>ML792230.1:285497-339539 GCA_009831015.1 Picea engelmannii | reverse complement strand
ATATATATATATATATATATATATATATATATATATATATATATATATATATATATATATATATATATATATATATATATATATATATACTCTTACTATGCACAACAACAATTAAATATATATATATATACTCTTACTATGCACAACAACAATTAAATACACACAACAATGTTCAACCATAAAATAGAGACATGAATTCTTCTTTCTGCTCACAACCAAATATAACTCAAAGTAAAATGCATAACAATTACCATAAAATAGAGACATGAATTCTTCTTTCTCCTCACAACCAAATATAACTCAAAGTAAAATGCATAACAATTATATATCAACATTTAACACATCAATACAACAGATAAAACACTTATATTATAAAAGTATGCAACCATTGCAGAGAATGAACATTCCTCCCAATCGTGGCCTTTATTTTCTATTTCTCAACAACAATACATCCCCGAGCCGAGGGAAGGAATCCACAACTAGAGAAGAAGTTCCCTAAAGTTGGATAATGTCCCCCCTTTTCAATAGTTAAACTCTCAACTAATTCCAGTTCACCAACACACTACCCCTCAACCTGGACAACCCAAGGGATGTAATCCCCCTTCACTGGTCATAGTCCCTTGGGCCTTTCCACTCCCCTCCAAGGCTTCCAACAAAGGTTGGAAATGAATTATACTTGATGGGACTTCAAGAATTCTATAGTTGCAACACAAATTCTCCCAGCAACCAAAACACATCTTGGATGAATTTGGAAGAACTTTGTGTTCTTAGGAAGACAACCTATTTCTCCATGAAGTTATAGCTCTAAGAAACAACCAAACATGTCCACAACAAATTCCTACAATCTCCCACACTTAGAACTCCATTGCTGGCCAAAAACATCCTCGTAAGAAAAAATATCTATGAAAAAACATGAATGCATAATTCTGGTCTCCTGCCCATACGAATTTCCTTTCTTTCTCTTGCTTCCTTGACCTGTAGTCTTCCCCAAGCTAATTTTACTCAACCCCCATTCTCTCAATAACCATGGGAAGTGACTCTCACACCAACCCTATTACAAGAATTCAATGATTGGGATCTAGAACACTCAAAAACTAATGGAAGATTCATGGTAAGGATAATTTTTGAAGGAAATGAGAAATTGGTTTTGGTTTAATAGACATGGGTAATTTCCCCCCTTTGACCCCATCCCTCTCTTGTGGATACTTATCCCCCAATATCCATCTGTGTATGTCTTTAGCTGGAGATACATTTCATTCATTATATTTCAATTTACATTGTTTACATATTGGCTCTTGGCCATACATCACATTTACAATATACATCACTTGTCTCTAGGCCACATACTACATTTACAATACACATCAATATTTTTGGGTTTGAAAATGAAGATGTTACATCACACCTATGGATGCATATGAAGGAGACATATATAATGAGCCAGTGCATGTGGATGTGTGGAGCTCAGTCATTGAAAATATCTATAAGATCACTGGGATTAAAGATGGATACATAAACCCCACCACATATTCTATGAAAGAGATTCTAAGGATGCCATGGAGAGGTGGAAAAACAAGCTCTATGAATTTTCCACTCTCATATGTGCAATGATAATGAAATAAATGCACTGGATTGGATCTGAGCTATGTGATGCCTTATGGTTTGATGGGACAGGGTCGATAGAGACATTCACCATATAGATGGAGAAAACCATCTCCCCATAGAAGAGGCTTTAGGCCATGGATGCAGTGGTTTGAGGGACACCTGTGTAGTGGTGAGCGACACATTGCCTAAACATTCATAGTTTGGCATAGGTAGATGAGTTGATAAAGGTTCGGTTCCATCCCATCACTGATTCTGAACTAACCAACTGATACAAGGGCACTAAGGATCCTCAAAAACACCTTTCATTTTTTGAACAACACTAGACCTATAAGAATATCCTTCAGGCCTAATGGGTTCATCAATTTTTCCACACTATGGACATGGTCCCTAGGAGGTAGTACATTCAGGAGGAACTCAAGAGGAAAATGGTTGAGTGGAGCCATATGAGTTCCCAGTTTATTTTAACATTCATATTCATAGTAGACCATTCGAATCAAAGAGAGGCACTTCACTGGATTAAGGATTTTATTTTCCATCAACAGCCAAAGGAAGCCACACCCAAGGTGGTCTGTTCGTAACATTAGATGGTTGCAAAACTAAAATAGGTAGTACATTTTTGGAAGATACATGTTGACAATGTTAATGAGGATGAACCACATGACATCTAGATCAAATAATGTGAAGGTGAGCATGCACTAAAGAGTAAGGAGGCAGATATGGATGCACTAGACTATAATGGCCCAATCAAAACCAAAAAACACAATATTGGCATTGAAGAAGCGCCTAATATGGCCAGCATTGGAGATTATTGGGATAAGGAGATAGTCACTCAGATTGTTGACCCTCTCAAGGAATATGAGGACTGGTTTCCCCAAAGATTTTTTTAAATGAGAGGCATTACAAGATCATTGGGGGCCATGAATATTCAACTCAAACTAGATTCCAAACCAGTCAAGAGAATTCCTTATCGATTAAATCCAAAATATAAGAAAAAAACACATAAATAATTGGATTGAATGTTGGATGCTGGGATCATTGTCCCTCTAGAAGAATCCAATTGGATTATTCCTATGGTTGTGCAATCCAAGAAGACTGATGATATTCAAATATGTGTAGATATGAGGAGTCTCAATGCAACCTGCATCCACGACCCTTTCCTGACACCCTTCACATATGAGGTGCTAGAAAATATTTTCGGCTAAGAATCCTACTCTTTCACAAATGGCTTCTCAGGGTATTATCAGGTTCAAATCATAGAGGAGGACCAAGATAAAACCACCTTTGTGATAAAATGGGGGTCCTTTGCATACACAATAATTCCCTTTGGTTTGAATAATTCCCTTGTAGTATTTTCCCAGTGGTCACAACCTTAAAGGAGTTCATACACAAGTTTCTTGAAGTATACTTGGACAATTGTATTGTGTTCAGTTTTTTGAAGGAACACATGTAAGCTCTTCAACTGATAATCAACCAATGTCACCAACTACAAATATGATTGAATTTGAAGAAATTCATTTTCTATACACCCTTTGGCACATTGTTGGGTAGTGTCATGTGAAAATATGGATTTCTAGTGGATCAAGATAAGATTGCTTCCATCTTGGATATGGTGTCCCCCACCTTGTTTCAGGAGATGCACGCCACATTGGGTCATACAAGATATTACTGGTGGTTGATTCAAAATTATGTCTAGATTGCAGCCCCATTAGAAACACTATTGTGAAAAGATACTACGTATGAGTGGAGACCAAAATTACATAAATCCTTGGATAGTCTCAAGGAAAAATTGGTAATTGTGCCAATTCTGGTCTTTCCTAATTGGTCAAATATTTTTCATGTCCATGTAGATGCTTATTCCATTGCATTGGTTGCAATTATTGTGCAACAGAGTGAAGAAAATATTGACCATTCAATATACTTTTCTAGTCACAAGATATATGATGACAACAATAATTATATGACAACCAAGTGCGAGGGCCTTACCATGGTTATGCCTTACATAAGTTTTTCCACTACTTGTTGGGGTCTGCATTTAAGTTCTTCCCAAACCACTCCACGCTCAAGTATTTGGTAAAACATTCAGTGTTGGGTGGATGTATTTTTTGTTGGTTACTTCTCTTTCAATAGTTCAACTTTGAAGTTGTGGTTAATCCATGGAAATATGATGTTGGACCATCAGAGCATCTATCGCTGATCAAGACCCGTGAAGTTGGTAAGAGCCTCGATGATGACCTCCTTGATGCAAAACTCTTCCAGGTAGAAGACCTGCTTGATCAATTTGGAAAAATAATAGAATTTATTATGATTGGCCAAGCTCCCACGTGATATAATCCAGTATAGCATCGTCAACTAGTGACTTGAAGTGCCGATTATCATTTGATTTCCGAACAATTGTACAAGTTAGGTGTAGATGGAATATTGCAGCGGTGTGCCATAGAACATGAATAAAAATCCATCCCATATGAAGCATATGAAGGTGTTGTGAGAGGCCACAATACTGACAAGGCTACACCAGGTAAGGTTCTATACACAGGGATTTGATGGCCCTACCTCTTTGCAGATGCCAAGGACTAGTGAAAATGTTGTGATGAATGTCAATAGATGGGAAATCCTTGTAGGATAGACGAGCTCCCTTTATTTCCTATGACCGCACTAGATTCATTTGAAAAATGGGAAATATATTTTATGGGTCCCATCAATTCCCCCGCACATCCCACATGGGCATGCTACATTATTACAACAATTGAATACCTTACTATATGGTCCAAATCCATGCCAATTAAGGATTTTACAACATAAACAATGACACAATTCATTTTTGAGAATGTCATCACTAGATTAGACTGTCCAAGGGTGTTGATGAGTGACCATGGGTCACATTTTCTGAATGAGACCATTCAAAAAATCACTCAAGTGTTCATGATCCATCACTGTAGGAGCACTCCCTATCACCCTCAAGCCAATGGTATGGTTGAATATTTTAATAAAATTTTAGAGCATGATTTAACCAAATTTTGTAATGTGCAACGTGATGACTGGGATCAATGCATCCCAACAATATTATGGGATTGTTGAACAACATGCAAAAGGATGAAAAATCATATGCCATTCATATTGGTCTATGGAAAAGAAGAAGTCATGCCGCTTGAATTTTTTATTCCTATCCTCCGGGTCGCCCTTGCAACCCAGATGACATATGACCAATCCCTCTAGCACATGTTAGATGAGATCATGGAACTACAAGAGGATCAAATGATGGCAGGTTTTAGTCAAGTGGTGGAAAAGGAAAGGTGTAAGGCATGGCATGATCATAACATCTATTAGAAAATTCTCCATCCTAGATATTTAGTATTATTATATGACAACAAATATTTACAACATCTTGGAAAGATACACATGAGCTGGTTAGGTCATTTTCGGCTAGTCTACATTAGTGAAGTAGGTGTCTCCAAGCTGGAAAATTTGAAAGGATAACCGCTCAAGGGGCTCATCAATGGAAATAGGTTGAGGGTGTACTATGGCCTAGACGGGTAAAAAATCATATAGCTCAATCTCTCACCTTTGAATATTGGTAGAGTAGGTTTAGTATAGGATGTACATCAAATATCATATCTTATAGTTGGAATAATTTACATTTTTGATAGAAAAACATTCACATTGCTCATGCAAGAGGACCTAATAGATTGACAATTTTTGCATATTCTATAGATTTCCAAATTAGGATGATACTTTGACATAAGTACAAGGTACTAGTACCGACTGAAAATTCACGTGGGCCTTGGAGGAGCTTCTTGGAAATTCATTTCATTGAAAGGGAAAGTAATCCTATTTGGGAAGTTCACTGATGTAGGAGCATCACCAACACATCAAGCGAGCCAGTGCAGAAGTGGAAGATAGCTGGACAAGCACCAGCACAAATTTTGAAAACACCTTGAAGTTGTTGCGTGATTTTAAATGAGCCATTAAGATGAAGCGCACTTGTATATTGTAATCGGACCTTGAGTATTTAGCTCTCGTCCTTAGTAGGTAGAGGCATTTAACGTAGTTAATGCAGGTAGATAGAATTTAATTCTAGACTAGACAGTTGTAGAGCACAAGAGGGAAACGAGATATAGACACCCTCATTGTGCATTTGTATTATTATTAAAATAAGAGGAAGAAGAGCAAGAGCATGTAGAGAGCTGTGTAAGAACACCCATGTACATATATTTGAATTAATAGAAAGAGTTGATTCAAATTCATGGTTTTGTGTCTGTTCTCTGTGTATTGATGTGGTTATGCTCATGAATGTTTGCTTCCTGTTATACATTTTTTTTATATGATGTGTATATGATTTCATGTTTGGGTTGAAGTCTGAAGGGGAGAAGGAATGATTTTCAATTGTTTCTCTATTTGAGCCAGAGAATTCCTGCAAGGAGTGCAGTTGAAGTGTCTGCAAGGAGTGCGTTGACAGAGGGTTCAGATAGAGATAACTTCTGTTCTCATTCACCCAAAGTGCAGTTGGGTACGAGAGCTGTGCAAGGAGTGAAAAGGCCAAGAAAAGCTTCAGGGTTGCGAACCTGAGCGAGAGTCGAAGGACTGCTGCTGCAGGTGTGCGCAGAGTCGAAAGGATTCAAACACTTAGACGTGTTTGAAGGTTTCCGCAAGGAGTGTGTGCAAGGGTATTTTATAAAAGATCAGGAAGGGCAATGCCTTCTAATCCATTGGAGGAAAACGCAGAGAAGTTGTGCCTTGAAGGTTAAGAAGGCGTCGTAAGTTTGCATGTAGGTGGACGAGTTCCGCGGAGGAACACATAGTGATTTCACAAATTTCATCAGGAGGAATGAACGGTCGATATTCTCCGAGGAGGATTCATGACATCCCGTGAGCCGTTAGATCTCACAGAGAAGTAGGGGAGATACGTGAGTATCTCCATAGTGTTCGAAGCTCAGGAGGGGCAGAACCATTGATCTGAGCCACAAGGGCCGTCGGATGTACATGTGGAATCATGCATCGGGGTTTCGTAGGGTGAAGTCCCGTAACTACCGCAACAGAAATTGCGATATTACGATACGTGATATCCCGATGGGTACAAGAATAGTGTGGAGCCACAAGAGTAAGAGTGGTGGACAGGTGGCACGAGCTATCGGAGTTTCATGGTGAGAAGTCCCGAAACATTGACATAAGGATTTGCGATATAGAGAAATCTGAAATTCCGATGAGGTGACAGGGTGTGGAAAAGTCAACTCGCGAGCGCATTGAAGTTTCGGTGCATCAGGACTCGGGAGTCAGAGAACCAAGTTGCTCGACATCGCGAGTGCCGAAATCACGATAGGGAAAGTTTTGATAGAAGAAGGAAAGGGTCAGCGTTGACTTATATCGGGTTTCGGGGATTCGTGGAACCAACGCTCGACCACTGACCTTTGGATTCACGAAGTCGCGAAGTTCGATCTCCTGATTTATAGAGAGGGGGATCCCACGAGGATTGATGTGGGTGAAGATTTCCCGATAGGGAAATAGAAGGACATTTGGATTTCTTCGAGTCGTGGTAAAGGAGAAGATCCTGTGAGCTGACGTGGACCTTTCGACCTATGGCTTGTGAGGAGGGCGTTGGCATCATTCACACATAACACAAGTACACAGTCGATTATACCATGAAAATATCCAACCAACATCACTAGTACAACAAAAGTAACATTTGGATTTCCCATCAGTCATGGTTCATCGCCAACTTGTCCCTCTACTCGAATCCATCCCCTCCATCGATTCTTTCCTTCTCTCCTTCATAATCTTCCCCACCACATTCACATTATATATACAACCCCCGATGTTCTTGATGGAGTAATTCAAAACACCCTATTCCATACTGTAACACCCCAAGGCTGAGCCCCTACTGAATTGTAATTATGTTTATAGGCTGGTGAGCCAAGTGTTTATAAGATGGAAGAAATATGTGTTTATTAGGCTGAAGAGCCTAGATGCTAAGGTCAATGAGCCTGATTTTGTATATTAAAATACATACATCATTAATAAAATTACATCACTACGTGTAGATCGACCATGAAGAAAGAGTTATGGGGGACTAAGCTCCACTAGGTAGGGTAAGGGAAGGGGCTAAGTGTCTAGGAATAGGGGATAAGCTAGAGGGATTACCTCTAAAGGGATAATATTATATTATTATTTCCAAAAGGCTAAGGTTGACATAATCTGTGTTGTCCTAAGTTCCTGGGGAAAAGGAACGAGTGTTAAGTGGATCTCATGCAACTTCAGGAAGAAATGTGTCAACCTAGGTGCATGCAATTTAAGCTAGGAAAGACAAATCATTGGGGTTTCTATTGCCACTCTCGTGACTATCACCACTCTCACAAGTCGACCATAATCGAAACAAATTCATGCATGGATCCATTTCCTTCATCGTTGACCCCTACATCATTCACGCACCTTGGAACCTGTAGGCACTTTGAGCTACCCCGTACTTTTCCTGTGAAGCACACCGCACCTGTACCTTTCCTGTGCCCGTACCATGACTTAACGGTTTGTTGTTTCTACTAATGCAGTTCCTTGACTGAGCGTGTCTTACTGCCATCATCTAATCTATTCTGAGCTTTGTTGTTTCCATCACCCTTACTTGAATTGACTTAGAAGCTGGACTAAAGAAGAAAGTTGTCAGGCCTATGGGTTTAAAGAGGCGGGTTGTCAGGCCCGTGGACTGAGGAAGCAGGTTGTCAAGTGTGCAAGCTATTCTCTCCAGCTGAGAGAGGTTGTTGGAGAAGCTATTTTCCCAGAGGGAGCCCAACGACAGCTATAGTGCTATGATAATTCTTGTCCGTCCTGTTGCTGAAGCCCTGGAAGGGAAGTGGGGTAGCCGAAGGATTGTTGAATAGAGAAGGGGCACACTTCCTGGGGTGGGATAGGCATGTGGGTAATGAGAGGCTGTAGGCTGTTAGTGTGAGCTAGCTCCTGGGAGAAAATCCTTCCAGTTGATTTGTGCGACTTTCATGTTGTTCTTTCCAAGCTTGGGAATCCCTTCCTGATGGAGTTTAGTACCATCACGAGTGTGACCCACTTCTAAGCATGATGAGTAGCGTGGTCTAAGGATGGGAGGTTCGTGGGAGGTCTGCATGCAGTTGGTGGTCATATATTAAAATATAAGTACCAAATATTTGTTCTCTGTATGATGTGTGTCTTGAAATCAAGTTATAATATTTTTAGAATTATCTGTGTATAATGCCTATATGTTTTAATGTTATTTCCGCATGAATAGTGGCATGAAAATAATGCTATAGCGGTTAATTTACATTATATATATATATATGGTATCAGAGAGTTATTTGGAGTAGCATGCCCCGAATTGGGTGGCTGGGGGTGTTACAAAAATGGTATCATAGCAAGGAGAGACGTCCAGAAGTGACGTTGCCCGATTTGTTGGTGGCTAGGGACGTTAGAAAGTGGTATCAGAGTAGAAAAGAAAATATACAGTTGATATTTTATCATTTCCCGACAGAGGCTGGTGGCTGGGGAAGTTACAAAATGGTATCAAAGCCATGGTTTCAACACTGATCATGGATGGGCCATGTTAGTGGAAGTTGAAGAAAAGGTTTCGAAAAAGAATTGATGTCGAAATGGAAAAAATTCAAGTTCAGAGCCCATGGTTTCAAAACGGAACCTGGATGGGCCACAAATGAGGAATTCAGAGTAAAAAGTCAAGAGAATTTTGATGTGCAGAGTGCCGGAAGGTTGTTGAGAGAACACTTGGATTGTGTTCAGAAGCATAGGGGGTTTAACAGTTTAAGAAATGGCCACAAAGAAAGAAACCACAACATATGTGGTGATTGGGCTATAGGATCTGTCGGGAGAAGGAGGATCCTTCACAACCATCAGATCTGGAGAAAAGTGCATGAAGGTTAACCTCCAATTCATTTGAAATTCATGACTTTAGCAAAAGTTATGGGTTATAAGAGAAATAGGGGTCTAAGCCCAAAGTTTTGAAGTTCTGAAGGGAATTTACACCATAGATATTGGGGGGGAGTGTTCACCATTGGATTTTATAAAAGA
Source organism: Picea engelmannii (assembly GCA_009831015.1). Lineage (NCBI taxonomy): Eukaryota > Viridiplantae > Streptophyta > Pinopsida > Pinales > Pinaceae > Picea > Picea engelmannii. The sequence goes on along the minus strand of ML792230.1, from coordinate 329,900 downwards.
CGAATCAACTTGATTTAGAAGTTCGGTATTTGGGGGAATTGGAGTGTGCTAATGCGCAAACCGCCAAAGCCCGAAGTCCCGAATAAAAAGAGTAGAAGTGGCATGGCAGGATGATGTCACCAATAGTGACGTGGATCCTTCCTAGACATGCCACATGCCACCACCTTGATGTTAAAAAATGTACTATGTGGACCCTGTAAGATAAGGAAGTTCGAAAGTTCAATGTTCAGGATAATTAGAGTGTGTTAATGCGCAAACCATCGAGGCCCAAAGTTCCAAAGTGAAGTGGCTTTCTGAAGTCACTCGAAATGACGTGGACACATGGGATGTGTGCTACGTGTTAGTGAGTTAAGAACCTTTGGATGATTGAAATTCCAGTTAGAACGTGACACATGTTACCCATCTAATAGGGCCACGTGTCCACTTCTAATATTTTTCCAGATGGCCCTTCTCTCAAGCATGGATGGTGGGAGCCTGTTGGCCCTTGGCTATGGAAGAAAGAAAATATTAAGGAAGAAAGCGAAGTACAAACTGCACGGAAGGCACATTGACTGAGAATGGTTCGAATTGGTCAAAGAAGAGGAAAAGGAGCAAAGAAAGGAAAATCTAGCCATTGGAAGAGAAGACCAAGGAATACAGATCAACAAGGAAGATGGATCATGGCCAACTCAGCAAGAGGAAAAATCCACCGACATATGCTTGGAGCACCTGATCGGAAAGCAGGAAAGATAGGATGGCAAAGCCCTGAAAACATGGGTCAAGTAGACCTAGGGTTTTGGATATAGGGTTTTGACACCTAGACATTTGTCATGAAATGTATAAATAAAGGTCTAGGAGAGTTGAGAGGGTTGTTCAATAATTGTTTCATACTATTGTGGTTAATGGTTGTTGAGTGTAGTTGTTGTGTGTGAGAGAGAAGAAGGATATCATAGAGAGTCTGTATTGTAAGATCTTCAGATTGGTGGGAAGGTCAACCCTGCAGCTGGGTGCGCAGGGAGGAGAGAAAGAGAAAGAGAGATATATGCAAGCTAAGTACGTAGATAGAATTGTATGTTTTCACATAATATATCAAGAAACATAGTTTTGTGGATGTAGCCCTCGGGAGAGGGTAAAACACGTATATCTTATTGTTATGTGTGATTGATGTTGTGCTATTTGTTTTCTATTATATTGTTAATGCATTGTTGTTATAGATATGATATATATCTTGCGAAGTAGGTTTAAGTGTGGTAAATAATATCTAAACCGTTGTGTGTTGTTTCCTTGGATCCACTTTGCATTTCCCCTGGTTGTAGACACCTGTGTCCTGCAACCCCCTATTGCTACTTCAGGTGAGACTGCATCTACTCCGCATGTGTTGCTGAAAGGGCCAATAATTAGGGCTTGTTGGTGCACTATTAGAGTTGAACCCTGGGACTTCCCGTGTGCCAACAAATGGTTCCGATGCCAGGACCAAAATCTTTTTGAGGGAATGTCAAGGTGGTTTTCTTCGAAGACAAAGATTCAGAAGTGGATAGAATAAAAAGAGAAGGACTTCCCTGAAGCTCATAACAAGAACCCTAATCTTAGTACAAAAGACTATTTGGGAAGGTACATATTCATCGACACACATGATATTTGTTTTGGAGGAATTCATAAAGAGTTATATGAGTGGTTATCTAGATTAACATATACCCAGTTTGAGATCAGATCTATGCCACCCATGTTTTGGACGTCGACGCTGATCAAGAAGGTCAAGAGTGTTGATAACATAGTGTCAAGAAAAATAGATCACTGGTTTGATAGCACCATTTGAGGGTACATTACCAAGTTTTCTATTGATAGAGTAGAGTCATATAGCCAAGCAGAGAGATATTTCTTTAAGGGACCTAGAGGATAATTTTTACACTTTTTGAAGTTAAAGATCAAGATGTTATTGCATGAGAAAAACATATTGAAGATACAATAATTGGTTGGATTGCAAAGATAATGTTCAAGAACTCAAACAACTACAACGACACAGAGGTTGGACATACACGTAGTGGGAGAACCTTCAGAGAGGTTCCTATGGTGAACCTGTTTGAACAGACTCATGAGCCACTGGCATAGGACAAAGGGTTCTACAGTGGAGAATAAGAAGAGTTATTAAATGAGGAAAATTCAGATTCCACTATGGCAGAGGAAGGGAAGATTGAAGAACCTCGCCGAGAAGAATCAAAAAATTCAGGGACTGTGCCTACCGTCGAAGTAAGTACTATTAATCCCCTTGTTATTTTAGAAGCACTAAGTAACTAGAGTAGCCAGAGTTATCAGAGGACTCAAAGCACTGTTACCAACAGTTCAACACATACTCAGACAAGAAACCTAGGAAGATTTATGGTAGATGAAATGAGGCTACCTATCTTTAGAGGATATGGATCTGAAGATCCTGATCAACACTGGTTCTTATGTGAAGCTGTATGGAGTATTAAGCAAGTCAATGATGAATCTGTTAAGAGAGATCAGTTTAGTACTACCTTGAGAGACCGCTCACTGAGCTGGTACATGAAGTTTGTTAAAGGGACTGTACAACCTAAACTGTTGAACGATATCAAGACTGTGTTGAGTGCAGAATTCAAGAAAAACAAGTCATAGTCACAATGCATTACATAACTGAAAGAAATCAAGTAGAGAGTAGCTGAACCTATTTGGGAGTTTGATCAGAGGTTTAAGACCTTGATAGGCCGCTTGATCTTTCAGATTCCAGACCAGCAAAACAAGGAATGGTTCATTGCTTCCCTCTTACCACACATCAAAGTTCCTCTGATGCAACAGAAGGCTGCTTCGTAGGATGAGGTGTTGGAGATCGCTATGAAACTAGAATCAAACCCTATGGTAGAATCCAGCTCAGGTATGAGTCAAATTTTGAGTTAGCTAACTAGCTTATCTCTGCAGGTCGAAGATATGAAGAAAGAAAAGGGAAAATATAAAAGAGAAGACATTTGGTGCATCATATGAAAATTAGAGGGCCATGACAAGGAGCATTGTCCCATATTTAATGAGTACTTGGACTCTGGAGCTCCGAGCCCTTTGAATCAGGTTACTCTACCCTTGTGCGAGGTATGTAGAAATAGAAATCACCTTGGTGATTGTTATTACATGCAAAAATATGTCTAGACACCTACCAATCCTTACTGCAAATTCTATAAATTTGTGGGGCATGATGAGAAGGACTATAGGGATTATGACCTATTTCCTGAAAGGTCAAGAGATACATATAGGATTCAAGGAGAGATGTAGTAGAAGGGAAATGCTATGAAGTTTAACTCCCTAAGAAGAGGAAACTTAAACCCTCACGGTGGATTCATAGGAATAGGATGAGGAGGAGGCATGGGTCGAGGTCGAGGTCAAATAATTTGTTATAACTATGCCCAACTAGGCCACTTGGAAAGAGACTGTCAGAACCCTTTTACCACTTACAGTTACTGCAATTCATTTGAACATGTTATTGAATATTGTCCAGTACTGTTAGCAAAACTTCAGGAGAGACGAGGGGGAAACTAGAAGGTACTACTAATATTAGCAGAACCTCATGGAGAGGATCCTAGAGTCATTGTTATCATTAGAGGAGGTGTTGTCACAAGAGAATACAAGGTGACTCCAGGAAATACTACAAAAGAATCAAGGATCAAAAGAGCTGCAGAGAAGACAATTGTTTGATCCAAGGAAAGAAAAATAGACATTTCAAGAAGCCAGAAGAGATTTTGGAAGAGAACAAGCTTCTTCATATAAGACACAACTAAAAGTGAAAGAATGTGGAAAGCCCCTGGCATTTGATCATTCTGCTTTTCTCGGAGATGGAAAAGAGGTAAGAAAGCTTGTCAGTTTCTTGTATATGTTCATTGATTTAATTAAGGATGAAAGAGATGTGCAAGAACTACAACACTTGATCAGAGAGTATGAGCTAGGGAAGGTAGATCCTCTACTGAATAGAGCAGTACATCAATTATCCAGAAAGAGAAGGGAAAACAAGAAACTACACATTAATGCTCAGATTGGAGACTATGACATAGATTACGTGGTCCTTAACTTGGGCTTAGAAGTCAACGTTATGACGAAGCAGACTTGGGCATTGATGGGAAAACCCAAGTTGATATATTCCCCTATCAGGCTCAGGATGGATAATCAACAGGCAATAAGCCCCTTTGGAAGACTGGAGCATGTCCCTGTGGACATCGATGGGGTAAGGACGTTTGCAGACTTCAAAGTAATTGAGATAGTTGATGATAGCTGTCCTTATCCCACACTATTAGGAATTGATTGGGATTTCAACAATTCTACTGTGGTTGACTTAAATAAAATAAGAATGACATTTGAAGGTGATGGGATTTGGGTCATTGCGCCTCTTGATCTTGATGAAGGTCGCAGATACATAGAACCCATCAAAGAAGAAGACCGTGCTTATGAACTAGAGAATATATATAAATTGACATCAGGATAGTAGGATTACATTAATCCTAGGACAGATGGAAATTTAAGTTGGAGAAGTGAAAGTGCATGATTTTCATATTCAAAAGAAGAACTGGAGAACTGGAATAACTGGATGTATGAAATATCTACGCGGAGGTGTGCTAGATTGACCCAAGAAGTTCGCTGGATTGGCACAGAAGTAAGTAACCTGCCCACATTTGATGGTTTAAATCATTTAGAAACATTCTTTTTGGAATTTGAGGAAATTGTACCAGTACAATAGAGGCTGTTGGCACTGGATGAATCCTTGAAAGAAACACCAACAAGATGGTGGGGAACACACAAGAAGAACATCGTAGAGTGAGTGCAATGTCGCACGTTGATGGTTGTATGCTTTTTAGACCAATTTGAAGGGTGTGAAGTTTGATACACAGGTCAGAGTTGTCTGAAGGACCATGTGTGGAGGTGTGAGGAGGTTTGGAGAAACATCCCTAAAGAATAGTGGGTGCATAAATTCATTAACACTTTGGACACAACGCCTATCAATCGATATCTTCAAGCGGAACTACGCCTCACCACTTCATATTGGTATGGTATGACTTAGAAATTTATAGCTACATTTTTATTTGAAAGTCAGTACCCCACAATAGATCAAGATTTACAAGTTGTAAGACAAAAATCATTTGAGGAGGCACCTAAACTCCTTGTTGAGCAAGACAAAGATGAATGGACTACACCTCTTCATAAATTATAGGGTTGTTACAATATCAATGCTGATGAAGATGATGATCCTAGGAATGTGAACATTGCATAAACTAAAGGCCAGAGAGACATAGAAGGGCTAGGGGTTGAAATACCTTTCATTGGACAACCAATCAAAATCAAGAAAGTTAATATTGGAACAGAGCAAGAACCTAAGTTGGCCAACATTGGAGATTATTGGGATGATGCCACTATTGATAAGATAACATAATTACTGCATGGATATCATGACTTGTTTCCAACCAATTTCACCGACATGAAGGGCATTAAAGGGACCACGAGAGAAATGAATATCCCCTTGAAACCAGATGCAAGGCCAGTCAAGCAGAGACCCTAAAGACTGAATCCCATGTATAAGAAGAAAGTCAGGATTGAATTAGACAGAATGATGGAAGAAAGAATCATAGAACCTATTGAAGAATCAGAGTGGATTATCCCGATGGTGGTCCAGGATAAGAAGACAGGAGAAATCAAGATCTGTGTAGATTTTAGGAAATTGAATGATGCATGCTTACATGACCCCTTCCCTACACCCTTTACTAATGAAGTTCTAGATAATGTAGGAGGATAGGAAAGTTACTCCTTCACAGATGGATTTTCAGGTTATCACCAGATCAAGATTGCTAATGAAGATAGACATAAGACCACATTTGAGACATAATGGGGTTATTTTTCAGTACACAGTGATGCCCTTTGGCTTGAAGTATGCGCCAACCATATTTTCTAGGGTGGCGGTCGAAGCATTCAAAGAGTTTTTACATAAATTTTTGGAAGCCTATTTTGATGATTGGACTGTTTTTAGCTTATTGAAAGACCATATTGAATGTTTAAGATCGATGTTAGATAAATGTAGGCAATGCCAGATTTCCTTGAATTTAAAAAAATGTATTTTATTTTCACCCTTTGGAGTGCTGCTAGGGCATATTATGTGTAAGCATGGATTGTTGGTAGATCCTTCCAAGATTGCCATCATTGTCAATCTACCTCCCCCTAACTCAGTTAGATAGTTGTGCACTGTATTGGGGTATACTAGATACTACAAAAAGTTCATAAAGGGATATGCATAGATAACAACACCAATGTAAAATCTTTTAAAGAAATATTGTAAGTTTCAATGGTGAGAATAATGTCAGCAGAGATTTGACACACTAAAGTAGAAAATGGTCACTGCGCCTATTCTGGTTTTCCCAGATTGGAAAAAGGAATTTCACATCCATGTCGATGCTTAATCTATTGCGTTAGGAGTAGTGTTAGCACAACCAGGAGAAGGAGACCTTGACCACCCACTAGAATTTTCTAGCCGGAAGCTCTCCACAGACGAGATAAATTACACTACCACTGAAAGAGAAGGTTTAGCTATGATGTATGCACTGTAGAAATTTTTCCACTACTTGTTGGGAGGACACTTTAAGATGTTTACTGATCATTCTGCATTGACATACTTAGTCAACAAGCCAATGTTAGGGGGATGAATATACATATGGCTATTGCAATCCAAGAATATGATTTTGAGATTATGGTCAAGCCAGGAAGAATGAATAAGGCACCTGATCACTTATCCAGATTAGAGCATGGAGAGGAACCTACTAGTATGGAGGATACACTACCTGATGCAAAGTTGCTGGCCATCAGGAAAATTGATGATCACTTCATTGAGATAGTTCATTTCCTATCCATCGTAATGGTATCTCATGACTACATAGTCATTCAGAAGAAACAACCGATAGTTCATGTTGTAGATTTTTCACTTATAGTTGGAAAACTATATAAGATGGGACCCAATGAAATCTTGAGGAGATGTGTTATGGAGGTAGAAAGATCACTGATTCTAGTAGAAGCACATGAAGGCATCGTAGGAGGATACTATGCAGGGAAAGCAACAATGCATAAGGTTCTTAGAGATGGCCTCTAGTGGCCCACTTTACACAAATATGCTAAGGAATACCACATAGCCTGCGATGTGTGCCAAAAATAGGGAAACCTTCCAGAAGAGATGAGATGCCTTTATCACCTTAGCTAACTTTACAGGCATTTGAGAAATGGGCCATTGATTTTGTGGGACCTATTAACCCACTAGGAAATCACACAGGAACGAGATACATTATCACTGCGACATAGTATTTGACCAGATGGGTAGAATCAAGAGAAGTTAGGGACTGTAGTGAAACTACAGCTGCACAATTCATATTTGAGGATATCATAACAAGGTTTGGATGCCCAAACACCCGTATGAGTGATCAAGGTACTCATTTTATTAATAAAACCATTGAAGTGTTGACTCAAGAATTTGAAGTTCATCATCAAAAGAGTACACTATACCACCCACAATCGAATGGTACAATCAAATATTTCAATAAGATCTTAGAGACAATGCTGACGAATATTTGAAGTGTGAACAAAGATGATTGGGATTTAAGAATTCCAACAATACTATGGGCTTATAGAACCACTTGCAAGAAGCTGACAATGCAGACCCCATTTAAGTTAGTATATGGATTGGAAGCATTGGTACCTATGGAATACTTGGTTCCTAGCTTAATAATTGCAACATTTACAGGTATGGATGACATAGGTGCTGTACAAGACAGGCTTGCGCAGTTGGTAGAACTGGAAGAAGACAAGTTTATTGTAGGATTTCATCAACAGATACAGAAAGAAAGAGAAAAGGCTTATCATGATAGACACATTAAGAGAAAAGCATTCAAGCAAGGAGATTTGGTATTGGTATATGACAACAAGTTCATGAAGCACCCAGGGAAGTTTAGGACACATTGACTAGGACCATTTGAGGTTGCCTACATCATAGAAGGAGGAGCTGTGTAGTTGAAGACCCTAAATGGAGAATGGAAAGAATGTTTGGTAAACGGGAGCTGGTTGAAATTGTACTATGAAAACCAACTGCCTCAAAGCTCTTAGTAAAAGCATAAAAAGAAGGGTCTAGGTACTAGGTGCAGTTGAAAATGGGTACCAGACATAGAAAAGATAGTATGCACAAGGAAGGGAGGGACAGAGAAGAAAGCTCAGGCTGCTCCACGTAGTATGAAGTTGAAGTGAAATAGAAGGCTCAGTCTTGCAGTGACTCGGGATGAGTCACATGTGAGTGTTGGGGGCCTATTGGCCCTTGGTGTTTGCACCCAATTTGTCACTAGGTGAGAAAATTAAGAGTGCTTACATGCCCAGTTGGGCTCTGCTAGGCATGACAACTTTAAGGTAAAAGGTTAGAAAGAAAAACAGCAAAGCTATTAACAAGAATTAAACTAAAACAAATAAAAACTAGAAGCATATAAAACAAATGGAAAATGAGTACAAATGGACCAATATCACCAATGTATAAGATGGTCTATTGATGAAATCCAAAGGCACAAAGAAGAAAGGGGACTTGGGTCCCTCCTTTCTCCAATGGAAGGCTCTTGAGGCCCTCACTTGATTTCTCTCCTTACAATGAAAAGATGAACATGTGGTTGAAAGAACTCCAAGCTTATTCACTCAAGAGAGGGGTGAATAGCTCTATGAAATGCAGCTTGTAATGTTTATTGCAAAAGAATGGGTCCTTAGCAATCTCAGCAGCATAACGGTATGAAGAATTCCTTGAGAAAATGGTGGTCATTCATGGCTTTTTATAGCCAATCATTGGGTTATTATGTGACCTCTTTTGAATGTGAAAAGAGGCTCTTTAGGGCACAATTAGGTCTTTGACCAGCCCACCATGAGGATTGAGCTCGGATTTGGTGTCAAATCGACTTGGGAGCTGATCCATTAGTGGTTGGAAGGCCGACCAATTTCAATAAATGCACCATTTAGCAGGCGCGCGGGTTTTTCGCCCAACAGCCGCGCCTTGTGCACATATGCACTCTTTGTACGATGCTATTACACGCATACGCGCGCGCACCCAGATGATGTAAAGCGCCCTTCAAATTTTTGGTCATTTGGTATAGTTTTTGACCCTTTTTGCAATGTTGTGGCATTAATCCTGTGCCATGAATGACTCCAGTCCTGTTTTGATGATGTGGAGTTCTTGTCGCCACGTGCGGACGAAATTTCAGTGATAACACTTGGTTATGGAAGAAAGGTGAAGTACAAACTGTGTGGAAGGCACATTGACTGAGAATGGGTTGAAGTGGTCAAAGAAGTAGAAAAGAAAGAGAAAATAAAGGAAAATCTAGCCATTGGAAGAGAAGACCAAGGAATACAGATCAATAAGGAAGATGGATCGTGGAAAACTCATCAAGTAGAAAAAGACACCAATGGATGCTTGTATCACCTCACTGGAAAGAAGGAAAGACAGGTTGACAAATCCCTAAAAACGTCCGTCAAGTGGACCTAGGGTTTTAAACACCTAGGGTTTTGACACCTAGATGTTTGTCATGAAATGTATAAATAAAGGTCTAGGAGAGTCGAGGGGGTTTCTCAATAATTGGTTCGTACTATTGTGGTTAATGGTTTTTGAGTGTAGTTTTTGTGTGAGAGAGAGAAGCAAGCTATCATAGAGAATTTGTATTGTAAGATCTTCAGCTAGGTGCGAAGGTCAACCCTATAGCTGGGTGCACAGGGAGGAGAGAAAGAGAAAGAGAGAGATATGCAAGTTAAGTGCACAGATAGAACTGTATGTTTTCACATAATATATCAAGAAACACAGTTCTGTGGATGTATCCCTAGGGAGAGGGTGAACCACGTATATCTTGTTGTTATGTGTGATTGATGCTGTGCTATTTGATGTCTGTTATATTGTTAATGCATTGTTGTGATAGATATGAGATATAGGTTTCGATGTAGGTTTAAGTCTGGTAAATAATATATTGATCACTGTGTGTTGTTTCCTTGGATCCACTTTGAATTTCCCTTGGTTGTAGACACCTGTGTCCTGCAACCCCCTATTACTACTTCAGGTGAGATTGCATCTGCTCTGCATGTGTTGCCGAAAGGGCCAGTAGTTAGGGCTTGTTGGTGCACTGTTAGAGTTGAAACCTAGGTCTTCCCATGTGGCAACAAAGCCCCTGATGGTCACAGTGGACATGTGGCACAATATCGTGAAGTCTAGAGACTTGACACTCTAGAATAAATGGTTCATGTTGTAATGGAAGGAAGAAATTTTTGAAGTTTTGTAGCATTGAAGTAACGTGACGTAATGATGTCACCAGGGGCGACGTGGAATTATTCAAAGATTTGATATTCGGGAGTTTGGGATCTGCAAAGGTGAAAGCCTCCAAAGTTCTAGAGCCCTGAATCCCGAAGTTCCATAGCAAGTATCAACCGTTGGATGCTGGGAAGTTGTGGACCGTTGATCCACCCCACTTCACGAACTCACCAATTTGGCACTCCGAGAGATTTGTTGGGAAGTTCTTTGGAAACCGCTGAATCCTGGAGTCCCCGAAGCTTCGATCCACTGTAGATCCGAGCAAGGAATGTGGACCATAGATCCAACGTTATTCACGTGTTTTTTAGTTCATTGTTCTGTGATGTTTGGGATGCACTGAAAAAGGGAAACCTATGAAGCTTCAAAGCCTGAAGTTTCAAGGCTCCAGATAAGCACTCAAATCATTAGCACTAGGTAACAATTGTTGTCACATGCGAACCAAGGGATGAAGAAAAGGGTATAGCGCCCAAAAATTATTGCAAAACATAGCTAGGCTTAGAGATATAATCCTGAGAGGTTCTTGATTGACAAAGACCCACTGAAAATGGAGTCAAATATTATTTTGTTGAACCAGATTGGTTTATGTTATTCTGGAAAATTATTAATTCTAATAGCCTGACAAAAATTCGGTTGAATGCACATTTTTCATAATTAACAATTGATAGAACCGAACCGAATTGTCACATAGTGCAGATAAATGGAGCAGGCACATGATTCTTACAGTTTCGATAATGAAGATAGAGGAATGGATTTCCATTTGGGAGTTGAAGGAAAAAACTCCAATGGGCATGGAGAAGAAATAGATAAAGATGCGGGCATGATGAAAATTATAAAAGAATTGCAAAAAGAGGTCCAAATTCATCGAGCAGATAACAAAAATATTATGAGAGCCAGGGAGAAATAGGGAGACTTCAACATGAAGTTGATGCTGGAAATAATAGAAAATAAATTGGACAAGGAGAGTGGCTCAAGAAAATCAGGAAGTCATAGGTCTCCTTATGATAAAATAAGAACAATAAGTGTTAGCAAACATCACCGTCAATCCCCGAGGCATTCCAATAAGAAAGCACACAACGACTCAAGTCCATCCCCTATCGGGGAGCATAAGAGGTCTAGGGTGGATGAGCTATGATGGGAAATTAAAAAAATCAAACCTCCTACATTTGATGGTGAGCACACGAAGGATGAAGGTGAAGAGACATGGATGTTGGGCATGAGAAAGTATTTTCAATTGCATAATTATTCTTCTCATGCAGAATGAAGAATTTCCATCTATAAAATAAAAGGAAAGGAATCCATGTGGTGGGATCTGTAAATGTGTTGAACCTGAACATAATATATCTAGCTTAAAAATGATACACACATTTTTAGAGAGAAAATGAGAAATAAGAAGAAGGAGAGAAAAATGAAATAATTCTCATTAACCGTTATGAATAATGAATAATTTACACATGATATACTTTGTATATCTCAATGAGTGTGCACTGGAAGAGAAAAAATGCACCATAGTGGTGGTCTAGAGTGATTTGGACACACACCAATAGTTACGAGAGTGAACTTCCACCTAGTCTAGTCTCTCAAGCAGTAACGGGAGTGAGCTGCCACTTAGTTGAGTTAACTGGTCAACTAGTCTTCAGTTAACTGACTGAACAAAGAGTAGTGAGAAGTTAACTCAGGGAATCAAGGCTAATGCGCCACTCTGGTGATGATACCAAGGAAAGGTCGAATTAACATGGTGATGATTCCAATGTTGCATGGTGACAAAACCAATGCAACATCTAAACTCAACTCAACTAGTCAAACTAAAGTGTCAACTGAAAGAGAATATTCTCTAGGTGGAATACTCTCCCCTAAAATATAGGAGACTAGATAATGACTAATTATGAAAAATAAACAAGGAAAAACCTTAGGAAAAATAAATCCTAGGTGTGTTTGAAGTAACTCCAACACCCCCCCTGAACATCACTATGGTGAAAATAAAGAATGGGTCTCGACAATGAGGCCATGTTAGGTACCCAAATACAAAAGAAACACTGAAAATAAAGTGAGGAAAGAGGGAAAACCTCATGGGAAAAACCCCATGGGACCCCCCCCCCCCCCCCCCGCAGGGTACAATGTATGTAAAAAGAAGAACTACAGTTGCTAGGAAACTATGTCCTTCACTCCAAGACGACTTCACAGAGAATGGAATTTCTGCTCAGTGAAGGTCTTGGTGAAGATTCTTGTCATTTGTTCTACTAAAGGACATAACTATACGTTGATGATCCCCTCATGTACTAAGTCCCATATGTAGTGCATGTGGATCTCGATGTGCTTCATCTTCTATCTCTGAACTGGATCTCTGCATAACTTCAGAGTACTCTGGTTGTCACACCAGATGACGATAAACCGATGAAACTGAATGCCCAACTCAGTGAGAAAATGTTGTAGCCACATAGCCTAAATGGTTATGTTAAATAACCCTCTATACTCTACCTCGGCTGAAGATAGAGAAATGGCATATTGCTTCTTTCTCGACCAATAGATAGGCCCAGAACCAAGACTGAGTGAGTAACTAGATGTGGACTTGCGATCAATGCTATTGCCAACCGAGTCATAATCAGTAAACCCGATGAGATCTAATGTAGAGTCTGCTGCATAATGAATCCCAAAGGTGATGGTGCCCTATATGTATCGAAGGATATGCTTTGCAGCCTTCCAATGTAGGTCATGCGGCTCCTGCATGAACCTGGGAACTACCAACTACATATGAGAGGTCTGGTATGGAGTGTGTGAGATACAACAAGCTCCCCACTAGCTATCTATATAGTGTGTTGTCAACTAGTGGAGTCTCCCCGCAATCCTCAAGTTTGAATCTTGATAGGAAAGGAGTCGGAGCAAACTTGTAGTCTGTCATGTGAAATCTCTCAAGGAGATCTCGTGCATACTTGTCCTGAGATAGTTTGATGCCTGATGCATCCTAACTGATCTCGAGTCCATGGAAGAAGTGTAGAAGACCCATGCTCATCATCAAAATCTTGTCATGTAGAATCCTCTTGACTACAACAATCGCTGAAGTCGAGTACCCGATGATCAAAAAATAATCGACATACAAAACTAAAAGTAGAAGTGAATCAACCGTCCTGAGCATGTAGACATTCATGTATGATTTACAACATACACATTTTTGTGACAATAGGTAGGAGTCCATATTGGCATACCATGCACTCAGAGCCTGCTTGAGGCCATAACGTGACTTCTTCAGTCGACAGACCAAAGATGAGTCTTGCATAAATCTCTGGGGCTTCTCCATGTAGATATCCTTAGAGAGATCACCATGAAGAAATGCATTATTCACATCCATCTAATGGACTTCCCATCCTTTGGCTACCACAATGGAAACTTCCAATCATATGGATTCCATCTTCGCTACTGGAGTGAAGGTCTCATCATAGTCAATACCATGAACTTTCTGAAAGCCTTTGGTGACAAGCCTAGCTTTGTATCTACTAATTTGTCGATTCGCTGCACTCTTGGTCCTATAGACCCATCTACATATGACAAGTTTCTAATCATAAGGAAGGGGAACCAGATCCCAAGTCTGGTTCTTGAGGAGGGAGTTGTACTGCTCCTGCATGGAAGATTCCCAAAATGGATTTCCAGCAGCCTCGCCATAAGACTGTGGATCTAAAGACTGAACCAAGAAAAGATGCCTAGAGAGAAATGGTTCAGTGGTAGTGAGTACAACATGAGGCTCCTCTAAATCATATCGATTCCTCCTAGTATCGGCTAGATCACCAACGAGATCCCTTGCAGCCTGAAGAGTAGTCTATGCCCACTTGGGCCTCTTCTCTGGCTCTGAAACTACATCTGGATGCTCTGACTTTGTATCTGACTGTACTGACTCTGAATCTAAATCATATGAGTCCTTTGAATAAAAATTATCATCTGAAGAAGAGTCAACATGTGCATGCTCATCATCTCAGACAGGTGGAAGAGTGAAGGTGTCTGCATGCGGATGCTAAGGTACATGCAAGACACTTTCCTCGAATTGGACACTATGCTCAATGATCAGAAAGTTTGAGGAAAGATAAATAATATGATATCCCTTCACACCATTTTGGTATCCAAAACAAATGAACTCAGTACTCTATGCATCAATTGCCTTTCTCTTTTTAGAGGGAATCCTGGCCCATGCACGTGAACCAAAAAATGTTAAAGTGGGTCACTTCTGGTTTGAGGCTGCTCCAAGCCTCCTAGGGCTCCTTATCCTTGATAGATCTATGGGGAGATATGTTTTGGATGTATGTTTCATAGCTAAGTGCTTCAACCCATAGTATCTGTGGTAGTGAATTTGCATGCAACATGCAAGATACCATCTCCTTTAGAGATATGTTTTTCCACTCAACAACTCCGTTTTGCTACAGAGTATAGGGAACTATGTGATGCAACTGAATCCCTTCCTCATGGAAAAGATTATGGATCTCATGATTTACATACTTTCCCCTATTATCAGTTCAAAGGACTTTGATCTTCTTTCTAGACTATGTCTCAACCTAGGCTTTGAAATATTTGAGGTGTTAAAAGACCTCATATTTTTTCTTGAGAAAGTAGATCCAAGTAAAACGTGAGAAATCATCAACAAAAATGAGAACAAACCTTGCTTTTCTCATGGATGGATGCAGAAAAGGACCCATAAGGTCACTATGAATCAGATCTAAAGGTGCGAAATCTCGCTGAGAATTTCCTTTGTCGAATTTCTCTTGAGTGTGTTTTCCGAGAACACATCCCTCACATACTCCCTTGGAGAAATGGGTGTCTGGTAGACTGTTATCACTGAAATTTCATCCAAAAATGGTTACAGGAATCCAATATCGTCAAACAGTTATGAGGTGACCCATGGACCAAAATTACCACAAAAGCATTTCCAAAAGGTCCAAAACTATACAACCAATGATAAAATTAAGGTGCACTATAACTACATAGGGCACGTGCGCACATGTGTGATACAGAAACACATGAAAAATGCACATACGCATGATGCATGACTGTGGTCACTAAAAACTGTGCACATCTGAGAATGACACATTTATGATATTGGGCAGCCCCCCACCCACTTTTGGTTCAGCTTCCAAGTTGATTTGACACCCAAATCTCGACTGAATCTGACTGGGTGGCTGGTCAAAGACCTAAAAATTCCCTAAATAGCCTCTTTTCACACTATAAGATGGTTGCACAATACCTCAAAGTGGTGCTATAAAAAAAAGTCATGGGTGCACTTCATTTTCAAGGAATTCATTTGCAAGGTTATGTTGCTGCTATTCTCTTGGGGAATCCTCTTTTCTCATCAAGAGTATACTAGAATCATTACATTGAGCAATCCATCTCACCTCTTGAGTGGATTATCTTGGGGTTCTTTCACCATTTCATTCAAAGTTGTAAGAAGAGCTTAGTTGTGGGGGTCCAAGAGCCCTCCCTTGGAGGAAGAAGGGACCCAAAGTCCTCTTTCTTCTTGGTGTTTTCTTTCACTAATATAATCCTTGCCATTGGTGACATGAGTCTTATTGGTTTTTTGTTCTTATGTCCTTATGCCAAATAGTTTAGTTGTTCTTTTATTTCTTAGTTTAATTCTTAGTTTGTTATTTTATGTTTCTTTTTCTAACCCTTTCCTTTACAGCTGTCTTGCTTAGCTAACCTAACTAAGCTTGTAAGCACCTCTGTTTTGCTCATTTATTTGACAAAAGAGGCACAACAGATTGACGACTCCACTAAGAAAAGGTATCAATTTCCTACCCCATTTGGTTTTTTCTAGCTCTTCTTTTGGTTTATTTAACCTGCAGGTACCTTAACTGGCCCAAAACGACCTGCAAAACATCCAATTCAAAGTTGAATTGAGAGAATTCCATCCAGAATTTTCTTCACGGTTGTGTCAGTTGTGCATGGGTTTATTGGCCCACAGTCACGCATCATGCGCACGTGCACCAAATTTACTATGTTGTTTTGCGCACCTGCGCCCAAAATCCTGTTTTGGTTTGCGCACAGGTGCTCAGTGTGCCTTTGTCTACTCTGAGACCCGTACACCTTTGCAGAAAAATACACATTGTAATCTTTTTGTGATTTGGGGAAGGCCCCTAGCCTTCTTAAAAATGATTTCATACATGTTGTAATCTACACCACACTTAGTTCCCTCTCCATATAAAGGGATTAGTCAAAACACATAGGCACTTAGGGGGTTTAAAATCATTATTTCATCTTTTTCTTTCATTTTTCCACATGGATGGCTAGCTTTGACTAAAAGTATAAGTTGGAATCATTTGTAATCACATAAAAATTGCATTAGGACTAGAGGTTGGATAAAAATCGTTTAGTATGCTCTTCTCTCGCGCTTCAAAGTGACCTTGAGAATCAAAAAAAGATTGTAAGACAATTTCATCTCCCTTGAAAAGACTAAAACCTTTAGGAGAGGACAATAGCCCCCTCATGACTCCTCTTAGTTTATTTTTCAAACACATCTCAAGATTGTAACGGGCCCATACATTCCCACATGCTACAAAGATAGGATAGTGTTGAAATATACTTTCTTAGATTCAATCACTAGGGAAGTCTAAAGGTTTTGTAATGGGCCCATACATTCCCACATGATCACAATCTAGGATAGTTTTAAAGCTTTCTTAGATTAAATCACAATATGGATTTAAAGGAATAGTAAAGGACCCACATGTCCACATGCTAGTTTCCTAGGGACTTTTGAATTACGCAAGGTTGTACCAAAGGCATTTAGTTAATTAGGTAATCAACACTTGTAAGGACCAAGTGAAGTCCACATGCAGCAAGGTGACACCTAATTCATTAAAACATTGGCACACTTTCACTCATTCACACACAAAAGTCACTTATCACTCACATAGTTTTCATCTCGAAACGTGGAGGTCAAAGTAAGTTTCCTCCAAAAGGGATTCTGAAACACCCCACCCTTTTCTTGACGAAACTATCCACTCCCATTTAATTTCAATGAGATTGGCTCACACCCCCAATCTCTCAAACAAACCACATCTAAATTTTTTCTAAAAAATCACTAAGTTTTCCTCCACAGGAGGTGCCAAAATAATTTTTTTAGCCTAGGTAGGATTTCAGGGATAGGCATCCAAACAACTCCTCATTATCTAGTTCTCACATTGTCAAAACAATAGAAGTTGTCAAATAGGGAACTAAAAATCCTCCAAGTCAAGTGTTCCTAACACCATAAGGCATGGAGATACTCATGAAGGGTTGAAGGTCGAGGTCCGGTTGTTCTGTGCATCCCCCCTTGAGGCACCCATCTCTTGGATGGGATCCAGCCTGTGACCCATTTCTTAGGCTGGAAATCTAAATGCCACACTTTGACCGAGGTACCTAGTGATCAAATTTTAGGACATCTACCCAGGTGGAAATTGTAGGCTGCAATTGCACCTTGATCGGATTTTGTGTGGCTATTGGGAAGTATCGCTAGCTCTTTCGGGATATGCCCCCTTTACCCCTCATTATAACCGATTACTTCATCCTTCACTAGTTTCTCTTCTGGTGACTTTAGACTCCACTGTTGAGTACTATTGGAAGGTCCAGTTCTATTTGAGAGGAAGGACGTTACGTCTTTTAGGACACAAGCATTTGTTTTCTTTGATCCCCCATGCGGACAAAACCCACTTATCCACATATATGCTTCTTTTTCAAAATATTGTATGTATGATGCACTTCTGATTACATTTGATTTATAAATATATCATGTAAAGTTCAAAAAAAAATTGCAACAAAAGGCTCTTGTTTATTTATTACTCTCACCACAATTTGCACACATCCACTCAACTAGTCCGACATCATAGGGGACCCATAGAACCCCCGTCGTTCTAGACACTTGCTAAACCTCCCTCCTATTTTAGGGGGAGTTACTAGTCTTGCCAACTCATTGGCCCCACCTTCTCACACTCCTATGAGTGCCACTGTCTTAGGATCAACTTTGCTTGGTTCCACATTACTTGGGTCCACTTCCCAAGGTCCTCCGTCCACTTGCTCTCCTTTACACGGAAGTAGGGGGCCAACTTCCTTTCAAGGGGGGAGTACCAACCCACCTAGCCCCCTTCAAGGGTCAGGTTCATAGAACACTCAAACCATGGCTGGAACTAATACTCCTCCACCACTCCAGATGCCATATTTGGCCTCTCTTAACATACCAGATTTAAGAAAACTCACAAATGATCCTATATTGCATGACACCACATGGCCTGCAATGCCTACCAAACTACCTTCAAATATCCCCAAGTTTGAAGGAAAGGCAGGGGATGACTCTGCTAACCATGTCATGATTTTCCACCTATGGTTCTCTTCCAACAACATTATGGATGATTCCATCTGACTACGATTATTTCAACACACGCTCACTGGCCCATCAACCAAATGGTATGTAGATGAAAAATCAGGGTCCCATGTGACTTTCGAGTCCTTGGCCAAAGCATTTTTGACATTCTTCCAATTACCAATCCACCATGACAATGGTCTTGAACTACTCTCTAATTTTAAACAAACCTCAGCCACACATATCGTTGATCACATTCACGAGTGGCATAGACGACATAGTTTGTGCAAAGACGAAACCACCAAACAACAGTGTCTTGACTGGTTTCTCATATCACTTCTCTTTCTCCTTGGTAAAGATGTAGCTTCCACCTTCCCTCAATCAGAAGAATAAGCCATCAGTAAGGCTCAACAATACAACCTCATCTATTCACAATCCAGGTACTTGTACACAGTACTTCCTGATCTCCCAAAACCTGTGCCATTCAGCCAAGACAAACCCAGGATGTCTCACTTAGCATACAGATTGATTGGTAATACCACACACCAAAGTCCACAACCCCAACAACCACCAATGTATGGCACACCTCAATATCCACCGACATATGGGGGAACCTCTTATTACCCTCCACCCCCTTATCAACAACCATACCCTATTACTATTCCTCCACCTATCAGTGGGCCACCACCGACACCCACAATACACCCACCAATGCAAACAAGTTCTGGTACTCCCTCTACCTCATATTATACTCTAAGTACTAGTGAAAGCGCCACACCTTCCTACGTACCTTATGGATCATTACCCCCATAGAATCCGTTCTTTCCATTCCCTGGTCCTCCACAACCCATAGCTCCCCCACACCCTCACGTTGGGGTGAATTTTGTTCAACCCTCTCCCCTTCAACAATATCGAAATTTTGAACTGCTGAATACGAGAAATCTGACCCATCAGTCGAATAATGCCAAAAAGAAAGGAACAAACAGGAACAATAGTAACCCAGGTCAAGGTAGGAATCACCCCCAATAGAACCAACCTACTGGGGGAAACAAGAATCAAGGGAATTAAAACCCCCAGGGGAGCAATAACAACATGTGTCAAGGGAGAAATAACAATACTATTAGAACCACCTTCCATTGTGCCCTTTGCAGTGAGTTTGGTCATTACACTCATCATTGCCCCCAAATCGCTGATTTTAAATGGATGAAAGACTCAGTAAGTGTACCACACTCTCCAACACCACCTGCCACTCAGCAGGCCCCACAACAATATGGCCAACAACCTCCCCCAATCGTGCTACAAAATCCCATTCTGCACCAGGGTGTGATGAACACCCAACATGACACGTCGCCTACCCCACCACAGTTGGGATAGTATCTCAATCCAAACAATCCTACAGATTGTACTATCCTCCTCACTAGTGAGGCAGAAATCCTTCTGCAAACACGTAGTCGTCAATACCGTGCACTCGCTGAGTCTCCTCCCATTCCCCCAGAAACAATCCCAGCACCAATGGGACCCCCGTTGGTGATTCTTCTCCCTAACACCGAAACACCTCTTTGCATCCCTCGCATCCCATTACGCAGGAATGTCCACAACCCCTAGGCTCAGGTAGCTCATAATTACAGTTTGGTTGATGACTTAGCACAATCCTCGGCTACCATGTCAGTCTTAGAAGTCCTTCAAACTTGGCCCACTCAACAGAAATCATTACTTTCCACCTTGGGGGCAGTCGACCCCATAGATACTCAACTCATCACATTTGATATCGCATGAGAAGAACCTCACCTCCCCTCTCTAATAGATTTTCAAATCCTAGTGAAAATTTAGAACATTACAGTTCATCGGTGCATCATCGATGAAGGCCCATCCACCTGCATCATGTACAAGTCTGTATGGCATAAAATTGGTTCCCCTGAACTCATACCATCTTCCATTACTTTAAGAGATTATGACGGATGACCATCTTCTGTTGAAGGGATCTTCCAAAATGTTCTTGTAGAACTCGGGGGCAAGACCATTCTCATCAACATTGAAGTTATCGATGCCCCACTCAATTATAATATCTTGTTCGATCGTAGCTACATGTACGCTATGAAGGCAGTTGCCTCTTCCATCTTTTGAACCATGATGTCCCCCCATAACAGGAAGATCATTACAATTGACCAAGTCTCACATTACGAGCCTAACCCTTCTACCAACATCGATAACATTCTCCCTCTCATCCACATGAGTCATGAAGCATAACCACTCATCAAAATGGGTCCCAAAATTTTCAAAGACCCATCATTGTTAGGAAATACCATGGTGTACCACCACTCCTTCATCCTTCCAATCAGGTATGTGTCGTATCATCCAAAGGAACTGACATGGAGGATACCCTTCCTCCTAGGGAGGCTTCTATCATATCTAACGTCCCACTAGTCGCAGAGCTCCCCCCTCATGAGCCTCCTGCGAACTCGTCGAGACCACCAGTTCACAATTTCACCTCTCCCCAAGGCCATATCCCATTTTGGGAGACAATTCCCCAAGCCATTACTCAAATCCCCTTCTTTTACCCTCCACAGGCATACACGCTTTCCAAGTAGCCACAACACTTACTCTCCCTAATATGGTGTTGTCAATTCCATTTTGGTATTTACATCCACTAGAGATGGTTCCTCAACCATCCCTCCCCCCCCAAATGAAAGGAATCCCAATGATGATTCCCATACTCACTCCCACCATACCCTCTACACCCCACTCACTAACCTCCCTACCACAACTGGGGGTAGGCGAAAGAAGAAGGATCCCATAGCTCCACTCCCCCCACGCGTCCAGCCTCTTTGCACGCTATGTGAGAAAGATGGACACCCAACTAACAAATGCCCATCTCTACCCGAGTTACATAACCTAATTCCCCTCAATCAAACACCATCACCGCTCGCCACTATAGCAAGTACTTCCGCTACCTCCCCTTACTCAAATAGAAAAGGGTTGCAAACCAAATTTGCTTGCATTATATGTTCAAAATATGGCCATTATACACACCATTGCCCAACACTACCTCACTTTCGGTAGACATTAGTCGCAGTACGCCAAAGCTTCCAGAACGAACCCAATCCAACTACATCATCCCTACCAAACATCACTGACATCCATTATGTCACGAATTCAATCAATGAACGTATGATATTCCCTTTCTCTCTATGAGAATCCTTAGATCATTTTACATACCAATGTCCTATGATCATTGAATACATGCAACGACAATTGATCCCGATTCAAACCTTTTCGCCCCCTACAGAATCGATGGTTGACCTTACCTCATCACTAGAGATTCTTCATATCATTTCTCCTGAACCAGAGACCCTCCCTATTCCTCCATGGTTCTTGGATGACTTATCCGAGGATTTACCCCCAAATCCCCACAATTCTCCCATTCATTTCCCTACAGAAATTTTACATCCAACTACCACTGGTACTCCTCAGTACCTCAATATTTGGTTTATGTCGAGTGAACCATCTCAATCTCATTGCATCGTTCCCCCTTCTTCTTCATCACCAGAGGAAAACCATATGGTGATAGTCACCGATATCACTCTTTACTATCCCTTGTATTCCCATCAATTCCACTGTGCCGAGGACATACTCGAAGAATTAAACACCCCCGACTACCCATGGGATGCACTACACCACAGAGTGCTCTTCTCTCCATAGGAATCCTTCACGCTCCCTAACCAACACCCCATATACGTAGTCGAAACCAAGGATTTTATCCCATCAGGGCATATCGACTGGTTCAATAACCCCATTCTTGCCCCTGATGCTTTTGAAAAAGGCAACATGGCCAACATTTCCCCGACCATCAAAATCGATATTTCCATAAAAAATGGAGTCGTCGAGGAAATCACTGATCATCTTCCAACGGTGTCGTCAGTACAAAATATTATTGAACCCCCTCAAGTGTGTGTTCTGCGTCACTACCGTGCACCTCCTCGGATTCATCATTTCCCAAAGCGGTATTACCATGGACCCCCTGAAAGTCCAAGCCATCACAAAAATTCCAACCCCCCAAAATTTATGTCAACTCCAGAGCCTACGAGGAAAAGATAACTTTCTATGGTGATTTGTCCCAGACTATGCCACTCAAGCACACGGTTTCGTTCGCTTACTACACCATGACATCCCATTTCACTGGGATTAACATGCCCAAGAAGCATTCGACGATCTTAAAATGATGCTCTCCAACACTGCTGTAATTAGTTCACCCGACTATAATCGTGACTATATCCTCTACATCTCAGCATCAACTGTCTCAGTAGCAGGAGTTCTCATTCAAATCGGTGATGAAGATCATGAGAATTTCATTTACTACATTAGTAAAAACCTCTCAGGGACACCCCTGAAGTATAAACTTGAAGAGAAACTATCCCTTGCAATCGTCCTCACAGTCCAG
The DNA here is from genome assembly GCA_009831015.1 of Picea engelmannii. NCBI lineage: Eukaryota > Viridiplantae > Streptophyta > Pinopsida > Pinales > Pinaceae > Picea > Picea engelmannii. Next base: position 306,830 of record ML792230.1, on the reverse strand, counting down.
AAACTGCGCATTACATTCTACTTCGCACAAATAGGGTCATAGAAGATTACAACCCCATGCAATACTTTCTCAGTCGTCAGAAAATTAATGGCAAATTTTCCCAATGGATCGTTATCCTTCAGGAATACGATCTCCAATTTTCAACACCCAAGAGCAAGAAAGCTCTCGTCTTCGCCATACTTCCAAACCCCATTCCGAGAGCTCTGGGTGTCCGTTTTTCGATCCGTCTTCAGCCACGGGATCAACGTCCCGTCACCTACATCAATACATTCCCCATACCATTTTTTATCCCTAGACCCTAGGGCGCCATTTTTTCATACCCATCCAGGTACGCATGCTCATGTTCAAAATTATCAAATAAATGCTTGTATGTTCGATTCTCTTCAGATATTGTTCACGTCGAGCATTTTTATTTTCATGTGTGTAGGTACTTGATCATCATACATAAATACCCCCCTTCAGGTATATAATCAAACACTGGCATGTAATCATTCCCTCTGAATCTCAATTGCATCTCCAGTCACACCTTCTGAGATTTTCCTTTAGGATCCCCATCTACGGCTCTGTAGTACTGACACCTCCATTGAATTTTGGGTACTATCATTCGGTAGCACTCTCCCCCACATGAGTTGTCCCATTCATAGCATCCTTTGTCACTTTGACACTCATGCTATTTTTCAACCCTTTAGGGATGGGAGTCCCGATAGTCTTACATCATGTCATGAATTAGCCACATACTCCTCCTCATTTTGCTAGCTTTCCCAATGGATTCCCAGGTTATCTCTTCAAGGTTCTATTTTGACTGCGCCTCCACGGTATCATTAACCCTCCATTTCATCCACAATCAGTTTGCCCCTCTGCAAATTTCCCTCCATACCATCTACCTCATACAGAAACCCACCCATGGGGCCCCCAACCTCCACCAGTTCTCCACACACATTGCACCCTCACCGTCTCAACCATATTACATTGGGGAACCTATTTCTGTATTTGTACACTCATCCCAAATTATTATTTATAAATTGTAAAAAGCCTTTGTTTCCAACCTTTACATATCTTTTTGTCATCACCTTTGGCGACCTTCTTCCCTTTTTTGTCACACACAACCCATGTCACCCTTAGTTGGGGCACTCCTTATCATCTACTCTTATTGACATCATCCATATACTCTGAGTATACCACATGCCACTTACCTCTGCTCTCTGAGTTTGTCCACTTTGTCCCACCTCTAGCACAACTTATCCCATGTCTTGTTGTCCCCCTAACACTCGACCTAGTTGAATGGTTGCGGCCACTTATACTTCGCATATACCCCCAACCAAAGGCAGTCTTGAGTCTTCATACATCTTGATTTTGTCCATGTACCTCCTCAGTTCCTAACCTCACCTAGTAGATTTCACGAAGCCCTTTGCTTCTTGGAGTCACGTCCCCTTTTTGTCGACATCAGCACGGTTTCCATAAGGGAAATAGTATCTTGACTCTCATTACCTTTCCAATGAGAGGTCTCAGAAAACATAGGGAGAGCGACAAATTTCTCCCTACTGTCGTTGACCCCCATAACATTCAACTTCAACACTTTCTCATGTTACGGTGGGTCTTACTTTGCGACTATTGTAGTTATTTCTTATATTTTACAAAGACCTTTGAACTTGGCTAGGCTATCAATGCCTATAGAATCCGTGATACTTCTTACAGGTTTCATTGCCTACTATTCAGAGTATGTTCCTCCTCAGAATTGTCTTCTGCCTTTATCACGACCACCCCCGAGGGTGCTACAGTTGTCTACATCAACACACCATTTCAGTTACTATACAACACCATTCTTTTTTGAGTTACATGACACGAGCATGGGGCATGCCTGCCTCATTTGTAGACAATTTATTTTTACACACCTTATGGAAGGTTGGGTCCTACATGCTCCCTTCTCCCTCCAATGGGTCACTCTTGATACTCTCACTATCGCTCTCTCTTACAAAGACACTCTCAGTAGAAGAAACATTGATGAATTTCGGCTATACGTATGCTCCTAACCTCATCCATGAGGGGGCATCTATTATCACTGAAATTTCATCCAAAAATGGTTATGGGAATCCAGCATCATCAAACAGTTATGAGGTCACCCATGGACCAAAATTACCACAAAATCATTTCCAGAAGGTTGAAAACTATACAACCAGTGATAAAATTAAGGTGCGCTATGACTACCCAGGGTGTGTGCGCACATGCGCGATACAGAAACACACGAAAAGCGCACATGCGCACAATGCATGACTATGGTCACTAAAATCCATGCACATCTGAGAACAATGCATTTATGAGATTGGTCGGCCTCCCACCCACTTTTGGTTCATCTTCCAAGTTGATTTGACACCCAAATCTCGGCTAAATATGAATGGGTGGCTGGTTAAATACCTAAAAATGCCCTAAATAGCCTCTTTTCACACTATAAGCTGGTTGCACAATACCTCAAAGTGGTGCTATAAAACAAAGCCATGGGTGCACTTCATTTTCAAGGAATTCATTTGCAAGGTTATGCTGCTGCTATTCTCTTGGGGAATCCTCTTTTCTCATCAAGAGTATACTAGCATCATTACATTGGGCAATCCATCTCACCTCTTGAGTGGATTAGCTTGGGATTATTTCACCATTTCATTCAAATTTGTAAGAAGATCTTAGTTGTGGGGGTCCAAGAGCCCTCCCTTGGAGGAAGAAGGGACCCAAAGTCCTCTTTCTTCTTGGTGTTTTCTTTCACTAATATAATCCTTGCCATTGGTGACATGAGTCTTATTGGTTTTTTGTTCTTATGTCATTATGCCCAATAGTTTAGTTGTTCTTTTATTTCTTAGTTTATTTCTTAGTTTTTTATTTTATGTTTCTTTTTCTAACCCTTTCCTTTACAACTATATTTCTTAGCTAACCCAACTAAGTTTGTAAGCACCTCTGTTTTGCTCATTTAGGTGACAAAAGAGGTGAAACATAGACCATCAACTAATCTGTGGTTGCTATTTTTTTGCATGTATCTAAAATTCAAATGTCCAAACCTTTCATGCCATATCCTACTACTTTCATCAACATGAGTAAACAGTAAAGAAAAATTAGGTTAAATGAATTTAAAAAAATTATACAATCTAGACTAATGATTTACCTCACCTGTTGCAACCTTGGAGTTGGTTGGCATGTTGTAGATGTCCACAAAATTTGGTGTAAAGATGACTTTATTTCTAGTGCTAGAATTAGTCCTCTGATACATGGAGAGAAGGTTGACAAAAAGTTTGGGAACCTGCAACACATTCTCGAAGCTTCCGTTGGTGAGTTCAATCCTTCCTTTGCGGGTGACTTCGATAGAAAAGTTGTCCCCCATCAGAATAGGAGGACATGTGAATGCATCCAATGAATAATATATTGCTTCTGAGGTAGCCATGTGATGTGATGCTCCTGAATCTATGATCCAAGCATTGAGAGAGGATTTCATTGCAATCAAGGCATGGCTAGAATTGCCTTTCTTGGAATTTAGATCTTCTAGCTTCTTCTTCTTTGCACCCTCAGGGATGCGATCTCCAAGGTTGTTTTTATTAAGTATTTGAGACATAAGATATATTTTTTTTTGCATGCATGCAGATTCCAAATGGAATTCTTTGTGACAGTACGTGCATTTCTCCCCTTTTCCCCTTTGGATCCAGAGGCATCGGTGAAGGGTTTTGTGTACCCTTCCTTCTTTAGATGTGCATAAGATTTTCGTTTATCTTTATATTTAGATTTCTAATATTTGTGGCTGACATCATGCACAGTGAGTGCATGTGCCCTTGGGCCTTTTATTGTGCCCATGTTGATGAGCTTGGTTTTCTCTTGTGTCAGGGATTCGATAAAGTCCTCAAGAGAAGGCATCTTCTAGGTGGCTCCAAAGGTGAATCTGATAGTATGGAATGTAGATATGAATATAGAGAATTTAGGACCAATCTTGGATAGAATGGTGAGAACCATTTGTTTCTCCTCCTTCGATTTATCAATCCCACAAGCTTTGAGTTGCGACGGTAAATCCCTAAATTTTGTAAAGAAATCTTGGATCTTGTCAAATATTTTTGGATCCAATTTGAGAAGCTCCACGTCCATCATGTTTCCCCTCATCTCTTCCTGTTTTCCAAAGACCCCTTCCAAGGTGGTACAGGCTTCATTGGGATTATTAGAGGAAGATATATGAAAAAGGAGATTGGGAGAAATAAGACTACAAATTGTTCCGAGTGCCTCATCCATGCGATTTAAGTGCTTGGATTTTTCTTTGGATGATGTTAGTTCTGTATATATATTCAAGGTTAACCTGTACAACCCTCTGGTTTGAATATGTATGGATATTTTCTCCTTCCATTCAAAATAGTTGTAAGGTGTAAGAATGAACTCTTTTTGGAATTCCATCTTTTCGCTATCTTCAATCTTTTGTACTTGCAATTATTTTTTGTGTATATTTTGCTTAGCAGTTTGTCAGCTTTGATACCATGTAAATGTATTGAAACTGCACAGAATAGATCTATATAAACAATGATACACACATTTGTAGAGATAAAAGGAGAAATAAGAAGGAGAGAAAGAATGAAATAATTCTCATTAACCGTTATGAATAATGAATAATTTACACATGATATACTCTATATAGCTCAATGAGTGCACACTGGAAGAGAACCAATGCACCATAGTGGTGGTCTAGAGTGATATACACACACACCAACAGTTGTGAGAGTGAAATTCCACCTAGTCTAGTCTCTCAGGCATTTACAGGAGTGAACTGCCACCTAGTTGAGTTAACTAGTCAAATAGTCTTAAGTTAATTGAATGAACATGGAGTAGTGAGGAGTTAACTCAGGGAATCAAGGCTAATGTGCCACTATAGTTATGATACCAAGGAAATGTCTAATTATCATGGTGATGATCCCAATGTTGCATGGTGACAAAACCAATGCAACATCTAAACTCAACTCAACTAGTCTAACTGAAGTGTCAACTGAAAGAGAATATTCTCTAGGTGGAATATTCTCCCCTAAAATATAGGAGACTAGATAATGACTAATTATGACTAATAAACAAGGAAAAACCTTAGGAAAAATAAATCCTAGGTTTGTGTGAAGTAACTCCAACAAGATCGACTTGTGCAGATGCAACACATTAAAGAGAAAAACGTTACTTGGAGGGAATTCAAGAAGTATTTCAAAAAGAAATACTTTACTAAGAGATACTATGACAAGAAAATGAAAGACTTCTTTGAACTCAAGATTGGGAGTGCGACCATATATGAATATGAAAGAATTTTTTTAGAATTGCTGAAGTATGTCTCTTTCATCAAGGATGAGACAATCATTATTCAGAGGTATTTAAGTGGTTTTCCATCATTAATTAGTGACACAATACAATATGATGATCCCAAAACATTGGAGGAGACTATACGGTGATCTAAGTGCCTATATGATCAACAAAAATCAAGGCCAACTTTCCAAAAATATTGGGAAGACAAGAAGAAATTCAAGATGGATCAGAGGAAGAAGGGAATTAAGCCACGATTCTTCAAAAATATTCCTCAGGGACAACCAACTTCTAGAGAACCTAGAATGATTGAGACAGGTGGTCAAAGGCCAAGGCAACCACCTATTCAATGTTGGGGTTGTAAAAGAGATCATATGTTTAGAGATTGTCCTCACAAAAGTGACAATGCGAGATCTGTTCACAATGTACAATGAGCTGAAATAGTGGAGGACATGGGCATAAGTGTACCCAGGATCCATGTAGCCCTGAACAACAAGAAAATAGAGTATCAATCACATATGATTGAAGTGGAAGGTATGATCCACAAACGAACCATTACTATTTTAATTTATTCATGAGATAGTCATAGTTATATAGATCCTAAGATGGTGGAAAGTTTGCATTTTCCAATAAACAAGCATGGAAAATCTTGTTTGGTGCAGCTAGCTATCAAAGCCAAAATAAAATTTAATGAGATGGTAAAGTCATCTCTTATGGACATGAATGGACTAAGCACAAGGGAATATTTGAACATCTTGCCTTTAGGTTCCTATGATGGTCTAATTGGGATGGATTGGTTGGACCAACATCATGCTATTCTAGACTGTCATAAAAAGGAATTTACTTGCTTGGATGAGGAAGGGAACCTAAGGAAAGTGCTGAGAATTCCTAGGGAAGTGACTATCAAAGAAATTTAAGCAATGCAGCTAAAAAAGTGTTACAGGAAGGGCTGTCAAATCTTTGCAACCCATATGGAGAAAGAATCTAAGGATAATGTGCCAATTCTGGAGGATCATACAGTCCTGAAATATTTTGAATATGTGTTCAAGGAGGTACTAGGAATACCCCCAAAGAGAGATATTGATTTCTCTATAAATTTAATGCCTGGAGAATCTCTAGATGAAAAACTCCTTACAAAATGAGTACACCAGAACTGAAGGAGTTGCAAATGCATATTGAAGAACTTCTAAGGAAGGGGCATATATTCCCAAGTGTGTCACCTTAGGGTGCCCCAGTCTTGTTCGTGAAGAAGAAATATGGGAAATTGATATTGTGCATTGATTTTAGACAACTGGATAAGGTAAATATAAAGAACAAGTATCCTCTACCAAGGATTGATGATCTCTTCAATCAGTTGAAGGATGCAATGATATTTTCAAAGATATATCTCAGGTTAGGATACCATTAGGTAAGGATACCATCAGGTAAGGATCAAAGAGGAATATATCAACAAGACCACCATCAGTACAAGGTATGGTCATTGTGAGTTCACAGTGGTGGAATTTGGGTTATCAAATGCACCAGTTGTTTTCATGTGCCTAATAAATGGTGTTTTTCGAGAATATTTTGGAAAATTTTGTCACTGTATTTTTGGATGACATCCTTATACATTCCAAGTTAGAAGAAGAGAATGAGAATCATTTGAGGATGGTGTTGGAAGTGCTAAGAGAGAATCAGTTGTATTCCAAATTGAGCAAGTGATCATTTTATGAAGACAAAATTCACTATTTGGGGCATATTATATCTGAAGAAGGGATAGTAGTGGACGCTGAAAATATTGAGGCCATTAAAGGGTGGAAAACACCTAAGAATTCAATTGAATTCAGATCCTTCATGGGTCTATCTGGCTACTACATAAGGTTCATTGTAGGGTTTTTGAGAATAGCTCATCCCATCACTTCCTTGCAAAGGAAGGGGGAAAAGTTTCAATGGATAGAAGAATGTGCAAGGAGCTTGCAACAATTGAAGTAGTTGTTAACCAGTGCTCCAATTATGTGGATTGCTGATCCAAATGAAGATTTCATGGTTTGCACAAATGCATGCAAAGAAGGACTTGGAGGAGTCCTTAGTCAGAACATATTTGTAATATGTTTCGATTCCATAAAATTGAAAGAGCATGAAAGGCTCTATGCCACTCATGATTTGGAGTTGGCAGCCATAGTGCACACTTTGAGGAAGTGGAGGAACTACCTTATGGGAAATAGGTTTGAGATGAGGACAGACCATAATGGTCTGAAGTATTTGTTTGATCAACCTACTTTGAATGCTAGGCAAAAAAGATGGTTGGAATTCCTCTGTGAGTATGACTTTGATATAAAGTATATCAAGGGGAAAGAGAAAAAAGTGGCCGATGCACTCAACAGAAGAGTGCATGAGTTGCATGCTACAACCATTAGCATGTACTAATCATATTTGAAAGACAAAATTGTGGAGGCTACAAAATCAGATTTGAAGTACATGGAATTGGTAACAAAATTACAAGAAGGTAAAATGCAGCAGAAAGTTGAGGATTATGAATTGGGAATTGATGGAATTATCTTGTATAGAAACCAAATTTATGTACCCAATTCTCTCTAATTGAGGAGTGTGATTTTAAAATAAATGCACAATGTACCTTATGCAGGACACCCAGGATATCAAAAAATAATTTCAACAGTCAAGAGCCAATATTATTGGTCAGGCATGAAGAGGGAGATTGTTGAATACATAGCTAAATGATTGGAGTGTCAAAAGGTAAAGGTTGAGCTTAGACACCCAACTGGTTTGCTACAACCATTACCATTCCTGAGTGGAAATGGGAATTTTTAACAATGGATTTCATCACAAGATTGCCTTGAACAAGCAAGCAACATGATGCAATTATCATGGTAGTGGTGGAAAAGCTTACTAAAGTTGACCATTTTATCCCATTGAAGACTACTCACAAGACAACCAATGTTGGTGATATTTATATGAGGGAAGTAGCACGCTTTCCTAGCATACCCAAGACAATTGTGTATGATAGAGACCCAAAGTTTACCTCAAATTTTTGGAAGGGGTTATTCAAAGGGTTTAGAACAAATCTAAACTTCAACACAACATATCATCCTGAGTCGCATAGGCAAACATAAAGGGTGAACCAAGTGATATAGGATATGTTAAGGATGTATGTGATGGGAAAACCATCTAAATGGGAAGATTATCTACACTTGGTAGAACTTTCCTACAACAATGGGTATCAAGCATCACTACAGATGAGCCAGTTTGAGGCACTTTATGGAATAAAGTGCAACACCCTAGTAAGATGGGACAACCCATATGATAGGGAAGTGGTTGGGCCAAAGTTGCTCAAGGAAATGGAAGAGAAAATGTTGAATATTAAATAGAGTTTGAAGGCTACCCAAGACAGGTAGAAAATCTATGCTGATAAGAACATAAATCACAAGGAATTTAAAGTAGGGGATCATGTATTCTTGAAAGTGAAGGCCAAAAAAAGTTCCCTAAAGCTAGGAAACTGTCCCAATTTGGCAGCCAGATATTGTGGGCCATTTGAAATCCTAGAGAGGATTGGTCCAGTAGCTTATATGCTTGCATTTCCTGCATCTATGCCTATACATAATATATTTAATATATCATTGCTTAAGAAATATATACCTGATGCTAATCATGTTATTTATTGGAATGTGATTCAGGTGGAGAAAGAAAACGATTTTCAGGTGCATCCGATGTGCATACTGGATCGGAAAAGAAATCAACTCTGGAATCGAGTCGAGCCAAAGGGATTGTTAAAGTCCAGTGGACCTAGTATGATATTAAGGATGCAACATGGGAGCATGAAGATGATATGTGAGTAGAGTACCCACATCGTTTTGAAGATTTTGGAAATCTTGATGTTGTTGTGTAAATAAGTTTCACTGAGGACAATGAAAAAATAAGGGGAGGGGATTGTAACATCCCAAGGATGAGCCTCTACTGAATTGTAATTATGTTTATAGGCTGGTGAGCCAAGTGTTTATAAGATCGAAGAATTATGTGTTTATTAGGTCAAAGATCCTAGATGCTAAGGCCAATGAGCTTGATTTTGTATATCAAAATACACACATCATTAATAAAATTACACCATTGCGTGTAGACCAACCACAAAGAAAGAGTTATGGGGAAATAAGCTCCACAAGGCAGGGTAAGGGAAGGGACTAAGTGTCTAGGAATAGGGGCTAAGTTAGAGGGTTTACCTTTAAAGGGATAATATTATATTATTATTTCCAAAAGGATAAGGTTGACATAATCTGTGTTGTCCTAAGTTCCTGGGGAAAGGGAAGGAGTGTTAAGTGGAGCTCATGAAGCTTCAGGAAGACATGTGTCAACCTGGGTGCATGCAATTTATAGCTGGGAAAGCTAGATCGTTGGGGGTTCTCTCGCCACTCTCACGATGGTCGCCACTCTCACAAGTCGACCATACTCCCCATAGATTCACACATTGAGCCATTTCCTTCATCATCGACCCCTGCATCATTCATGCACCCTAGAACCTGCAGGCACTTTCAGCTACCTTGTACTTTTCATGTGAAGCAAAACACACCTGTACTGTGCCTTAATAATTTTATGTTTCTTCCAATGCAGTTCCTTGGCTGAGCATGTCTTGCTTCCATCATCTGATCTATACTGACCTTTGTTGTTTCCATCACCCTTAATTGAATTGACTTAGGAGATGGACTGAATAAGTAGGTTGTCAGGCATGTGGGTTTGAAGTGGTGAGTTTTCAGGCCCATGGATTGAGGAAGAAGGGTTTTAGGCCCAAAAGAAACTCTCTCCAGGTGAGAGAGGTTGTTGGGGAAACTATTTTCCTAGAGGGAGCTCAATGACAACTATAGTTCTCTGAGAATTCATGTCCGACCTATTGTTGAAGCCTGGAAGGGAAGTGGGGTAGCCAAAGGACTATTGAGCAGAGAAGGGGCACACTTCTTGGGGTGGGACAAACATGTGGGGAATGAAAGGCTGTAGGATGTTAGTGTGAGCTAGATCCTGGGGGAAAATCATTCTGATTGATCTGTGTGACTTTCCTTTTGTCCTTACCAAGCTTATGAATCCATTTCTCGGTGGAGTTTAGTCCCAGCTCAGGGGTGACCCACTGTTGAGCATGATGAGCAACGTGGTCTAAGGATGGGAGGTTTGTGGGAGGTCTCCACGAAGTTGGTGGTCATATATTAAAAGATAAGTACCAAATCTATGTTCTCTATATGATGTGTATCTTGAAATCAAGTTATAATGTTGTTATAATTGTTTCTGTATAATGCCTGTATGTTTTAATGTTATTTCTGCATGAATAGTTGCATGAACAAAATGCTATAAATGTTAATTTGCATTAGATAGATATGTATATATATATACATATGGTATCAGAGCATTATTTGGAGTACCATGCCCCAACCTGGGTGGATAAGGGTGTTACAAAATTGGTATAAGATCAAGGAGAGACATCCATAAGTGACATTTCCCTGCCTTTTGGTGGTTGGGGACATTAAAAAATGGTATCAGAGTAGAAAATAAAAGATACAATCGATATTGTAGCGTTTCCCAATAGAGGTTGGTGGTCGGGGACGTTACACATACCACCCCTGCCTATCACTTCCTCCATGATTTGTTTACTATTTCCCCTGATTCACCCCACTGGATAAAATTTTCTTAGCTCTGTTTCCACCTTCCTGTTCATGTTTTGGCTTAGAAAATTTTCCATAATCTTTTCTTTTCAGTTTGGTTGAGCATCTCTAGAGCCTACACTTTAGTTTTGATAAAGATCACTAGTATGTTACCAACTACTTAGTAGAGGTGCTTCCCTTGTCTTCCCTAGAAAGCATCAACTCAGTGCCACATAGTTCCTTGAACTATGTTTTGTACTCGCAAGTTTTCACCAGCTCTCTCATCCCAAATCGGGTTGAACAGTCACCATGAATCATCACCTTTGCTGATAGGGAGGGACCCACTGCCTAATTTTATAGGACTCCTACCCTCGTCCCTTGTCATGGATCCCCCTCCTGTAGTAGAGAAATAGATTCAAACCAATTTATCTATCTCATTTGTCAGGCCCCTCACTCTCACATATTTCCATGGATCCCCAACTCTCCAACAATAGAAAGGTCGATGCTACCACCTTGGTATGGTCATCCCAGAAAAAAAAAACAAGCCGAGAATGATGGTCTCTCTTGATGGAGCCTAAATTATTTTTAGTGGTTGATGTTTGATGGTGGGATTTAAATATATCCATCATTCACCTCCATAGACACTAATGAATATTCTAGGTCTGTATAATTGTGGTGGAACTTGCACATAGGATCTAGCTAACAACAACTCGTACAAAAATTGCAAATTGAGAGAAGGAGAGAAGAGATGAGAGAAAATAATCAAGGATTTTATTCATTATATGAGTAAAATGGTAAAATACACTTGATATAATCTACATGGCTAAGTGAAGTGACCATAGTAGTGATCTAGAGATATATAGACATTTATTGACAAAAAACTAAAGTAATCTACCACCTAGTCCTAGTTAACTGATCCATGCAATCATAAGTTAACTTGGTGACATGTGTGGAAGTGAGAGAAACACATGCAAATGTTGGTGATAAAATATAGTTTTCCATGCATGAGTGACTTAAACTATTCTAATATAGTGTAATTGACTTTGAATTGAAGAGGAGCACCCTATTTTGTAGGGGATATTCTCTAGAGAGCATATTCTCATCTAAGGAAGTGTTCTCAACATTGGAATATCAACCCGAGGAAAATAAATACTAGGTGAGTGTGTAATATCTCCAACAGGGTCAAGCATCTAGCCACATGCACTCTAAATCCATATTTTACCATGGGGCCTACTTTATTCTTTTGAGGACCTAGTCAGGGTTGCAACTACAACTAGAACACATGATTTTCTCTTACTCAGGGTTGACCACAATCACAACTTGTTTTGAAGAAAAGATGATTTGATCTTACTAAAAGGTTCTACCTTCATCACATGAAGCTATTGGTTCAAGGAGGAGCCAAGTAATAGTGGTGGGGGCATGTTGGCACCCAAAATTTTGGGTTCATTTCACGTGCATGTGCACAAACAAAGTTGTGCATGCTCATTCCAAAGTTTTTTGCACACCTAATTTAATGTGAGAATACTGCCAAGAAGTGTGTGCAAGATCAAGTTTTGATATTGCACACTGATATGGAATTCTAAAAAATGTGATCCAGTCTTAGTTTTGATGTGCACCATAAATATAAAACATGCACGCTGGAATCAATAAATGAGTCATCCGAAAATCCTCTCGAATGATTACTACTAGCAACACAAGGGATTATGGAGATGAAAAAATATGAGTTGACAAGAAATTCAAGATTTCCTCGATTCCATAAGGCTACGTGGACTACAGGAAGGTCCCATAAGTGTGAGAGGAATTTTTGTTAGTAGAACAAGTGGAGAAGAGGAGAAAGAGACATAGCTTCCAAGAAAAGAAAGTTATAAAAGGAAGTAGCAACATCAAAGAAAAACTTTGATGATTAGATGAGATCCATTGAGTTGCTGGTATCAAGATCATTCTGAGCCTTTTGTAATGTTGTAATGCCTCTAAAAATGAATATAAGTCTATCATTGTTGGCACATAGGGAGAAATACCTAGGTTTAATCATTCAAATACCAAAAAAACCCTTAGACACCGACCCTTTCAACATCACCTGTAGAGAAAGTGAAGTCTCACTTGAGGCATCTAGAGGGGCTGCAAGAACCAAGGTTCTGTAGTGATGATGGGAAGCGAGTAATTATTCATGCCCTTGCTATTATTCACTCAAGTGAATAGTTCCCATTAATTAATAGTTACTTTATCATTAAACATTGTCTATGTGTGACATTATAACATCATATATTACTAACACATTCATCATCGTAGTTAAGCATTATCATTATTTCACAATAACATTAAATGAAATAGCATTGAAACACATCACGATACACAATTTTAACATGGTTCAGCCAACATGGGCTACATCCACAATGACTGGATTATGTTATTATTCATTGATGATTCTCTTACAACTATATGCATTGTGCAACAAAATATGTAAAAATTACTAGGAACTTATCATATGTTGAACCCCTTTACCCAAAAACCCTTTACATATTTATACATAAAAATAGGGATAAGACCATTACAAAAGTGGAAAAAATGTCCCCCAAAACCCAATGGTTTATAACCATTTTCTTCCTTTTTCACGCTGCTCCGCTACACATCCTTCTATCACACTCTTTGACTCCTTGAAGTCCATTCCCATTGCGTAATTTGGTCCATATTCTAACTGGATTTTACTCTTTGAATTATTCTAGCACAGATCGCAAAACTTATCCAAAATGCCTCTCCAACAGGACCCAACACTCACCCATGGATTGTCTTGAGCCACTTAGGCCTTCTTCCAGTGCATCATGAATGTTTCGAAGGTTTCCTTCACTATTGTATCCTTTTCCTTGAACTCTAGTTCCTTCTGCAAAATTTAGTCTATTGTTTCAGTAGTAACGTGAGATTGCATCTTCTCAACACCTTCTTAAGTTGCATGCTTGATGATTCCTTGAGTTGTTGTTAAGGTCACTGTCATGTGAGCCTACTGCATTCGTTCTAATTTCTATGTGGCCTCATCATGCTCTTATTTTACTTTGATGTACTCTATCTCTAATGCAAAATTATCTTCCGTAATACTTACTAGCTCACTAGATGTCTTCTCGACACACATGTTTATCTCTTGTGTTGCACTCATCTATATCTCATGAAATACCTCCATTGGTAGTTATGATAGCACTAGGTCGATGTGACCTAATTCCCTGACATGTTCTTTCAATTCTGTCATGGGGAACTCGAATGCCCCTATTACTAGCTTAATTGACCTTCATTCTACTTTGACTTCCAAGGATTAGGAGATCGCTGGTCTGACCTCTCCAGTATTGGTAGTGCTCGTTGTTGGTTCCTCCTTCATTTTTTACCCTAGTGTGATGTTTGTTGCTTCTAATAGATGTCCTAGTTCTTCCATATGTGCCTGCATAAATTTATTCATTTCTTCATGTTGTGATGCGCATTGAAATGCATCGTTAGTGTCTTAATTTACTTGGTCAACTATATTCTCGAAATATTCTTCTATCAATGCTTAAATAGCCACTTCCTTAATGAATTTATACTTGGTCCGTTGTTGTCTGAGTCTCCTTGTCTCTGGCTCTTTTATCTTTCTTTCATTACACGTTGATGGCTGTGGCATTTGATCCTCCAGGCCCTTCCCTTTGTCATGTTAATATTATTATTATTCCTCCTCATAGACGTCATATTTTTTGAGTTTGGATGCTTTGATGGCTTTGTCTCTGTGGGTGGAATCATCCACTCCTCATGCCAATCAAGCATAATGTTACCGATCTCCTCTTTCATCAACCTATATTATGGTGGCATCCACTGTTGATCTGGGTCCTTCATTTCCTAAACGTACATGTGGAGACTCCCTTCCTTAAAATGCGCCACTATCTTGTATGCCTCAACCACTTGAGGTGGTGTGCATGGTGTTACTTATATCATCATCCTGATAGTTTCCTTGTAGATATAGAATGCGACATTAGTGTTCATATGGCATGCCTTATGTGTAGTGTACCAAAGGCTTTGATGGAGCGCAACTAAGAAAGGTTTCTCCTTTACTCCCAAAAAATGACTATTGTATGACTCCCTCGAGGATGATAACATGATTAGGATCAATAACCAAAAGTATTGGAATTCTATCCCTTTGTCCTACACTTCCTCGTAGTTAATAAAAAATTGGTTAAAAAAAATGTTGCCTAGTTCATATAGACACCCTCTACACATTGTTCTGCGACTGTTGTAACCGTTGCTAGCACTTGGTCTCTTCTGCATTTCCTTAATAATTTATAGGATAAGGATTGCATTTAAAAATTTACCGTTAGGTCACATATGCTAGCAACGTCCAGACCATGCTATCCATAGAATGTATGGAATTTTTCTTTCATGCTCTTAGTGAGAGATTTTTCATTATTCTTGTCAAAAACAAATGCTGTAGGGTCCTTCCCTTGCGACGAAAGACCTGTAATGTGCACTATTAAATTATTATCAATGGATGCTATCCTATCAAGCCACTAGTATCCTCCATGTACACAACTTAACAACATTTTTACACACACATTGATCTCCTGGCTTAATCCAAAATGCGATATATCGAACAAGTTTAGAAGACCTACTTTCTAAAACCCCCGAGCCCACAACTGTGGTTCTATGAATATCATGTGGGTCTTAAAACTAATGGATTTTATCATAAACTTAGTAGGTACGGGCTATAAAAAAATATTTTCTTCTGTGATATCATGGTCACCATATTTCAGAGATGGCATCATACCTAACATATCCCCTTCCACTATGACTCCCTCTGGAATCAATGGATCAAATAATGGGTACCTTTATTCCTTCTGTAAATGGACCTATTCTGTTGATGGATTTCTTAGTGGGATATAATCCCCAGGGAATATTTTGGCTGAGGATGATGCCTACTGTTTTTCTTCTACTATCAGAAATGTTACAGGTTGGATGCAAATTTTCTTCGGTACTAAGGCTGATGTTGTTGTTTCCTTAGGTGCCATATTCCTCTACGACGTTGGTCTCAACTTCAAACTGGTTCTAGAATTATGTTACGGAATTTGGATCTGTAAATTCATCTCTTTGGTTGTGTAATCTTTAGATCTCTATGTAATATTTGACGAACAAATAGTCTTCCCTCATTGGACCTTTGCATGATTTTATACTACATTTCCATTTGTAGTTTCCCTTATCACCTTAAATATGAATCTAATCCATTGATGGTTTTCATTTATTACCTTATTTTACTACTCCATCATTTCATATCTTTAGTGATTTCTCCATTCTATTTTGCAATAAGTCAATATCTTCTACATTTAATGTTATGCGGTGCCACTACTTCGCTTTCATGATAACTCTTTATTTCAAGTTCTGTTAGCATTGGAAGTCACCCTCCTATTGTAGAGAAGGTAAGCCTAGTAACCATCAGATTTTAGGTGGATGTTGGTTTTATATGGATGGAGGTTAATGGACAAAACTCAAAATATGAATGATGTTCAACACATAATTGGACAAGAAATGCACAGGGAAGTGAGGGCCACATTAACTTTAGTCAGTAAATTGAGTTAAAGAGAGAGAAGAGGGAAGACTTAGTGAGAGAGGTGAATGAGACTACTATGGGCATCAGGCCTTCCAACAACTCAGGAGGAAAATCTCACTCAAGATAATTCTGGAGCCCAAGCCTTAGACACTGAAATATGGTGCAAGCAACAAAAATACAACAACAAAATGATCAAACCTCCATCATCCTGCAACTACAATAGCTCGATTGGATCTTCCATGTCCGAGCCATCCAATGTAAGTGGGAAAAGACAACAAAGGGAAATGAGTAAAAACTATCATGATGCAGCTATAATCAAACCTCCATTATAACTACATAACCATCCTCGTCTGGATCATCCATACCCGAGGGTTTCAAAGAATTTTTACAGACAAAATAAAAAGAAACAAGAAGCTAACTTATATTAACATGAAAGTCTCAAATCGATTACATAACCAGAGAACAACTATGGTATCACAAGCATTGCAAAATTGGGAGCTCTGCTCAACCAGTTGAACACCCTTTACAAAAATATCAAAATGACTCCTATATACTCAGAACAATTCACCACTAACAACAGAGGCATGCTAGAGTATTTGCATTCAAGGATTTATGTCTACATGTTCTCCAGTAGACTCCGCATGTATTTTTCTATTAGACGCGAGCGTCTATCAGATGCAAGCTTCTGTAAGATGAAAATGTGTTTTAGTAGGAACCTGTAGAAGAACCGACTTACTGATAGTCTGGCCTAGCTTTCCATTTAAGTGGTGAGACGAGGTTTCACCAACCATCCTCACCTTCATCAAGCCATCCAAAGACTTAGGGTAAAATGAATTTGGTGGGTTTTTAAGTCCCTTTTCTCAAATTTTTTCACCCAAGATTCAACTTCTTAGGGAAACACCCCCTTACAAATATATGTGCTAACATTAGACTCCATGGGGGATAGATTCCTCCCTGCAAGGCTCTAAGAACTCCTTCCAAAGCTTCAATGCCTTAGCATTGGGATATGGAGTCATGCTAAAAAAACATCCTGTTGAGGAATATAGGCTGAATACTATTATGAAAATGAAAGCAAAATCACTTGCTCTAGAAGGTGCTTATTTATGTACACTCCTGGACTAATTGACTTTTTACACAGTGCTAGGTGAAAGAAAACTTCCACCATAGCCATTAAAGTAAATTCCTAAATTGAATACCATTTACTGTGTCAGTGATTGATAGAAAATAATGCAACCGTGATAGCAGAATGATTACATCCTTCAACTTTCCTCCTATTTCCGATGTTAGGATAAAGCTGGGCAGATCCAAAACATGAAGGGAATGAGACTTCATGTATTCCCCTATAGGTTCATAGAATAAGTAGAAAAGTCCAGAAAATTTGTAACATAAATCCTGATCTTCCTTACAGCTTCTCACCCATGGCTGAATGTCTGTGGCGAGCATAGGTGAGTGAAAGGTTGGCATAGGATGAATGCTCCCAGGTGATGGCTTCTCACTTCCAGGTTTAGGGTAGGATATAAACTACTTATTTGGCTCTCCCTCATCTTCTTCATGGCTCTCCCAAGGATCAGAGTCATAATCATCATACACAAGCACCATGGGAAAGCTCTGCTCTTGGTCTTCTATAGGCCCATGATGACCGATTTCCACACAATGTTTTTCCTTAATGTATAAAGGAAAAGGATCTGTTGCATGCTCTTGGAAATCCTTCATATTCAACTCAAAATTTGATTCATAGATGTCATATATAGGATGCTTGCTCCCTGAGTCCTCGAAATATGATGCAGGGATCTGCTGCTCTTCATCTAAATACACAACTATATCTTCATTTAAATCTGAGACAACAGGTGCATCAGGGGAAGAATATGCTGCCTCTATGGCTATGCAATCCTCAACCTCACCATCATGAGCAGGGATACCAAGAACATTTTCTCCTAGGACTATAAAACCCTCTGCACTTTCTTCAAAATAGAAACAGACACGATCCACCTTCAATTTATCTAACCTTGCATAAAGTGATCTCGCTAGCCACACCAACTCAACCAAGGCATATTCTTCCTCCTTACAGCCTTCAATCTCACATCTTCCATCCTCATATATTTCATCCTCACAACTTTCATTCTCATAGATTTCATTTGAAACAATCATACCTTGAACATAGTCTTTATATTCTTCACAACAATTATGACAAATTAACATAGAAGAATAAAAATTTTGACAGTGCCTATTGAAATTTGCATGAAATTCTCCCAGGGAGGAGATGCTAGCAGGGGGTAAGGAGTGATACCATTAACGAGCATCTCTTTCTAATGAGAAAATGAACATCTTTAATAATATATCCTCATGATGTATCTCCCATTGATGCATGAGTTCATGAAACTCACAGAGATGCTTTGCAGGGTTGTCCTCTTTACCCTCTTTAAATATGGGCAAAAAATCACCCTATTCATCCATAGTAGGAACAACATTAGGAAAACCAGGAACACCAAAAAAATTGAAGGGAGCAAACCTTCGAGCCAAGATTTTTTCCATTTCAAAACAATGGAGTCACCACTGGATCCTTTAATCATGGAGTTTCCAGGTGAATGATATGAAGTTTGAATGTGTCTGGTCTTTTTCACCATCAAAGACCAGATCTGATCATTTTCAATCTCCCAGGGAACTTTCAAGCTGAGAAAGCAACTGCTAAAAGCCTTCTCGAGAAAAATTCTTTGGGTCAGGTTTGGGTGTGCTAGGGGTAACCACAACTGAAATAGTGGAGTCGACACATTGGATTTTCCAGGTGCAAGTACAATCTTCAATGATTCTGATCTCTGATGCACCTTCAGAATCATAAGCTCTTTGTCGTTCTATCCCAGGGACATGTCTTCAATTCATTGCCCGACAATGGCACCAAAAATGTTAGCACTGGAAGTCACCTCTGATTGCAGGGAAGGTAAGCCCAGTACCCGTTAGAGTTTAGGTGGATGTTGGTTTTATATGGATGGAGGTCAATGGAGAAAACTCAAAATATGAATGATTTTCAACACAAAACTGGACAAAAAATGCACAGAGAAGTGAGGGCCACATTAACTTCAGTCAGTAAATTGAGTTAAAGAGAGAGCAGAGGGAAGACTCAGTGAGAGAGGTGAACGAAACTACTATGGGCATTAGGCCTTCTAGCAGCTCATGAGGAAAATCTCGAACTCAAGAGAATTTTGGAACCCAAGCCCCATACACTGAAATATGGTGTAAGAAACACAATTACAGTAGCATAATGATTAAACCTCCATCATCCTGTAACTGCAATAGCTCAACCAGATATTCCATGCCCGATCCATCCAATCTAAGAGGGAAAATACAACACATGGAAATGAGTAAAACCAATCATGATGCAACTATAATCAAACCTCCATTATAACCACATAATGATCCTCGACTAGATCATCCATACTCGAGTGTTCTGAACAATTTTTACAGATAAAATAAAAAGAAACAGGAAGCTGACTTCTATTAACATAAAAGTCTCAAATTGAATACATAACCAAAGAACATCTTTGGTATCACAAGCATTGCAAAATTGGGAGCTCTTCTCAACCAGTTGACCACCCTTTACAAAAATATCAAAATGACTCCTATATACTCAGAACAATTCACCACTAACAACAAAGACGTTCTCGAGTCTTTTCATTCAAGGATTTACATCTGGATGTTCTCTGGTAGATTTCACATGCAGTCTTCTGTCAGACGTGAGCTGCTATCAGACGCAAGATTCTGTCAGACGCAAACGTGTTTCAGTAGGAACCTGCAGAATAATAAAATTGATGACATTCCAGCCTATCTTTCCATTTAAGTGGCGAGATGAGGTTTCACCAACCATCCTCACCTTCATCGAGCATTCCAAAGACTTAGGGTAAAATGCATTTGGTGGGTTTTTAAGCCCCTTTTCTCTCATTGTTTCACCCAAGGCTCAACTCCTTAGGGAAACACCCCCTTACAAATATATGTGCTAACACATTCCATCATGGATTGTGTTAAATGCTTTTAGCTGTCATCTGTGTAGTCTCATTTCTCTATGCAATATCTTCCTTCTACACAATCTTGTTTCCTTCTTCTGTGTGTCCTACTTATTTTTCTCTCATCTACAACAATTTCCTTCTTTTCCTCTTTACTTATTAACCTAAATTTCTTTTCCTCCTCAACTTCTGACCTCTTCCCTTAATTCGTTTCTCACTTTTTCTTGTTTTACCTACTTTTTATTTCATTTTCTATATTTTCTTCCTATATTATAGTATGATACATATTTAACCTGCGTAGCTCCTCTAGTGCGTAGAAGGACAACAATCCATATACAGTTTCAACCCACTCCCATTCACTAGTCCTTCCATGACTTGCCCATTCAACTGCTCTAACTGAACAACACATGCATTAGTCACATATCTGATCACGTATGGACCTAGCCAGTGCATCCTAAAATTTCTTGGGTTTTGCAAGAACTTACTTTCATAAAGAAGTACTAGATCTCCTATCTGAAATTTATTATGCTTGATGTGTTTTTCATGCCATAAATTTTATCGTGCTTTCTATACTTGTTGATGGAATCCTGCGATAAACCGATCTTCCTCTAGCAGTAGTAACTATGATAGTCTTTATTCTATTGCACTAGGATCTGTAAGGATTGTTATCGCACTAATGCAGAGACTTTATACAAGAAAATCCATAGGAATTACTACTTCTTGAACAAATGCTAATCTAAAGGGTGTCTATCCTGTCAAATTATTGCATGTAGTTCTATAAGCCCAAAGAATTGCAGGGATCCTTAAATCCTAGTCATCTCACCCTACATTGCACACCTTGGTCAATGAATTCTCCAATATATTGTTGAAGGATTCAACAATT
>ML792230.1:253984-278075 GCA_009831015.1 Picea engelmannii | reverse complement strand
CTTAGTTGTGGGGGTCCAAGAGCCCTCCCTTGGAGGAAGAAGGGACCCAAAGTCCTCTTTCTTCTTGGTGTTTTCTTTCACTAATATAATCCTTGCCATTGGTGACATGAGTCTTATTGGTTTTTTGTTCTTATGTCATTATGCCCAATAGTTTAGTTGTTCTTTTATTTCTTAGTTTATTTCTTAGTTTTTTATTTTATGTTTCTTTTTCTAACCCTTTCCTTTACAACTATATTTCTTAGCTAACCCAACTAAGTTTGTAAGCACCTCTGTTTTGCTCATTTAGGTGACAAAAGAGGTGAAACATAGACCATCAACTAATCTGTGGTTGCTATTTTTTTGCATGTATCTAAAATTCAAATGTCCAAACCTTTCATGCCATATCCTACTACTTTCATCAACATGAGTAAACAGTAAAGAAAAATTAGGTTAAATGAATTTAAAAAAATTATACAATCTAGACTAATGATTTACCTCACCTGTTGCAACCTTGGAGTTGGTTGGCATGTTGTAGATGTCCACAAAATTTGGTGTAAAGATGACTTTATTTCTAGTGCTAGAATTAGTCCTCTGATACATGGAGAGAAGGTTGACAAAAAGTTTGGGAACCTGCAACACATTCTCGAAGCTTCCGTTGGTGAGTTCAATCCTTCCTTTGCGGGTGACTTCGATAGAAAAGTTGTCCCCCATCAGAATAGGAGGACATGTGAATGCATCCAATGAATAATATATTGCTTCTGAGGTAGCCATGTGATGTGATGCTCCTGAATCTATGATCCAAGCATTGAGAGAGGATTTCATTGCAATCAAGGCATGGCTAGAATTGCCTTTCTTGGAATTTAGATCTTCTAGCTTCTTCTTCTTTGCACCCTCAGGGATGCGATCTCCAAGGTTGTTTTTATTAAGTATTTGAGACATAAGATATATTTTTTTTTGCATGCATGCAGATTCCAAATGGAATTCTTTGTGACAGTACGTGCATTTCTCCCCTTTTCCCCTTTGGATCCAGAGGCATCGGTGAAGGGTTTTGTGTACCCTTCCTTCTTTAGATGTGCATAAGATTTTCGTTTATCTTTATATTTAGATTTCTAATATTTGTGGCTGACATCATGCACAGTGAGTGCATGTGCCCTTGGGCCTTTTATTGTGCCCATGTTGATGAGCTTGGTTTTCTCTTGTGTCAGGGATTCGATAAAGTCCTCAAGAGAAGGCATCTTCTAGGTGGCTCCAAAGGTGAATCTGATAGTATGGAATGTAGATATGAATATAGAGAATTTAGGACCAATCTTGGATAGAATGGTGAGAACCATTTGTTTCTCCTCCTTCGATTTATCAATCCCACAAGCTTTGAGTTGCGACGGTAAATCCCTAAATTTTGTAAAGAAATCTTGGATCTTGTCAAATATTTTTGGATCCAATTTGAGAAGCTCCACGTCCATCATGTTTCCCCTCATCTCTTCCTGTTTTCCAAAGACCCCTTCCAAGGTGGTACAGGCTTCATTGGGATTATTAGAGGAAGATATATGAAAAAGGAGATTGGGAGAAATAAGACTACAAATTGTTCCGAGTGCCTCATCCATGCGATTTAAGTGCTTGGATTTTTCTTTGGATGATGTTAGTTCTGTATATATATTCAAGGTTAACCTGTACAACCCTCTGGTTTGAATATGTATGGATATTTTCTCCTTCCATTCAAAATAGTTGTAAGGTGTAAGAATGAACTCTTTTTGGAATTCCATCTTTTCGCTATCTTCAATCTTTTGTACTTGCAATTATTTTTTGTGTATATTTTGCTTAGCAGTTTGTCAGCTTTGATACCATGTAAATGTATTGAAACTGCACAGAATAGATCTATATAAACAATGATACACACATTTGTAGAGATAAAAGGAGAAATAAGAAGGAGAGAAAGAATGAAATAATTCTCATTAACCGTTATGAATAATGAATAATTTACACATGATATACTCTATATAGCTCAATGAGTGCACACTGGAAGAGAACCAATGCACCATAGTGGTGGTCTAGAGTGATATACACACACACCAACAGTTGTGAGAGTGAAATTCCACCTAGTCTAGTCTCTCAGGCATTTACAGGAGTGAACTGCCACCTAGTTGAGTTAACTAGTCAAATAGTCTTAAGTTAATTGAATGAACATGGAGTAGTGAGGAGTTAACTCAGGGAATCAAGGCTAATGTGCCACTATAGTTATGATACCAAGGAAATGTCTAATTATCATGGTGATGATCCCAATGTTGCATGGTGACAAAACCAATGCAACATCTAAACTCAACTCAACTAGTCTAACTGAAGTGTCAACTGAAAGAGAATATTCTCTAGGTGGAATATTCTCCCCTAAAATATAGGAGACTAGATAATGACTAATTATGACTAATAAACAAGGAAAAACCTTAGGAAAAATAAATCCTAGGTTTGTGTGAAGTAACTCCAACAAGATCGACTTGTGCAGATGCAACACATTAAAGAGAAAAACGTTACTTGGAGGGAATTCAAGAAGTATTTCAAAAAGAAATACTTTACTAAGAGATACTATGACAAGAAAATGAAAGACTTCTTTGAACTCAAGATTGGGAGTGCGACCATATATGAATATGAAAGAATTTTTTTAGAATTGCTGAAGTATGTCTCTTTCATCAAGGATGAGACAATCATTATTCAGAGGTATTTAAGTGGTTTTCCATCATTAATTAGTGACACAATACAATATGATGATCCCAAAACATTGGAGGAGACTATACGGTGATCTAAGTGCCTATATGATCAACAAAAATCAAGGCCAACTTTCCAAAAATATTGGGAAGACAAGAAGAAATTCAAGATGGATCAGAGGAAGAAGGGAATTAAGCCACGATTCTTCAAAAATATTCCTCAGGGACAACCAACTTCTAGAGAACCTAGAATGATTGAGACAGGTGGTCAAAGGCCAAGGCAACCACCTATTCAATGTTGGGGTTGTAAAAGAGATCATATGTTTAGAGATTGTCCTCACAAAAGTGACAATGCGAGATCTGTTCACAATGTACAATGAGCTGAAATAGTGGAGGACATGGGCATAAGTGTACCCAGGATCCATGTAGCCCTGAACAACAAGAAAATAGAGTATCAATCACATATGATTGAAGTGGAAGGTATGATCCACAAACGAACCATTACTATTTTAATTTATTCATGAGATAGTCATAGTTATATAGATCCTAAGATGGTGGAAAGTTTGCATTTTCCAATAAACAAGCATGGAAAATCTTGTTTGGTGCAGCTAGCTATCAAAGCCAAAATAAAATTTAATGAGATGGTAAAGTCATCTCTTATGGACATGAATGGACTAAGCACAAGGGAATATTTGAACATCTTGCCTTTAGGTTCCTATGATGGTCTAATTGGGATGGATTGGTTGGACCAACATCATGCTATTCTAGACTGTCATAAAAAGGAATTTACTTGCTTGGATGAGGAAGGGAACCTAAGGAAAGTGCTGAGAATTCCTAGGGAAGTGACTATCAAAGAAATTTAAGCAATGCAGCTAAAAAAGTGTTACAGGAAGGGCTGTCAAATCTTTGCAACCCATATGGAGAAAGAATCTAAGGATAATGTGCCAATTCTGGAGGATCATACAGTCCTGAAATATTTTGAATATGTGTTCAAGGAGGTACTAGGAATACCCCCAAAGAGAGATATTGATTTCTCTATAAATTTAATGCCTGGAGAATCTCTAGATGAAAAACTCCTTACAAAATGAGTACACCAGAACTGAAGGAGTTGCAAATGCATATTGAAGAACTTCTAAGGAAGGGGCATATATTCCCAAGTGTGTCACCTTAGGGTGCCCCAGTCTTGTTCGTGAAGAAGAAATATGGGAAATTGATATTGTGCATTGATTTTAGACAACTGGATAAGGTAAATATAAAGAACAAGTATCCTCTACCAAGGATTGATGATCTCTTCAATCAGTTGAAGGATGCAATGATATTTTCAAAGATATATCTCAGGTTAGGATACCATTAGGTAAGGATACCATCAGGTAAGGATCAAAGAGGAATATATCAACAAGACCACCATCAGTACAAGGTATGGTCATTGTGAGTTCACAGTGGTGGAATTTGGGTTATCAAATGCACCAGTTGTTTTCATGTGCCTAATAAATGGTGTTTTTCGAGAATATTTTGGAAAATTTTGTCACTGTATTTTTGGATGACATCCTTATACATTCCAAGTTAGAAGAAGAGAATGAGAATCATTTGAGGATGGTGTTGGAAGTGCTAAGAGAGAATCAGTTGTATTCCAAATTGAGCAAGTGATCATTTTATGAAGACAAAATTCACTATTTGGGGCATATTATATCTGAAGAAGGGATAGTAGTGGACGCTGAAAATATTGAGGCCATTAAAGGGTGGAAAACACCTAAGAATTCAATTGAATTCAGATCCTTCATGGGTCTATCTGGCTACTACATAAGGTTCATTGTAGGGTTTTTGAGAATAGCTCATCCCATCACTTCCTTGCAAAGGAAGGGGGAAAAGTTTCAATGGATAGAAGAATGTGCAAGGAGCTTGCAACAATTGAAGTAGTTGTTAACCAGTGCTCCAATTATGTGGATTGCTGATCCAAATGAAGATTTCATGGTTTGCACAAATGCATGCAAAGAAGGACTTGGAGGAGTCCTTAGTCAGAACATATTTGTAATATGTTTCGATTCCATAAAATTGAAAGAGCATGAAAGGCTCTATGCCACTCATGATTTGGAGTTGGCAGCCATAGTGCACACTTTGAGGAAGTGGAGGAACTACCTTATGGGAAATAGGTTTGAGATGAGGACAGACCATAATGGTCTGAAGTATTTGTTTGATCAACCTACTTTGAATGCTAGGCAAAAAAGATGGTTGGAATTCCTCTGTGAGTATGACTTTGATATAAAGTATATCAAGGGGAAAGAGAAAAAAGTGGCCGATGCACTCAACAGAAGAGTGCATGAGTTGCATGCTACAACCATTAGCATGTACTAATCATATTTGAAAGACAAAATTGTGGAGGCTACAAAATCAGATTTGAAGTACATGGAATTGGTAACAAAATTACAAGAAGGTAAAATGCAGCAGAAAGTTGAGGATTATGAATTGGGAATTGATGGAATTATCTTGTATAGAAACCAAATTTATGTACCCAATTCTCTCTAATTGAGGAGTGTGATTTTAAAATAAATGCACAATGTACCTTATGCAGGACACCCAGGATATCAAAAAATAATTTCAACAGTCAAGAGCCAATATTATTGGTCAGGCATGAAGAGGGAGATTGTTGAATACATAGCTAAATGATTGGAGTGTCAAAAGGTAAAGGTTGAGCTTAGACACCCAACTGGTTTGCTACAACCATTACCATTCCTGAGTGGAAATGGGAATTTTTAACAATGGATTTCATCACAAGATTGCCTTGAACAAGCAAGCAACATGATGCAATTATCATGGTAGTGGTGGAAAAGCTTACTAAAGTTGACCATTTTATCCCATTGAAGACTACTCACAAGACAACCAATGTTGGTGATATTTATATGAGGGAAGTAGCACGCTTTCCTAGCATACCCAAGACAATTGTGTATGATAGAGACCCAAAGTTTACCTCAAATTTTTGGAAGGGGTTATTCAAAGGGTTTAGAACAAATCTAAACTTCAACACAACATATCATCCTGAGTCGCATAGGCAAACATAAAGGGTGAACCAAGTGATATAGGATATGTTAAGGATGTATGTGATGGGAAAACCATCTAAATGGGAAGATTATCTACACTTGGTAGAACTTTCCTACAACAATGGGTATCAAGCATCACTACAGATGAGCCAGTTTGAGGCACTTTATGGAATAAAGTGCAACACCCTAGTAAGATGGGACAACCCATATGATAGGGAAGTGGTTGGGCCAAAGTTGCTCAAGGAAATGGAAGAGAAAATGTTGAATATTAAATAGAGTTTGAAGGCTACCCAAGACAGGTAGAAAATCTATGCTGATAAGAACATAAATCACAAGGAATTTAAAGTAGGGGATCATGTATTCTTGAAAGTGAAGGCCAAAAAAAGTTCCCTAAAGCTAGGAAACTGTCCCAATTTGGCAGCCAGATATTGTGGGCCATTTGAAATCCTAGAGAGGATTGGTCCAGTAGCTTATATGCTTGCATTTCCTGCATCTATGCCTATACATAATATATTTAATATATCATTGCTTAAGAAATATATACCTGATGCTAATCATGTTATTTATTGGAATGTGATTCAGGTGGAGAAAGAAAACGATTTTCAGGTGCATCCGATGTGCATACTGGATCGGAAAAGAAATCAACTCTGGAATCGAGTCGAGCCAAAGGGATTGTTAAAGTCCAGTGGACCTAGTATGATATTAAGGATGCAACATGGGAGCATGAAGATGATATGTGAGTAGAGTACCCACATCGTTTTGAAGATTTTGGAAATCTTGATGTTGTTGTGTAAATAAGTTTCACTGAGGACAATGAAAAAATAAGGGGAGGGGATTGTAACATCCCAAGGATGAGCCTCTACTGAATTGTAATTATGTTTATAGGCTGGTGAGCCAAGTGTTTATAAGATCGAAGAATTATGTGTTTATTAGGTCAAAGATCCTAGATGCTAAGGCCAATGAGCTTGATTTTGTATATCAAAATACACACATCATTAATAAAATTACACCATTGCGTGTAGACCAACCACAAAGAAAGAGTTATGGGGAAATAAGCTCCACAAGGCAGGGTAAGGGAAGGGACTAAGTGTCTAGGAATAGGGGCTAAGTTAGAGGGTTTACCTTTAAAGGGATAATATTATATTATTATTTCCAAAAGGATAAGGTTGACATAATCTGTGTTGTCCTAAGTTCCTGGGGAAAGGGAAGGAGTGTTAAGTGGAGCTCATGAAGCTTCAGGAAGACATGTGTCAACCTGGGTGCATGCAATTTATAGCTGGGAAAGCTAGATCGTTGGGGGTTCTCTCGCCACTCTCACGATGGTCGCCACTCTCACAAGTCGACCATACTCCCCATAGATTCACACATTGAGCCATTTCCTTCATCATCGACCCCTGCATCATTCATGCACCCTAGAACCTGCAGGCACTTTCAGCTACCTTGTACTTTTCATGTGAAGCAAAACACACCTGTACTGTGCCTTAATAATTTTATGTTTCTTCCAATGCAGTTCCTTGGCTGAGCATGTCTTGCTTCCATCATCTGATCTATACTGACCTTTGTTGTTTCCATCACCCTTAATTGAATTGACTTAGGAGATGGACTGAATAAGTAGGTTGTCAGGCATGTGGGTTTGAAGTGGTGAGTTTTCAGGCCCATGGATTGAGGAAGAAGGGTTTTAGGCCCAAAAGAAACTCTCTCCAGGTGAGAGAGGTTGTTGGGGAAACTATTTTCCTAGAGGGAGCTCAATGACAACTATAGTTCTCTGAGAATTCATGTCCGACCTATTGTTGAAGCCTGGAAGGGAAGTGGGGTAGCCAAAGGACTATTGAGCAGAGAAGGGGCACACTTCTTGGGGTGGGACAAACATGTGGGGAATGAAAGGCTGTAGGATGTTAGTGTGAGCTAGATCCTGGGGGAAAATCATTCTGATTGATCTGTGTGACTTTCCTTTTGTCCTTACCAAGCTTATGAATCCATTTCTCGGTGGAGTTTAGTCCCAGCTCAGGGGTGACCCACTGTTGAGCATGATGAGCAACGTGGTCTAAGGATGGGAGGTTTGTGGGAGGTCTCCACGAAGTTGGTGGTCATATATTAAAAGATAAGTACCAAATCTATGTTCTCTATATGATGTGTATCTTGAAATCAAGTTATAATGTTGTTATAATTGTTTCTGTATAATGCCTGTATGTTTTAATGTTATTTCTGCATGAATAGTTGCATGAACAAAATGCTATAAATGTTAATTTGCATTAGATAGATATGTATATATATATACATATGGTATCAGAGCATTATTTGGAGTACCATGCCCCAACCTGGGTGGATAAGGGTGTTACAAAATTGGTATAAGATCAAGGAGAGACATCCATAAGTGACATTTCCCTGCCTTTTGGTGGTTGGGGACATTAAAAAATGGTATCAGAGTAGAAAATAAAAGATACAATCGATATTGTAGCGTTTCCCAATAGAGGTTGGTGGTCGGGGACGTTACACATACCACCCCTGCCTATCACTTCCTCCATGATTTGTTTACTATTTCCCCTGATTCACCCCACTGGATAAAATTTTCTTAGCTCTGTTTCCACCTTCCTGTTCATGTTTTGGCTTAGAAAATTTTCCATAATCTTTTCTTTTCAGTTTGGTTGAGCATCTCTAGAGCCTACACTTTAGTTTTGATAAAGATCACTAGTATGTTACCAACTACTTAGTAGAGGTGCTTCCCTTGTCTTCCCTAGAAAGCATCAACTCAGTGCCACATAGTTCCTTGAACTATGTTTTGTACTCGCAAGTTTTCACCAGCTCTCTCATCCCAAATCGGGTTGAACAGTCACCATGAATCATCACCTTTGCTGATAGGGAGGGACCCACTGCCTAATTTTATAGGACTCCTACCCTCGTCCCTTGTCATGGATCCCCCTCCTGTAGTAGAGAAATAGATTCAAACCAATTTATCTATCTCATTTGTCAGGCCCCTCACTCTCACATATTTCCATGGATCCCCAACTCTCCAACAATAGAAAGGTCGATGCTACCACCTTGGTATGGTCATCCCAGAAAAAAAAAACAAGCCGAGAATGATGGTCTCTCTTGATGGAGCCTAAATTATTTTTAGTGGTTGATGTTTGATGGTGGGATTTAAATATATCCATCATTCACCTCCATAGACACTAATGAATATTCTAGGTCTGTATAATTGTGGTGGAACTTGCACATAGGATCTAGCTAACAACAACTCGTACAAAAATTGCAAATTGAGAGAAGGAGAGAAGAGATGAGAGAAAATAATCAAGGATTTTATTCATTATATGAGTAAAATGGTAAAATACACTTGATATAATCTACATGGCTAAGTGAAGTGACCATAGTAGTGATCTAGAGATATATAGACATTTATTGACAAAAAACTAAAGTAATCTACCACCTAGTCCTAGTTAACTGATCCATGCAATCATAAGTTAACTTGGTGACATGTGTGGAAGTGAGAGAAACACATGCAAATGTTGGTGATAAAATATAGTTTTCCATGCATGAGTGACTTAAACTATTCTAATATAGTGTAATTGACTTTGAATTGAAGAGGAGCACCCTATTTTGTAGGGGATATTCTCTAGAGAGCATATTCTCATCTAAGGAAGTGTTCTCAACATTGGAATATCAACCCGAGGAAAATAAATACTAGGTGAGTGTGTAATATCTCCAACAGGGTCAAGCATCTAGCCACATGCACTCTAAATCCATATTTTACCATGGGGCCTACTTTATTCTTTTGAGGACCTAGTCAGGGTTGCAACTACAACTAGAACACATGATTTTCTCTTACTCAGGGTTGACCACAATCACAACTTGTTTTGAAGAAAAGATGATTTGATCTTACTAAAAGGTTCTACCTTCATCACATGAAGCTATTGGTTCAAGGAGGAGCCAAGTAATAGTGGTGGGGGCATGTTGGCACCCAAAATTTTGGGTTCATTTCACGTGCATGTGCACAAACAAAGTTGTGCATGCTCATTCCAAAGTTTTTTGCACACCTAATTTAATGTGAGAATACTGCCAAGAAGTGTGTGCAAGATCAAGTTTTGATATTGCACACTGATATGGAATTCTAAAAAATGTGATCCAGTCTTAGTTTTGATGTGCACCATAAATATAAAACATGCACGCTGGAATCAATAAATGAGTCATCCGAAAATCCTCTCGAATGATTACTACTAGCAACACAAGGGATTATGGAGATGAAAAAATATGAGTTGACAAGAAATTCAAGATTTCCTCGATTCCATAAGGCTACGTGGACTACAGGAAGGTCCCATAAGTGTGAGAGGAATTTTTGTTAGTAGAACAAGTGGAGAAGAGGAGAAAGAGACATAGCTTCCAAGAAAAGAAAGTTATAAAAGGAAGTAGCAACATCAAAGAAAAACTTTGATGATTAGATGAGATCCATTGAGTTGCTGGTATCAAGATCATTCTGAGCCTTTTGTAATGTTGTAATGCCTCTAAAAATGAATATAAGTCTATCATTGTTGGCACATAGGGAGAAATACCTAGGTTTAATCATTCAAATACCAAAAAAACCCTTAGACACCGACCCTTTCAACATCACCTGTAGAGAAAGTGAAGTCTCACTTGAGGCATCTAGAGGGGCTGCAAGAACCAAGGTTCTGTAGTGATGATGGGAAGCGAGTAATTATTCATGCCCTTGCTATTATTCACTCAAGTGAATAGTTCCCATTAATTAATAGTTACTTTATCATTAAACATTGTCTATGTGTGACATTATAACATCATATATTACTAACACATTCATCATCGTAGTTAAGCATTATCATTATTTCACAATAACATTAAATGAAATAGCATTGAAACACATCACGATACACAATTTTAACATGGTTCAGCCAACATGGGCTACATCCACAATGACTGGATTATGTTATTATTCATTGATGATTCTCTTACAACTATATGCATTGTGCAACAAAATATGTAAAAATTACTAGGAACTTATCATATGTTGAACCCCTTTACCCAAAAACCCTTTACATATTTATACATAAAAATAGGGATAAGACCATTACAAAAGTGGAAAAAATGTCCCCCAAAACCCAATGGTTTATAACCATTTTCTTCCTTTTTCACGCTGCTCCGCTACACATCCTTCTATCACACTCTTTGACTCCTTGAAGTCCATTCCCATTGCGTAATTTGGTCCATATTCTAACTGGATTTTACTCTTTGAATTATTCTAGCACAGATCGCAAAACTTATCCAAAATGCCTCTCCAACAGGACCCAACACTCACCCATGGATTGTCTTGAGCCACTTAGGCCTTCTTCCAGTGCATCATGAATGTTTCGAAGGTTTCCTTCACTATTGTATCCTTTTCCTTGAACTCTAGTTCCTTCTGCAAAATTTAGTCTATTGTTTCAGTAGTAACGTGAGATTGCATCTTCTCAACACCTTCTTAAGTTGCATGCTTGATGATTCCTTGAGTTGTTGTTAAGGTCACTGTCATGTGAGCCTACTGCATTCGTTCTAATTTCTATGTGGCCTCATCATGCTCTTATTTTACTTTGATGTACTCTATCTCTAATGCAAAATTATCTTCCGTAATACTTACTAGCTCACTAGATGTCTTCTCGACACACATGTTTATCTCTTGTGTTGCACTCATCTATATCTCATGAAATACCTCCATTGGTAGTTATGATAGCACTAGGTCGATGTGACCTAATTCCCTGACATGTTCTTTCAATTCTGTCATGGGGAACTCGAATGCCCCTATTACTAGCTTAATTGACCTTCATTCTACTTTGACTTCCAAGGATTAGGAGATCGCTGGTCTGACCTCTCCAGTATTGGTAGTGCTCGTTGTTGGTTCCTCCTTCATTTTTTACCCTAGTGTGATGTTTGTTGCTTCTAATAGATGTCCTAGTTCTTCCATATGTGCCTGCATAAATTTATTCATTTCTTCATGTTGTGATGCGCATTGAAATGCATCGTTAGTGTCTTAATTTACTTGGTCAACTATATTCTCGAAATATTCTTCTATCAATGCTTAAATAGCCACTTCCTTAATGAATTTATACTTGGTCCGTTGTTGTCTGAGTCTCCTTGTCTCTGGCTCTTTTATCTTTCTTTCATTACACGTTGATGGCTGTGGCATTTGATCCTCCAGGCCCTTCCCTTTGTCATGTTAATATTATTATTATTCCTCCTCATAGACGTCATATTTTTTGAGTTTGGATGCTTTGATGGCTTTGTCTCTGTGGGTGGAATCATCCACTCCTCATGCCAATCAAGCATAATGTTACCGATCTCCTCTTTCATCAACCTATATTATGGTGGCATCCACTGTTGATCTGGGTCCTTCATTTCCTAAACGTACATGTGGAGACTCCCTTCCTTAAAATGCGCCACTATCTTGTATGCCTCAACCACTTGAGGTGGTGTGCATGGTGTTACTTATATCATCATCCTGATAGTTTCCTTGTAGATATAGAATGCGACATTAGTGTTCATATGGCATGCCTTATGTGTAGTGTACCAAAGGCTTTGATGGAGCGCAACTAAGAAAGGTTTCTCCTTTACTCCCAAAAAATGACTATTGTATGACTCCCTCGAGGATGATAACATGATTAGGATCAATAACCAAAAGTATTGGAATTCTATCCCTTTGTCCTACACTTCCTCGTAGTTAATAAAAAATTGGTTAAAAAAAATGTTGCCTAGTTCATATAGACACCCTCTACACATTGTTCTGCGACTGTTGTAACCGTTGCTAGCACTTGGTCTCTTCTGCATTTCCTTAATAATTTATAGGATAAGGATTGCATTTAAAAATTTACCGTTAGGTCACATATGCTAGCAACGTCCAGACCATGCTATCCATAGAATGTATGGAATTTTTCTTTCATGCTCTTAGTGAGAGATTTTTCATTATTCTTGTCAAAAACAAATGCTGTAGGGTCCTTCCCTTGCGACGAAAGACCTGTAATGTGCACTATTAAATTATTATCAATGGATGCTATCCTATCAAGCCACTAGTATCCTCCATGTACACAACTTAACAACATTTTTACACACACATTGATCTCCTGGCTTAATCCAAAATGCGATATATCGAACAAGTTTAGAAGACCTACTTTCTAAAACCCCCGAGCCCACAACTGTGGTTCTATGAATATCATGTGGGTCTTAAAACTAATGGATTTTATCATAAACTTAGTAGGTACGGGCTATAAAAAAATATTTTCTTCTGTGATATCATGGTCACCATATTTCAGAGATGGCATCATACCTAACATATCCCCTTCCACTATGACTCCCTCTGGAATCAATGGATCAAATAATGGGTACCTTTATTCCTTCTGTAAATGGACCTATTCTGTTGATGGATTTCTTAGTGGGATATAATCCCCAGGGAATATTTTGGCTGAGGATGATGCCTACTGTTTTTCTTCTACTATCAGAAATGTTACAGGTTGGATGCAAATTTTCTTCGGTACTAAGGCTGATGTTGTTGTTTCCTTAGGTGCCATATTCCTCTACGACGTTGGTCTCAACTTCAAACTGGTTCTAGAATTATGTTACGGAATTTGGATCTGTAAATTCATCTCTTTGGTTGTGTAATCTTTAGATCTCTATGTAATATTTGACGAACAAATAGTCTTCCCTCATTGGACCTTTGCATGATTTTATACTACATTTCCATTTGTAGTTTCCCTTATCACCTTAAATATGAATCTAATCCATTGATGGTTTTCATTTATTACCTTATTTTACTACTCCATCATTTCATATCTTTAGTGATTTCTCCATTCTATTTTGCAATAAGTCAATATCTTCTACATTTAATGTTATGCGGTGCCACTACTTCGCTTTCATGATAACTCTTTATTTCAAGTTCTGTTAGCATTGGAAGTCACCCTCCTATTGTAGAGAAGGTAAGCCTAGTAACCATCAGATTTTAGGTGGATGTTGGTTTTATATGGATGGAGGTTAATGGACAAAACTCAAAATATGAATGATGTTCAACACATAATTGGACAAGAAATGCACAGGGAAGTGAGGGCCACATTAACTTTAGTCAGTAAATTGAGTTAAAGAGAGAGAAGAGGGAAGACTTAGTGAGAGAGGTGAATGAGACTACTATGGGCATCAGGCCTTCCAACAACTCAGGAGGAAAATCTCACTCAAGATAATTCTGGAGCCCAAGCCTTAGACACTGAAATATGGTGCAAGCAACAAAAATACAACAACAAAATGATCAAACCTCCATCATCCTGCAACTACAATAGCTCGATTGGATCTTCCATGTCCGAGCCATCCAATGTAAGTGGGAAAAGACAACAAAGGGAAATGAGTAAAAACTATCATGATGCAGCTATAATCAAACCTCCATTATAACTACATAACCATCCTCGTCTGGATCATCCATACCCGAGGGTTTCAAAGAATTTTTACAGACAAAATAAAAAGAAACAAGAAGCTAACTTATATTAACATGAAAGTCTCAAATCGATTACATAACCAGAGAACAACTATGGTATCACAAGCATTGCAAAATTGGGAGCTCTGCTCAACCAGTTGAACACCCTTTACAAAAATATCAAAATGACTCCTATATACTCAGAACAATTCACCACTAACAACAGAGGCATGCTAGAGTATTTGCATTCAAGGATTTATGTCTACATGTTCTCCAGTAGACTCCGCATGTATTTTTCTATTAGACGCGAGCGTCTATCAGATGCAAGCTTCTGTAAGATGAAAATGTGTTTTAGTAGGAACCTGTAGAAGAACCGACTTACTGATAGTCTGGCCTAGCTTTCCATTTAAGTGGTGAGACGAGGTTTCACCAACCATCCTCACCTTCATCAAGCCATCCAAAGACTTAGGGTAAAATGAATTTGGTGGGTTTTTAAGTCCCTTTTCTCAAATTTTTTCACCCAAGATTCAACTTCTTAGGGAAACACCCCCTTACAAATATATGTGCTAACATTAGACTCCATGGGGGATAGATTCCTCCCTGCAAGGCTCTAAGAACTCCTTCCAAAGCTTCAATGCCTTAGCATTGGGATATGGAGTCATGCTAAAAAAACATCCTGTTGAGGAATATAGGCTGAATACTATTATGAAAATGAAAGCAAAATCACTTGCTCTAGAAGGTGCTTATTTATGTACACTCCTGGACTAATTGACTTTTTACACAGTGCTAGGTGAAAGAAAACTTCCACCATAGCCATTAAAGTAAATTCCTAAATTGAATACCATTTACTGTGTCAGTGATTGATAGAAAATAATGCAACCGTGATAGCAGAATGATTACATCCTTCAACTTTCCTCCTATTTCCGATGTTAGGATAAAGCTGGGCAGATCCAAAACATGAAGGGAATGAGACTTCATGTATTCCCCTATAGGTTCATAGAATAAGTAGAAAAGTCCAGAAAATTTGTAACATAAATCCTGATCTTCCTTACAGCTTCTCACCCATGGCTGAATGTCTGTGGCGAGCATAGGTGAGTGAAAGGTTGGCATAGGATGAATGCTCCCAGGTGATGGCTTCTCACTTCCAGGTTTAGGGTAGGATATAAACTACTTATTTGGCTCTCCCTCATCTTCTTCATGGCTCTCCCAAGGATCAGAGTCATAATCATCATACACAAGCACCATGGGAAAGCTCTGCTCTTGGTCTTCTATAGGCCCATGATGACCGATTTCCACACAATGTTTTTCCTTAATGTATAAAGGAAAAGGATCTGTTGCATGCTCTTGGAAATCCTTCATATTCAACTCAAAATTTGATTCATAGATGTCATATATAGGATGCTTGCTCCCTGAGTCCTCGAAATATGATGCAGGGATCTGCTGCTCTTCATCTAAATACACAACTATATCTTCATTTAAATCTGAGACAACAGGTGCATCAGGGGAAGAATATGCTGCCTCTATGGCTATGCAATCCTCAACCTCACCATCATGAGCAGGGATACCAAGAACATTTTCTCCTAGGACTATAAAACCCTCTGCACTTTCTTCAAAATAGAAACAGACACGATCCACCTTCAATTTATCTAACCTTGCATAAAGTGATCTCGCTAGCCACACCAACTCAACCAAGGCATATTCTTCCTCCTTACAGCCTTCAATCTCACATCTTCCATCCTCATATATTTCATCCTCACAACTTTCATTCTCATAGATTTCATTTGAAACAATCATACCTTGAACATAGTCTTTATATTCTTCACAACAATTATGACAAATTAACATAGAAGAATAAAAATTTTGACAGTGCCTATTGAAATTTGCATGAAATTCTCCCAGGGAGGAGATGCTAGCAGGGGGTAAGGAGTGATACCATTAACGAGCATCTCTTTCTAATGAGAAAATGAACATCTTTAATAATATATCCTCATGATGTATCTCCCATTGATGCATGAGTTCATGAAACTCACAGAGATGCTTTGCAGGGTTGTCCTCTTTACCCTCTTTAAATATGGGCAAAAAATCACCCTATTCATCCATAGTAGGAACAACATTAGGAAAACCAGGAACACCAAAAAAATTGAAGGGAGCAAACCTTCGAGCCAAGATTTTTTCCATTTCAAAACAATGGAGTCACCACTGGATCCTTTAATCATGGAGTTTCCAGGTGAATGATATGAAGTTTGAATGTGTCTGGTCTTTTTCACCATCAAAGACCAGATCTGATCATTTTCAATCTCCCAGGGAACTTTCAAGCTGAGAAAGCAACTGCTAAAAGCCTTCTCGAGAAAAATTCTTTGGGTCAGGTTTGGGTGTGCTAGGGGTAACCACAACTGAAATAGTGGAGTCGACACATTGGATTTTCCAGGTGCAAGTACAATCTTCAATGATTCTGATCTCTGATGCACCTTCAGAATCATAAGCTCTTTGTCGTTCTATCCCAGGGACATGTCTTCAATTCATTGCCCGACAATGGCACCAAAAATGTTAGCACTGGAAGTCACCTCTGATTGCAGGGAAGGTAAGCCCAGTACCCGTTAGAGTTTAGGTGGATGTTGGTTTTATATGGATGGAGGTCAATGGAGAAAACTCAAAATATGAATGATTTTCAACACAAAACTGGACAAAAAATGCACAGAGAAGTGAGGGCCACATTAACTTCAGTCAGTAAATTGAGTTAAAGAGAGAGCAGAGGGAAGACTCAGTGAGAGAGGTGAACGAAACTACTATGGGCATTAGGCCTTCTAGCAGCTCATGAGGAAAATCTCGAACTCAAGAGAATTTTGGAACCCAAGCCCCATACACTGAAATATGGTGTAAGAAACACAATTACAGTAGCATAATGATTAAACCTCCATCATCCTGTAACTGCAATAGCTCAACCAGATATTCCATGCCCGATCCATCCAATCTAAGAGGGAAAATACAACACATGGAAATGAGTAAAACCAATCATGATGCAACTATAATCAAACCTCCATTATAACCACATAATGATCCTCGACTAGATCATCCATACTCGAGTGTTCTGAACAATTTTTACAGATAAAATAAAAAGAAACAGGAAGCTGACTTCTATTAACATAAAAGTCTCAAATTGAATACATAACCAAAGAACATCTTTGGTATCACAAGCATTGCAAAATTGGGAGCTCTTCTCAACCAGTTGACCACCCTTTACAAAAATATCAAAATGACTCCTATATACTCAGAACAATTCACCACTAACAACAAAGACGTTCTCGAGTCTTTTCATTCAAGGATTTACATCTGGATGTTCTCTGGTAGATTTCACATGCAGTCTTCTGTCAGACGTGAGCTGCTATCAGACGCAAGATTCTGTCAGACGCAAACGTGTTTCAGTAGGAACCTGCAGAATAATAAAATTGATGACATTCCAGCCTATCTTTCCATTTAAGTGGCGAGATGAGGTTTCACCAACCATCCTCACCTTCATCGAGCATTCCAAAGACTTAGGGTAAAATGCATTTGGTGGGTTTTTAAGCCCCTTTTCTCTCATTGTTTCACCCAAGGCTCAACTCCTTAGGGAAACACCCCCTTACAAATATATGTGCTAACACATTCCATCATGGATTGTGTTAAATGCTTTTAGCTGTCATCTGTGTAGTCTCATTTCTCTATGCAATATCTTCCTTCTACACAATCTTGTTTCCTTCTTCTGTGTGTCCTACTTATTTTTCTCTCATCTACAACAATTTCCTTCTTTTCCTCTTTACTTATTAACCTAAATTTCTTTTCCTCCTCAACTTCTGACCTCTTCCCTTAATTCGTTTCTCACTTTTTCTTGTTTTACCTACTTTTTATTTCATTTTCTATATTTTCTTCCTATATTATAGTATGATACATATTTAACCTGCGTAGCTCCTCTAGTGCGTAGAAGGACAACAATCCATATACAGTTTCAACCCACTCCCATTCACTAGTCCTTCCATGACTTGCCCATTCAACTGCTCTAACTGAACAACACATGCATTAGTCACATATCTGATCACGTATGGACCTAGCCAGTGCATCCTAAAATTTCTTGGGTTTTGCAAGAACTTACTTTCATAAAGAAGTACTAGATCTCCTATCTGAAATTTATTATGCTTGATGTGTTTTTCATGCCATAAATTTTATCGTGCTTTCTATACTTGTTGATGGAATCCTGCGATAAACCGATCTTCCTCTAGCAGTAGTAACTATGATAGTCTTTATTCTATTGCACTAGGATCTGTAAGGATTGTTATCGCACTAATGCAGAGACTTTATACAAGAAAATCCATAGGAATTACTACTTCTTGAACAAATGCTAATCTAAAGGGTGTCTATCCTGTCAAATTATTGCATGTAGTTCTATAAGCCCAAAGAATTGCAGGGATCCTTAAATCCTAGTCATCTCACCCTACATTGCACACCTTGGTCAATGAATTCTCCAATATATTGTTGAAGGATTCAACAATTATATTTTCTTGTAGGTGATATAGAGTGCTCTTTTGATGCTGTATCTATAACTCTTCTGTCAATGATGTAGTTTTCTTGTTAAATAAGAGAGTCCCCTATGTTAGCACTCTATAATTTCCCAAGGCTGTGAAGGAAACCCAGAGGTAACCACAAAACCACTTTGGAAGATGGGATCTAGTCCTTCCAGATTTAGAGAGGGATCTCTCTATATGATTTACCTCTGTTCTTCTGAATAATATTAGGATAACTATTATGTTTCAGGTTCTGTATTTTAGAATTTAATTGGGTTGAAACAAGGGATATAAACCATTGGGAAATGGAGTCACTGGCTTAGTTAAATAAAGGTAGGTTCCATAGGAAACCTTACAAGGAATGATAGGCACCTTTGTTGGATTTGTATGGTTGATAAGTGATTTGAAATAAAAGGTGAGGGGATCATATTATACCAGAGAAATTAAGAATTATGGACATAACCCTCAAGCACAAAACATTGAAATTATTCAAATAAAGAATCATAGTGTACATAAAAACAAATTATGTTCTTCAATTTTCTATTGAATAATTCAGAATGTATGGATAACATAAGAATAATAGTGAAAATCATAGCTACAAATACATATGCACTTCACCAACATAAGTGCCATGAGAATCCTGTAATTGCTGCAACTGTATTACTGAAGTTTGATCAAAGGAGGCTCTATGAGTTGATTTACATCAATGCATCTTTCTTTCCCATCGGTTCCCCCTTTTTGCAATAAAATTACATGAATATATAGGAAATATCACCCCCCAAGCTTAGGAGGTCGAATCCAACCACATGCCTAAAAATAGAAAGAGATACGCTGAAATTTTGAACTGTATATGCCATGAAAAATGGACTAGACTAATGAAACATAGGGCTGCAATAACGAGCTCATATCTCCTGGACCTTCAAAGCTGTGTGAAAACTGGAGGAGGTTTCTATATATGAACTCATTCCAAGTAAAGACCTCTCTTAGTTTCTTGAAATTCATTTACATTTACACGTGATCTGCTTTACAAAAACAAAAAGGTCCAAAATAGGAAAAATGGAAGCCTAGAAAATAGGGCTGAAATATCCCATCAATATCCCACTCCATGATTCCTGTGAGAAAAATGAAAGAGGTTTTTTTTTTGGATCCACACTGAAGATAAATCTCTCTCATATTTTAAAAATTCATCTCCGTTTGCCCATAAATTTCTTTGGAAGTCGACTGGTCATTTGCTGCTAGGTGCTCTTCACATATAAACTTTGATTGACATCTATCCCTTTGAGATTTACTTCTGTCGCAAAATATTTGGAAAAATAATAATACAATTTCCAAATATTTTGATTAAATACTTAAATTAATTTCATGATTTAGAATTTCAACATATTCATTTAAATGATTTGATAAACCATCTTGTTTTCCAAATCCATGGCTTAACAAAACCATGTGTTGTTTTGTCTGGTAGGTAAAGTATTTTCACTTTTCCCTTTTACCTATGCAAACTCTTTTCACATATGTAAATGTCCTTTTACTTTCACCATGTAAATTCTACCTATAAATTCCTTTTACTCCTGTAAAGTTTGGATGGATTTTCAAAACCATGTGTTGTTTCTTTCACTTGCAATTGTAAATTCAAATTCACATGTACCTGTAAAATATTTTTACACCTGTAATTCTTGTTTTATTTGGCCTCCTATTCATAAAACACATTTACATTAATTTCTCAGCCTCCCATCCATAAAAATATGTAAATTCACTTTAACCTCAGTCCTATTTGACTCATCCTCCTTTCACTTTACCTAGAGCTTGAAAAATATATTATCCTGTAGCTTTATTTCAAAAATATATCCAAGCTTGAATTTAATTAAATGAACGACCAATGAAATTTCCGCCATATATCGTAACCCTTTGGTTAAATTTCAGAGGGGCTTGGGGGTCTGAAACATATTCATAACCATTTATTTAATTTGTTCACCGATCTCAAGGCTTTTACATTTGGGAATTTTAATGCCTTAAATGCAGGGTGGGGACATAAAGTAAATTTGACTTTTGGTTTTGACTGGTGATTTGATGTATACAATTATGAAGTGGGAATTTAATGGATGAGGTAAGGTAAAGTTTTATTTTATAAAATATAATTTTGTTTAAAATATAAAATCAAAATAATATTTAAATATAATGATTTTATAGTCCAAATAAAATTAATTTTAATTTGAATAAAACTTTGATGAGGGCTATTGAAAATTGGGTATAAAATCCAATATTTTGTCAAACTCTCATAAATGAGCTTGAAAATATGCATAGCAAACTAAATCGGTCCAGGGCATAAATTTTTCCAAAATTTATCATGTGCTAACATTGGCTCCAATTGGGGATGTTGTCCCCCTTGTGGGACAAAAAATAACCATAGATCTCTGAATTTGCAGACCAATGCCTTGGTTATTTATTAGTCATCACATTCCTTAGTCTGCAATGCATGACTTGTTTTGGAACTTTTTTAATTGCAAACTTTCAGACTAAAATCAAAACCATTGTGCAAACTGAAATATGAAATATACACTGAACTAAAAGTTGTACTGCAATCTTAAAGTAAACCTGAAAAGAATGCTTGAAAAATATGCTTAGGGTACTGAGATTATTTTCACACCCTACATACCCTACACTACTGAGGAGCTTCTGAGTCAAATGACATAAAAATGCCAATGAAGCTAGTCAAGTAGTTGCCGAAATGAGTGGACTTCTTGAATTCTTATCATCAAAATCAAAGATGGAATATGTAATGGAAACTGATGATGGATCGAGTCCTTGCAGTAAAAACATGATTGAACAATTAAGTTGAAAAGAACCTCCATACAGTTTGCTACAGGATCAAAAAAGACATGATCTATTCGTTGATCTTCTAGGTATTCACTAACTAGTTTAACATGAATGAGTTTTCTAGTTGTATCCTCAATATTAGACAACGATTTCAACTATTAAGTTTTAGTCTTATGTTTACAAACAAAACTGTCATCAATATGAAAATCAAAAGGAAATACAATCTCCTCTTGTTTTGGCAAAGGAAGATTTTCAGAAAACTGTTTAGGATCTTGGAAACTATAGGAATAAATTTGAAGATCCAAGAGTTCAATATCCTTCTCAAACCTTTCAGCAACTAACTCAAGAACACAAATTTTAATTTTAGGAGAACATTTTCTCGATTTCAAACAATGAAACATGTCTGTTAAAAGAACTTCATCAATTTGAAAATATGCTAACTTATCCCTGAATTATTTTATAACTTCACAAGATATAGGATTTGCCACATACCCTGTCATCTTGTTTAGCAATAAGTTTGATCAATGTGTAGTGGAGTCACCATAAGTGCCCTGAAATTCAGATTCTTTGACAATGTAGTCACCTTAAAAACTTTGAAGCTCTGGATACTTTGAACATGGAGTCACCTGGTGAAAAATTCAACCTTCTTGTGTCTAATCACTCTCCACCATCAATAATCATATCTATAACTTGATAATATTTCATGAGAAAGATACAAATTCTTCCCCAGTATGGTCGCCACTATGTTAGCACTTTGAAATTTCCCAAGGCTATGAAGGAAACCCAGAGGTAACCACAAAACCACTTTAGAAGCTGGGATATATCCCTACCAGCTTCAAAGAAGGATCTCTCTATATGATTTAACTATGTTATTATGAATAATATTAGGCTAGCTATTATGTTTTGTGTTTTGGATTTTAGAATTTAATTGGGTTGAAACAAGGGAGAGAAGCCATTAGGCAATGGAGTCACTGGCTTAGCTCAATCAAGGAAGGTTCCACAGGAAACATTACAGGTCAGGATAGGTACCTTTGTTGGATTCTTAAGGTTGATAAGTGATTTGAAATAAAAGGTGAAGGGACTAAATTATACTAGAGAAATTAAGAATTCTAGACATAACCCTTAAGTAGAAAACATTGAAATTATTCAAAGCCAGAATTAGAGTGTACATCAAAACAAATTTTGTTCTTCAATTTTCCATTGAATAATTCAGAATGTATGGATAACATAAGAATAACAATGAAAAACATAGATACAAAGACATATTCAATTCACCAACATAGTGACATGAGAATCCTTTAATTGCTGCAGCTGTATTACTGAAGTTTGATCAAAGGAGGCTCTGTGAGTTGCTTTACATCAATGAGTCTTTGTTTCCCATTGGCTCCCCCTTTTTTCTTTAAAATTACATGAATATATAGGAAATATCACCCATGAATCTTAGGAGGTCGAATCCAACCACTTGTCTAAAAATATAAAGAGATATGCTGAAATTTTGAATTGTTTGCCATGAAAAATGGACGAGACTACTGAAAAATAGGGCTGAAATCAAGAGCTCATATATCCTATACCTTGATAGATGTGTGAAAATTGGAGGAGGTTTCTGTAGATGACCTCATTCTGAGTAAATACCTCGGTTTCTTGAAATTCATTTCCATTTACTTGTGATCTACTTTACAAAAACAAGTCCAAAATAGGAAAAATGGAAGCCTGAAAATAGGGCTGAAATATCCCATAGAATATCCTAGTCTGTAATACCTGTGAGAAAACTGAAAGAGGTTTTTGTTTTTGGCTCCTTTCTGAAGAAAAACCTCTCTCGTATTTTAAAAATTCATCCCCATTTTCCAAGAAATTTCTTTGGAAGTAGATTGGTCATTTTCTGCTAGGTGCTCTTCACATATAAAATTTGACTGCCATCTATCCCTTTGAGCTTTACTTTTGTCACAAAATATTTGAAAAAATAATAATACAATTTCCAAATATTTTGATTAAATCCTTAAATGAATTTCATGATTTAGAATTTCAACATATTCATTTAAATGATTTGATAAACCATCTTGTTTTCCA
Source organism: Picea engelmannii (assembly GCA_009831015.1). Lineage (NCBI taxonomy): Eukaryota > Viridiplantae > Streptophyta > Pinopsida > Pinales > Pinaceae > Picea > Picea engelmannii. The sequence goes on along the minus strand of ML792230.1, from coordinate 254,521 downwards.
AATCCATGCCTTAACAAAACCATGTGTTGTTTTGTCTAGATGATAAAGTATTTTGACTTTTCCCTTTTACCCATGAAAACTCATTTCACATCTGTAAATCTCCTTTTACTTTCACCATGTAAATTCTATGTGTAAATTTCCTTTTACTCCTGTAAATTTTGGATGGATTTTCAAAACCATGTGTTGTTTCTTTCACCTGCAATTGTAAATTCAAATTCACATGTACATGTAAAATATTTTTACACTTGTAACTCTTGTTTTACTTAGCCTCCTATTCATAAAACTCATTTACATGAATTTCTCAGCCTCCCATCCATAAAAATATTTCATAAATATATTGAAATATTTCTTTATATACTTTCCAGCTATGTACCTGTAGCTTCATTTCAAAAATATATCCAAGCTTGAATCTAATTAATTAAGGGGTAGGTAGGTAGGTAGTGGGATAGTAGGAGGGCGATCTGATTTAACAGGAGGGTGACGGCTGGTAAAACTTGGTAAGAGTGAAAACCACTTTTTGGACCCCCCCCCCCCCCC
>ML792230.1:232470-253934 GCA_009831015.1 Picea engelmannii | reverse complement strand
AATCAAAATAATATTTAAATATAATGATTTTATATCCCAAATAAAATTTATTTTAATTTGAATAAAACTTTGTTGAGGGCTATTGAAAATTGGGTATAAAATCCAATATTTTGTCAAACTCTCATAAATGAGCTTGAAAATCTACATAGCAAACTAAATCGGTCCAGGGCATAAATGTTTCCAAATTTTATGATGTGCTAACATTGGCTCCAATTGGGGTTGCTGCCCCCCCTGTGGGAAAACAAAGAATCAAAGATCTCTAAATTTGTAGACCAATGCCTTGGTTATTTATTAGTCATCACATTCCTTAGTCTACAACTCGTGACTTGTTTTGGAACTTTTGTGATTGCAAACTTTCAGACTAAAATCAAAACCATTGTGCAAACTGAAATATGAAATATACACTAAACTAAACGTTGTACTGCAATCTTAAACTAAACTTGAAAATAATGCTTGAAAAATATGCTTAGGGTACTGAGATGATTTGCACACCCTACATACCCTACACTACCGAGGAGCTTCTGAGTCAAATGACATAAAAATTCCAATGAAGCCAGTCAAGTAGTTTCCGAAATGAGTGGACTGCTTGACTACTTATCATCAAAATCAAAGCTGGAATATGTAATGGAAACTGATGATGGATCGAATCCTTGCAGTAAAAACATGATTGAACAATTAAGTTGAAAAGAACCTCCATACAGTTTGCTACAGGACCAACAAAGACATGCTCTATTGGTTGATCTTCTACGTAGTCACTAACCGGTTTAACATGGATGAGTTTTCATGTTGTATCCTCAATATTAGACAATGATTTCAACTGTTAAGTTTCAGTCTTATGTTTACAAACAAAACTTTCATCAATTTGAAAATCAAAAGGCAATACAATCTCCTCTTGTTTTGGTGAAGGAATATTTTCAAAAAATTGTTTAGGATCTTGGAAACTATAGGAATAAATCTAAAGATCCAAGAGTTCAATATCCTTCTCAAACCTTTCAACAACTAACTCAAGAACACAAATTTTAATTATAGGGGAACATTTTCTCGATTTCAAACAATGAAACATGACTGTTAAAAGAACTTCATCAATTTGAAAATATGCTAACTTATCCCTGAATTATTTTATAACTTTACAAGATATAGGATTTGCCACATACCCTGTCATCTTGTTTGGCAAGAAGTTTGATCAATGTGCAGTGGAGTCACCATAAGTGCCCTGAAATTGAAATTCTTTGACAATGGAGTCACCTTAAAAACTTTGAAGCTCTGGATACTTTGAACATGGAGTCACCTAGTGAAAAATTCAACCTTCTTGTGTCTGATCACTATCCACCATTAATAAACATATCTATAACTTGATAATATTTCATTAGGAAGATAAAAATTCTTCCCCAATATGGTCGCGACTATGTTAGCACTCTGGAATTTCCCAAGGCTATGAAGGAAACCCAGAGGTAACCACAAAACCACTTTAGAAGCTGGGATATATCCCTACCATCTTCAAAGAAGGATCTCTCTATATGATTTATCTATGTTCTTATGAATAATATTAGGCTAGCTATTATGTTTCGGGTTCTGGATTTTAGAATTTAATTGGGTTGAAACAAGGGAGATAAGCCATTGGGCAATGGAGTCACTGGATTAGTTCAATCAAGGAAGGTTCCACAGGAAACCTTACAGGTCAGGATATGTATCTTTGTTGGATTCTTAAGGTTGATGAGTGATTTGAAATAAAAGGTGAGGGGACTAAATTATACTAGAGCAATTAAAAATTCTAGACATAACCCTTAAGTAGAAAACATTGAAATTATTCAAAGCCAAAATTAGAGTGTACATCAAAACAAATTTTGTTCTTCAATTTTCCATTGAATAATTCAGAATGTATGGATAACATAAGAATAACAATGAAAAACATAGATACAAACACATATTCAAGTCACCAACATAGTGACATGAGAATCCTGTAATTGCTGCAACTGTATTACTGAAGTTTGATCAAAGGAGGCTTTGTGAGTTTCTTTACATCAATGAGTCTTTGTTTCCCATTGGTTCCCCCTTTTTGCATTAAAATTACATGAATATATAGGAAATATCACCCCCAAATCTTAGGAGGTCGAATTCAACCACCTACCTAAAAATATAAAGAGATATGCTGAAATTTTGAATTGTTTGCCATGAAAAATGGACGAGACTACTAAAAAATAGGGTTGAAATCATGAGATCATATATCCTAGACCTTGATATATGTGTGAAAATTGGATGAGGTTTCTATATATGACCTCATTCTGAGTAAATACCTTTTTCAGTTTCTTGAAATTCATTTCCATTTACCTCGGATCTACTTTACAAAAACAAGTCCAAAGTAGGAAAAATGGAAGCCCGAAAATAGGGCTGAAATATCCCATAGAATATCCCACTCCGTAATACCTGTGAGAAAATTGCAAGAGGTTTTTTTTTTTGGCTCCTTTCTAAAGAAAAACCTCTCTCGTATTTTAAAAATTCATCCCCATTTTCCAAGAAATTTCTCTGGAATTAGATTATTCATTTTCTGCTAGGTGCTCTTCACATATAAAATTTGATTGCCATCTATCCCTTTGAGCTTTACTTCTGTTACAAAATATTTGAAAAAATAATAATACAATTTCCAAATATTTTGATTAAATCCTTAAATGAATTTCATGATTTAGAATTTCAACATATTCATTTAAATGATTTGATAAACCATCTTGTTTTCCAAATCCATGTCTTAACAAAACCATGTGTTGTTTTGTCTGGATGATAAAGTATTTTCACTTTTCCCTTTTACCCATGCAAACTCATTTCACATCTGTAAATTTCCTTTTACTTTCACCATGTAAATTCTGTGTAAATTTCCTTTTACTCCTGTAAATTTTGGATGGATTTTCAAAACCATGTGTTGTTTCTTTCACCTGCAATTGTAAATTCAAATTCACATGTACATATAAAATATTTTTACACCTGTAACTCTTGTTTTACTTGGCCTCCTATTCATAAAACTCATTTACATGAATTTCTCAGCCTCCAATCCATAAAAATATTTCATAAATATATTGAAATATTTCTTTATATACTTTCCAGCTATGTACCTGTAGCTTCATTTCAAAAATATATCCAAGCTTGAATCTAATTAATTGAGGGGTAGGTAGGTAGGAAGTGGGCTAGTAGGAGGGTGATCCGATTTAATAGGAGGGTGACGGCTGGTAAAACTTGGTAAGAGTGAAAACCACTTTTTGGACCCCCCCTCCCTTTGGTTAAATGTTAGAGGGGCCGGGGGTTCGAAACATATTAATAACCATTGATTTAATTTTTTCACCAATCTCAAGGCTTTTACATTTGGGAATTTTAATTCCTTAAATGTAGGGTGGGGACATAAAGTAAATTTGACTTTTGGTTTTGACTGGTGATTTGATGTATATTATTATGAAGTGGGAATTTAATGGATGAGGTAAGGTAAAGTTTTATTTTATAAAATATAATTTTGTTTAAAATAGAAAATCAAAATAATATTTAAATATAATGATTTTATATCCCAAATAAAATTTATTTTAATTTGAATAAAACTTTGTTGAGGGCTATTGAAAATTGGGTATAAAATCCAATATTTTGTCAAACTCTCATAAATGAGCTTGAAAATCTGCATAGCAAACTAAATCGGTCCAGGGCATAAATGTTTCCAAAATTTATGATGTGCTAACATTGGCTCCAATTGGGGATGCTCGCCCCCTTGTGGGAAAACAAAGAACCACAGATCTCTGAATTTGCAGACCAATGCCTTGGTTATTTATTAGTCATCACATTCCTTAGTTTGAAACTCGTGACTTGTTTTGGAATTTTTGTGATTGCAAACTTTCAGACTAAAATAAAAAACATTGTGCAAACTGAAATATGAAATATACACTGAACTAAAAGTTGTATTGCAATCTTAAACTAAACCTGAAAAGAATGCTTCAAAAATATGCTTAGGGTACTGAGATGATTTGCACACCCTACATACCCTACACTACTGAGGAGCTTCTAAGTCAAATGACATAAAAATGCCAATGAAGCCAGTCAAGTAGTTTTCGAAATGAGTGGACTGCTTGAATGCTTATCATCAAAATCAAAGATGGAATATGTAATGGAAACTGATGATGGATCGAGTCCTTGTAGTAAAAACATGATTGGACAATTAAGTTGAAAAGAACCTCCATACAATTTGCTACAGGATCAACAAAGATATGATCTATTGGTTGATCTTCTAGGTATTCACTAACCAGTTTAACAGGGATGAGTTTTCAAGTTGTATCCTCAATATTAGACAATGATTTCAACTGTTAAGTTTCAGTCTTATGTTTACAAACAAAACTTTAAACAATCTAAAAATCAAAAGGAAATACAATCTCCTCTTGTTTTGGTGAAGGAAGATTTTCAAAAAACTATTTAGGATCTTTGAAACTATAGCAATAAATATGAAGATCCAAGAGTTCAATATCCTTCTCAAACCTTTCAACAACTAACTCAAGAACACAAATTTTAATTTCAGGAGAACATTTTCTCAATTTCAAACAATGAAACATGACTGTTAAGAGAAATTCATCAATTTGAAAATATGCTAACTTATCCCTGAATTATTTTATAACTTCACAAGATATAGGGTTTGCCACATACCATGTCATCTTGTTCAGCAAGAAGTTTGATCAATGTGTAGTGGAGTCACCATAAGTGCCATGAAATTCAGATTCTTTAACAATGGAGTCACCTTAAAAACTTTGAAGCTTTGGATACTTTGAACATGGAGTTGCCTGGTGAAAAATTCAACCTTCTTGTGTCTGATCACTGTCCACCATCAGTAATCATATCTATAACTAGATAATATTTCACGAGGAAGATAAAAATTCTTCCCCAGTATGGTCGCCACTATGTTAGCACTCTGGTATTTCCCAAGGCTATGAAGGAAACCCAGAGGTAACCACAAAACCACTTTAGAAGCTAGGATATATCCCTGCCATTTTCAAAGAGGGATCTCTCTATATGATTTATCTATGTTCTTATGAATAATATTAGGCTAGCTATTATGTTTTGGGTTTTGGATTTTAGAATTTAATTGGGTTGAAACAAGGGAGATAAGCCATTGGGAAATGGAGTCACTGGCTTAGTTCAATCAAGGAAGGTTCCACAGGAAACCTTACAGGGTAGGATAGGTAGCTTTGTTGGATTCTTAAGGTTGATAAGTGATTTGAAATAAAAGGTGAGGGGAATAAATTATACCAGAGAAATTAAGAATTTTATACATAACCCTTAAGTAGAAAACATTGAAATTATTCAAAGCCAAAATCAGAGTGTACATCAAAAAAAATTTTGTTCTTCAATTTTCCATTGAATAATTCAGAATGTATGGATAACATAAGAATAATAGTGAAAAACATAGATACAAAGACATATTCAATTCACCAATAGAGTGACATGAGAATCCTGTAATTGCTGCAACTATATTACTAAAGTTTGATCAAAGGAGGCTCTGTGAGTTGCTTTACATCAATGAGTCTTTGTTTCCCATTGGTTCCCCGTTTTTGCATTAAAATTACATGAATATATAGGAAATATCACCCTCGAATCTTAGGAGGTCGAATCCAACCACTTGCCTAAAAATATAAAGAGATATGCTGAAATTTTGAATTGTTTACCATGAAAAATGGACGAGACTACTGAAAAATAGGGCTGAAATCAAGAGCTCTTATATCCTATACCTTGATAGTTGTGTGAAAATTGGAGGAGGTTTCTATAGACGACCTCATTCTGAGTAAATACCTCTCTCAATTTCTTGAAATTCATTTCCATTTACCTGGGATCTACTTTACAAAAACAAGTCCAAAATAGGAAAAATGGAAGCCCGAAAATAGGGCCAAAATATCCCATAGAATATCCCACTACGTAATACTTGTGAGAAAACTGAAAGAGGTTTTTGTTTTTGGCTCCTTTTTGAAGAAAAACCTCTCTCGTATTTTAAAAATTCATCCCTATTTTCCAAGAAATTTCTTTGGAAGTAGATTGGTCATTTTCGGCTAGGTGCTCTTCACATATAAAATTTGACTGCCATCTATCCCTTTGAGCTTTACTTCTGTCACAAAATATTTGAAAAAATAATAATACAATTTCCAAATATTTTTATTAAATCCTTAAATGAATTTCATGATTTAGAATTTCAACATATTCATTTAAATGATTTGATAAACCATCTTATTTTCCAAATCCATGTCTTAACAAAACCATGTGTTGTTTTGTCTGGATGATAAAGTATTCTCACTTTTCCCTTTTACCCATGCAAACTCATTTCACATCTGTAAATCTCCTTTTACTTTCACCATGTAAATTCTATGTGTAAATGTCCTTTTACTCCTGTAAATTTTGGATGGATTTTCAAAACCATGTGCTCTTTCTTTCACCTGCAATTGTAAATTCAAATTCACATGTACATGCAAAATATTTTTACACCTGTAACTCTTGTTTTACTTGGGCTTCTATTCATAAAACTCATTTACATGAATTTCTCAGCCTCCCATCCATAAAAATATTTCATAAATATATTGAAATATTTCTTTATATACTTTCCAGCTATGTACCTATAGCTTCATTTCAAAAATATATCCAAGCTTGAATCTAATTAATTGAGGGGTAGGTAGGTAGGAAGTGGGCTAGTAGGAGGGTGATCTGATTTAACAGGAGGATGATGGCTGGTAAAACTTGGTAAGAGTGAAAACCACTTTTTGGACCCCCCCCCCGTTGGTTAAATGTCAGAGGGGCCGGGGGTTCGAAACATATTAATAACCATTGATTTAATTTTTTCACCAATCTCAAGGCTTTTACATTTGGGAATTTTAATTCCTTAAATGCAGGGTGGGGACATAAAGTAAATTTGACTTTTGGTTTTGACTGGTGATTTGATGTATATTATTATGAAGTGGGAATTTAATGGATGAGGTAAGGTAAATTTTTATTTTATAAAATATAATTTTTTTTAAAATATAAAACAAAAATAATATTTAAATATAATGATTTTATATCCCAAATAAAATTAATTTTAATTTGAATAAAACTTTGATGAGGGCTATTGAAAATTGGGTATAAAAGCCAATATTTTGTCGAACTCTCATAAATGAGCTTGAAACTCTGCATACCAAACTAAATTGGTCCAGGGCATAAATTTTGCCAAAAATTATCATGTTCTAACACTTTGGTCACTCATAAGTAATTTAGGACACCCAAACCTTGTAACTATGTTCTCAAACGAGAAACACATAACTGTCTCTACGTTGCAATCTGTATCTAGTTCTTCTTTTTCCCATCTTGTCAAGTATCTTGTCATGGTAATTATGTATCTAGATCTTGTTCTTCTCGATGTTGGGTTAGTCGACCCAAAATAATCCACTACCCATTTGTCAAACTCCTATAAGGTAACTTGCATATTCAAGGGCATCTCATCCCTTCATGGTGGACTTCCTACTCTTTTGAAAACATCACTGCTCTAGCAATATTCCTTCGCATCCTTATGGAGGGTAGGCCACCATAGCCTTGCAAACAATATCTTCAACGTTGTCTCCTTTCTTGCATAATTTGTCCTCCTATATTTCCATCATGTGCCTCTACTAAGATCATCGGTCTTTTATGTTCTAGCACACATCGTCGCAATATCCTATCTATTACTAACTTATATAAGTTTCCTGTGATCAACTCATATTCTGTTGCTTTAACCACTAGATTTTTCTTCTGGGCTACTGTCATATCATATGGGGCCACTCCTGTGCTCAAGTATTGGTAAATTTATGAAAAATGGTCATATACCATTTGGACTGAAAATATATGTGGATCCGGTAAGCGATCATCTAGGTTCCCTATGTCTTCCCCAGTCAGTATCCTTGACAAATAGTATGGTATTGCATTTAGTTTTCCTGGATTCAAAATAACTTTGAAATCATACTCCTGGAATAAAAATAACCATTTACAGATTCTCCCCCGAACACTGACTTGTTCACTAGATATTTGAGTGCAAAATGGTCTATATACATATTGAAGTGGGACCCCAATAAATAATGTATGAACTTATGGAAGGCATATACCATTACAAAGACTTCCCTTTATGTCATCATGTAATTCTTCTCAGCAATCGACAACTTCCTACTAGAAAAAGCAATCAGATGATCTAATTCCCCCTCTCTAGGCTAGGTTAACACTGCATCGAGCACTACTGATGATGTGTCTACATAAACATGAAACTCTTTCTTCCAATCTGGGAATACTAGAATGGGTGAAATTACTAACTTATGTTTCAATACATACAGACCCTTCTCATAGTATTCATTCCATTGAAACTTAAATTCTTTCTTCAATAACTTCTCCATTGGGGTTGCAATCTGCACATATCCTTTAATAAATTTCAAATAGTAATCTGTATGACCCAACGTTGCTCTCAACTATCTCACTGATTCAGGTAGTAGAAAATTAACAATTACTTTTATCTTGTCCAGATCAACTAACAATCTTTTCTTGTATACCACATGACCTAACAATATCCCAAACAATGCATAGAAAACACATTTCTTTAAATTTAATGAAATATGATATTCTCTACATCTATCAAGCATCAACCTTAGAGTTTCTATGTGATCTTTCAATAGGATAAAGACAATTCAATCATCTAGGTACAATTCAAGAAATTGATGAATAAACTCCTTAAAGGATGTGACAACCAGTCTAGAAAACAAAATAGGTGCATTCTTTAACCCAAACAACATCACTGTGTACTAGTACGTTTCCCATTCTATTTCAAATGTCATCGTATGTATGTCTTCTGGTGCAACTTTATCTGATGGTATCCTAAAAATCCATCGTTTTATGAGTAGGAATATTTCCCTCCTACATTTTCCAATACTTAATCTGTAAAGGGGGTTGGGAACGGGTCATGCAAGTAGACATAATACAACTTTCTTAAGTCTACAAAAATTATAATACCCCTTGTTTTATTATCTTGAACCACCATCAAACTTATCCATTCATATTCTGTGATGGGTTCAATTATACCAACTTCTATCATCTTGTCAAATTCTTCTTTCACTTTTTCCTTGTACTTTGGATTTAATATATAAGGTCTCTGTCTTACTGGATTAACATATGGTTTCAATGGTATCTTCATCTCTCCCAATTCTACGACTATTCTCTTCATATCTAAAAATGTGGTTGGAAAAATATCCTGATACTCACACAATAGGTATGTGATCTTTTCCATAGTCTCATCGTTCCAATAATCACCAATGTTTGCAAACTTTGGTTTCTCCTCCGTGACAATGTTCACTTTTCACACTCTTAAGGGATTAACGTATGAGTTAGATTCAAGTGTTTGTAAATTACGACCTTGTAAAATATCTACTGCAAACAAATATTCAGAAAAGAACAGAAAATATACAATGGAAAATACAAACATTACATAGAGATTTTTCCCCTGGAAAACCAAACCGGGAAAACCAACATATTCTATATTCATTCATTGTGATACATTGTTTACAATACAATACAATACAATACAATACTATATATATATATATATATATATATATATATATATATATATATATANCCTAACCCAATGACCTAGATTAGTCCAAAACCCTAATTCCTTAACCGGAAATAGAAAAGCATCGTCAAAAACCATGTGCCGAAAAACCACCTAAATGCATGACACGTTTATTGAGGCAGGTGTCACGTTTCCATATTGCTTTGTAACCAACCCAATACCTGAACACAGTATTTGTAACCATACTGCTTCCTTACTTGCATGAGTGGCTACCATGTATTCAACTTCTATAGTTGAAAGTGCCACTACAGCCTGTCTTTTGCTCATCCAACTTATTACTCCTCCAAACAGGTTAAACACATAACCGCTTGTAGATCTCCTACGATCCAGATCTCCAGCCCAATATGCATCCACAAAGCCATGCATATCCACCACTCTGTCCAATTCCAGTCTTCCTTCGTAGCAAAATCCATAGCTAGCAGTGCCACGCAAATACATGAAAACCCTTTTTAATGTTGTCCAATGTTCCTTCCCTAGTTTTGACATATACCTGCTCAAAACTCCCACTACATGTGCAATGTCCGGTCTAGTACAAATCATTGCATACATCAAACCGCCAATTGCACTTGCATATGGAACATGAGACATGTCCTCCTCTTATTCATGTGTCTTGGGACACTGATCCGCAAACAAATTTACACCAACAAGAATAGTAACCTTGACTGGTTTACATTCCTACATATTAAACCTCCGCAATATTGTCTCGACATATTTTCTCTAATTTAACCAGAGTTTCCTCCTTTTTCAATCTCTTTTAATTTCCATGCCCATAATGAAATTTGAACCACCAAGATCCTTCATGTCAAATTTAGAGGACAACTGAGTTTTCACATCTTGGATAATCTCCTTATTTTTTCCTATCAACAACATGTCATCCACATACAAGACCAAATAAATCAAATGATCACCAATTAATTTAAAATACACATAGTGATCCTCTTTTCTTCTTGTGAAGCCAAGTCCCAACATATAAGTATCAAATTTTTGATATCACATCGTTGGTGATTGTTTTAAACCATACAGGGACTTTTTTAGCTTGCATACCAACTCCTTCTTTCCTTTCACAGCATAACCTTCTGGTTGCTTCATATAGATTTCTTCTTCCAGATCCCCATGAAGGAATGTTGTATTCACATCGATTTGTTCTATTTCAAAATCAAATGCAACAACAACAAATAGCATAAATATTATAGAGGTTAACTTGGCAATAGGAGAAAAAATCTCACCAAAATCAATTCGCTCAACCTGGGAATAACCCTTTTCTACTAACCGAGCTTTGTATCTCTCTACTTTTCCTTCTGCATTCAACTTCTTTTTAAATACCCATTTTCTTCCAATGGGCTTTCTTCCAGTTGGAAACTCCACTAGATCCCAAGCCTCATTCTTATCCAAATATGAAATTTCTTCTTCCATGGCCCTTTTCCATAGATTTCCATCCTTTGAATCCACTACCTCCCTGACAGTTCTAGGATCATCATTAGTAATAGACAAAGCAAAATTTGAATGGAAATCATATGGACTATACCTTTCCAATAGGCTTCTTTCTCGAACCGATCTCCTTAATACTGGAGTATGAGGATCTTCTTCTTCTTATGATTCATGTTCTTCTATAGAGTCTGATTCATCATCCTTTAAATCAAACTCTATCTTCTCTGGTTCTTCCTTACTTGGTAGGAATTCCTGTTTAACAACATCGTTCATTTCTCTAAATACCACATCTCGGATATACACTACCTTCTTAGTTTCTGGTTTCCAAAGCTTATAACCTTTGAGACCATATTTATATCCAATAAAGATACATTTTTCAGCCTTCTTATCCAACTTACTCTTATTTTCCTTTGGAACATGAACATATGCATCGTAGCCAAATACCTTAAGGTGTGTGAGAGAAGGTTCCTTACCAGTCCATACCTCTTGTGGAGTCATTTCATCCAACGCTGATGAGGGTGGTCTATTGACCAAATAACATGAAGTACCCACTGCCTCTGCCCATAATTCTTGCCCTAACCCGACACCACTGAGCATGCACCTTGATTTTTCCATCAACGTCCTGTTCATCCTTTTTGCAACTCCATTCTGCTGAGGTGTATATGGATTAATCTTCTGCCTTTATATACCACACTTCTTATATAATTTTTCAAATTCATTCCCGCAGAACTCTCCTTCATTATCTGTCCTCAACACCTTAATTATTTTCTCTGTTTGATTCTCAACAAGAGCCTTAAACTCTCTAAACCTGTCAAAGACTTCATATTTCTTCCTGAGGAAATATATCCAAGTTTTCCTCGAGAAGTCATCAATAAATGAGACATAGTACATAGATTTTCCCAATGATGAGACCGACATAGGTCCAAAAAAATCACTGTGAACTAGCTGTAAAATTCCTTCTGCCCTCATTGCTCTAGAGGGGAATATTAACCGATTATGCTTCCCATATAGACAATGTTAACATAAATCAAAATCCAGAGAGAAGTTAGACATACCTTCAACCATACCTTTACCATGTAGTAGTCGAAGACCCTTCTGTCCGATATGCCCCAGTCTTTGATGCCACAACATACCCTTTTCTACAGAGACTGTAGTTCTTTCTTTCTTCTTCAACTCAAATATCAGGAATAATGGAGATATTACACCCATCACTAATAGTGCTTTCTAGAAGATTATACAGAGTTCCCAACTGAACTCCCTTCATCAACACCATTGCTCCTCGAACCATCCTGCAAGTTCCCTTTTCAAATATTGTTTTTACCCTTGCATCTTCCATTTTGCTTACAGAAATCAAATTTCTGGCCATACCTGGGATGTGCAGAACACTAGGCAGTGTTATAATCCTTCCATCTATGAGCCTCAACTTGACCCTTCCTCTTCCTTTGTCGAATAATTACCTAAGAAAACATTACCTCCATCATACTTTTCATATTCGTAGAACCAATCCTTGTAGGGAGTCATATGAAAGGATGCACCAAAGTCAACCAACCATGCCTGATGATCTGCATGTGTTCTTGAAGAGGCCAAGTACACATCCCCTCCTTCTTCCTTGGAGTTCTTTTCTTCTGTAGAAGAATATTCTTCAGATCCCTTCTTTTTCTCCACTTTGGATCTACATTGCTTCTTGTAGTGCCCTTGTTTTCCACATCTCCAACATACCCTTACAAAATTTTCGGGAGATTTAGATCTACCCTTAGACTTAGATATCCCACTTGAGAAATTAAATCTATTTCTTTCCTAGGAACATCCTCTTGCAAATAATGCATCTATGATATGTCCTTCCATATTCTTCCATCTCATCTCCTCCAACAACAAGGATGAGACCACTTCTTCAAACTTCAAAGAAGTTGTATTAATACCTATGGCCACAACCAGACTATCCCACGAGTCTGGTAAAGAACACAACAAACTGATACATTTATCTTCATCTGAAATTTTAATATCAATAGATACTAACTGACTTACCATAGTATTTAAGGCGTTCAAATGATCTACCACCGAGTCTCCATCTCTCATCCTTAGGTTATATAACTTTTTTCTCAGGAATAGTTTATTTACCAGGGACTTAGATTGATACAAATTCCCCAACTTTTCCCATAAATCCTTGGCTGTAACTTCCTTTGACACATTCAATAATATTGAATCAGAGAGACACAGTGGGATTGTGCTCTTTGCCTTCCGATCCAACTTTTTCCAGTCATCTACAAAATTTCATGTAGGTGTAGTACCTGGATCTACCGTGATCCACTGATCTCTGTCCACCAATAGATATTCCATCTTGAGCTTCCACATATCAAAACTTTTCCCATTAAAATTCTCAATCTCCATCTTCGAATTACTTGCCATTTATTTTCACCTGAAGAACAATACCACAGATCTCCCAACATAACAAGGCTTATCATAGTCCCGAGACAAACCGTTGGCCACAAAGGCGTCCCCTTGAAGCCAATAAATCTCTGATACCAGATGTAAATTCTAACCTTGTACAATATCTACTGCAAACAAATATTCATAAAAGAGAAGAAAAGATACAACGGAAAATACAAACATTACAAAGAGATTTTTCCCCTGGAAACCCAAACCTGGAAAACCAACATATTCTATATTCATTCATTGTGATACATTGTTTACAATACAATATACATATAGAAGCCAATGACATACAAAACCCTAACCCAATGATCTATATTAGTCCAAAACGCTAATTCCTTAACTAAAAATAGAAAACCATCGGCAAAAACCATGTGCTGAAAAACCACCTGAATACATGACACATTTCTCGAGGTAGGTGTCACGTTTCCCGAGGTAGATTTTTTTTTTTGTGCACCTGGTGCATACAAATACTACTACTTGTGCAAATAATATAACACATACCCAACAATGTTGAACCTACTAAGTCATGCTCCCATTCAATCTTTGATAAATGTACATTTCTTGGGTCTTCTTCTTCTTGCTCATCCTCAATAATGTTATAACATTCCAATAGTTCATGAGTTGTTTCATAATTTCTATGTGCACTACATGTAGGTACTATTTCTTCTTATCCTTCTTCCATAATTTTTTTACCACTAATGACTTATAAAGTTGTATCTACTAAAGGTCACTCAACTTCAAAATTAAATGTTACCTTAAAGTTTCGGATGAGTCCTTCTTAGTCCACTGTTCCTCTATGCACTTCTAGTTCTAAATATCTATTTTTGGGAATTGTCTCCAGAGTTTGTATGAACCTATGCATTCATTCTTGTTTCAACACTTACCTCCAAGTTGTAATACATTGCGCAACATGATCCTTCATATCACTCATCCTCGTATACTTGTGCATATTGTTCTCTGTTCCAAACCTCATTTGCATCAAACTTTTACAATGTTTCCAATCCTTTATCCCTTCCTTCTGGGTTACCCACCATCTCATTGGGTTTCTCTCAGTGAAACATATAATGCTAATAACCTTTGTTGTTTGGGTACCTGTAGCTCAAATTCATTAAAAAAACAACTTACCTTTGTTAATCCTTCGAAATTTGCGCATCTCATTCCTCTGTTTCGATCTAGCGTAATGAGAGAGTAATGAGGGAACACCTTCTGGTCAAGACTTCATGAAAATGGTTCTACTAGTGTTCAATTCCTTCCTTCGAGTATAATGCACAAGAGATTATGATTCTTCAACTAAGAATACCATCCACAGTGGGATTGTCATAGTCATCCATTCACACTCAATTTCCTTTCTTGTGGGATCCACATATCTTCTTGCCTCCATATGATCTAATGGTGTAGTGACCTTTAAGCCTCCTCCTTAAAAAATAATCTCTCTTTTCTTCAGGTTGATAATCACTTGATTGTCGAAGGCTCAATTAGTCTAAGAAAAGCTGGGTACGACTAACTATTATCCACAATCTCTGTGACTTCAAAGTCAGCTACACTGCTCACTCCATATATTTTCACACATACTCCTTCTTGTCTCTCAATTGGTATTATCTTATGTTGGTTAGAAAACCTCACTAAATAGTTGACCAACCTAGCTTTGGTTTCCCCATTGTCTCCCACATCATCTTGGAAAATCATTGACATCTGATCCCAATTACAATATGAAATTATCCATGTCATATTATCATATATTTTCATTTAATATGAACTCTATGTTTGTTCTCCTCTTGTGTAAGACTTGGTTCACTACTTTCTGCATCATAGGTACTTCTTTTTCTTTTGTACAATGATTACTCATCATGCGTAGTGTTGATGATTAAAATCGCAACGAGGATTTCGCCCACAAAGTATTGTTAAAGCATATTATTTTAACTATGCTAATGATATATAATACTAGTAGGTGGGACCCCCTTGTAGATTCGAGGATCAAAGATAGTCTTATCACACATTTTATGTTGCTATTTCAATGCTACTTACAGGGTTCTACATGATTGATGATGAAGTATTGGTTTTGTTTGCGACATAATGACATGTATAATTCATTTTATGTGTTGATTTTGTTATTCTAAGCTCTAAAATTCCATGTGATGAATGGCTTATATTTACTGTTATTATATTTTCTATTGTCACCATGATTCATTACCTTTTACACCTGTGCAATACACATGTTAGCAATGACAAGAAACAAGAGCAATGGAAAGGGATTTATGAAAAAAGGGATTTAGGGAACTAAGGAATTAATGTTAGTTCTAACTAGAAATGTTAGTGGCTATACAAATTACATTGAGTTATATTGGGCGCATTTGATATATGTTATGGTATGGTTTTGGAAATGGTTAATATGGATTGGGGTGGCACAATTGGCAAGCAATATGTGCAAGTTTCGATGCATGGAATTAATGACATGGGATTAATGGTATGGTTTTGGCTGGCTGTCGTGTACTACAAAATCGAATGGAGTGGAGGATGGAAACGACATGCAGTAAATGCACATCACTCTGTACTTCTCCCATTGAGCCATCACCCTAGCATGGTTATTGTTCATTTGGTTTTGTTGTGGTTAAGCTTCGAGATTTAGGTGTGGAAGGAACTACTCGACCAACTCGCATTTTTAAATCCATTGGTTACAGGTATGAATCTTTTCGCCCATCCATTAATTCACTCTGTGTATGAAATGAACGTTGGATTGGTAATGTGTTGGTTTTTGTTTTCTTGAGATTGGAAACTATGTAAAGATGTGGGTGTTTTCTATGGAATGATTGTGTGGTTATTCGTTTGCAAATGGAAAAATTGATGGTCGAATTGGTGATTTCGTTGACTATTCTGTGTGGTGGAAAATATAATGGTTCACTGTTGTTTTAAGTAGTTATGGGTATTTTGTTGGAGGGTGTCACTCTGTTTAGCCTTGCTGGCTGCCTCCTCACAATTAATGGTAACCATACCTGGTTGTATTCGGTTGTTATGGTGTTGCTGTGTCTTATCACATATAATTGTAAGGGGGTGTTTTCCCTAAGGATTTGGCCCTTGGGGGGAGAAAATGAGAGAAAAGGGGTTTAAAAACCCACCATATGCATTTTATCCAAAGTCAGGGTGTATGAAGGCGCGGAATAGGTGGAAACCGATCAACATTTCACTGACTCGCGGAGAAAAAGAGTTAAAGGGAAGAGTCATGAGTACTCACAAAACATGAAGTCACGAAGAGATCTGGGTCGTTCGTTACAGAAGGACACGTGGAATAAGATCATTCTGGAGAAAGTCATTTCAAAAAATCCAAAGTGAGAAATGCCGATATCCAAAGTCCTAAAATGCCAATAGTTGAGGTCTTGAAATGCCGATAGCCGAGGTCCCAAGGATCTGAGATCCCGAAATGCAGATATTCATCTGGGACATCCGATCAAAGGGGACATGTGGCACCTGATCCAAGAGATCACGATTTCATGACTTAGAGGTTTGATGATGGAGCACAATGTGAGTTTGTGAAATGTGAAATCATGACGTGCTTGAGAGTTGGGCCCACGATCACAGCCCGCGGTCATATTGAAGCAGGGTCATAAAGAAAGGGAAATAACCGATCGAGTAGTGGGCGGCTAAGATTGTTCAAGGAAATGATCCTGGCCATCAAGATCAAAGAAAATATGAACGTCGATATAGATGGATCATTTCGCGGGATCGAACATCAGGGTATTTGAAATAAGGGGAGGGAAGACTCTCGATGGGTGAAATCCTGAATTTTCATGTGGGGGATGCATAAGGTCATGGCCTGAGGTTGCATGGAGAAATGGATAGGAGATGTACCAAGGGCTGAAAGCACTCATTTTGGTATCATTAGTAGATATGTGTGGTTTCAAAGCGTTGGGCTTGAATTGAAGGAGTCGTGAACGTCTCTTAGAGCATTCATGGGTGTCAGGATCCATCCCAATCTCGATGTAGGTAGTTAATGGAAATGGGGGAGGTGGTTGAAACCTTGTCTTACCCCATAAATGGAAAGCATGGAAATATGGTCATGTAGGAAGACTGTTAGCTGAAATTTCCCTTGTCAACAGATTCTTCTACAAAGCCCATACCGATCTGAGATCACATCTGACAGAAGAAGATGAAGATGCAAAGTTTTGAATGCAATAGCAAGGTCACATCTCTCATGATGGAGAATTGTTCTGAGTATAAAGACTCAGTTTTGATATTTTTTTATGGTCGATGGTTGATCTAATCTCCAACATGTAAAGTTTTAGTAAAGCCTCTGGTTCTCTGGTTATGTATTGCATTTTGAGACTTCTTATTTAATGACATTCAACTTTGTTTTTGACCTCTTTTGCCTCTGATATTGAAGGCTCAGGCATGGATGATCCAGTTGAGTTGTTGTAATCATATTGTGATGTATGTTTGATTGTAGTGTTATTACAACGTCTTTAGTTTTTTGAAACTTTGGACTCAAGAGGATCTTGTATTCAAAGATTTTCCTCCTTAGGCTGCTAGAAGACCAGATTTCCACAACATTCATTTACATTTATTCTCAGTTCTACCCCCTCCTCACCCTTACTATAATTTATTGACTAAAGTTAGATCAAGACCTCATCATCCTGTGCATACCAACCCAAATTTTCGAGTTAAAGCGATATTATCCTAAGTTTTCATCCATTTGATCACCCTTAAATTATTCATTGTGACATAAAAAACTAATGGGTACTGGGCTTACCTTTGCTACAATACAGAGGTGACTTCTAGTGCTAACATTTCTCGAACCGTTTCTAGGGAACGAATTGAATACATTTCCCTAGGATAGAATGAAAAAGAAGCTTATGATTATGAAGGTGCATCAGATACTAGAACCATTGAAGATTGCAACTGTGCACCTGGTGACTCCACTGTTACAAGTCCATTGTTACGAATCCATTGTTTCAGCTGACCCAGAGAGGATTATTTAAGAGAAGGAAAGCTTTCTCATAAGGTGTTTTGATGCAGCCTCTGATTGAAAATCTCTCTGGGAGAACGATTATGACCAGATCTGGTCTTTGATGGTGAACAAAGACCAGACACTTTCAGGATACACATCATTCACCTGGAGAATCCATGATTAAAGAACCCGATGGCGACTCCACTGGTTTGAAATGGACAAGATATTATCTCAGAGTTTTTCTTTTTTTGATTTTTCAAAAATAGTTGGTTTCCCTAACCCACTACCTAGTAGAGATGAATGGGAAATTATCCTTCCTAAATTTCAGGAGAAGAGTGGGAAGTACCAGCTGAACATTTGATGAACTTTCATGTTTTTATTCATCAACTTCATATCATGCATGAAGATGTTCAAATTAATATTTTCAAGTATTCATTATAGGGGATTTCTCATGATTGGTGTCGATCTCTTCCTATTGCAAGCATCAACTCTTTGACAGGTTTTCAT
This sequence comes from Picea engelmannii, assembly GCA_009831015.1. Classification (NCBI taxonomy): domain Eukaryota; kingdom Viridiplantae; phylum Streptophyta; class Pinopsida; order Pinales; family Pinaceae; genus Picea; species Picea engelmannii. The sequence continues at coordinate 235,005 of ML792230.1, read as the reverse complement.
GCAACTTTCATTTCATTTTTTAAAGATTATTGTTTAGTTGAGTATCTTTATGAAAAATGGTGTGATGAGTTTTGTTTTATTTATAAAGATTATTCTTATCACAAATACCATATTTATGATGAAGCTGTTATTATGGAGGAAAGCATTTTCCATGAAGAGCATGAGGTGTTGAATGATATTCATTATGATAGAAATAATATAGAAACGTTTAGCATCATATCAAATGTCTCTGTTGTTTTAAGCGTTCACGAATATCAACATGTCTCTTTTGAATATCCCAATGTCAAAGAGAAAGTGTATTATGTAGAAGATTTTTCTCCTGACTATGAAGTTGAGATAGATGAAAAGCTAGTAGCAAAATCTAGGGAAGATTCCTCTATGTTTTTTCCTAGTTTTTCAGAGTTGAAGGCAGAGTTTGTTTTTTTCTCTTATAAAGGAGATGCAGAGGATATCCCGGTCCTCGAAAAAAACATTCTTGGAAGCCCCACTTATGATGAAGAAGTGATTTTAGATACTGGTCGAGAACAAACAACTTGCGATGGATATCCCAGTGAATATGACGAAGAGAAAAGCTCTCCCATGGTTCCTATTTATTATGATTGTGAATATGATCCTTGGGAAAGACATGAAGGAGAAAAGGAGGAGCCAAATGAGCAGATATCACCTGGTACCATCCAACCCATGTATGACAGTTTTGAATCAGATTTTGAGCTAGATATGAAGTATTTTCAAGAGTATGCAACATAACCTTTTCCTTTATACATTGAAGGAAAACATTGTGTGGAAATCAGTCATCCCGGGCCTACAAAAGACCAAGAGAAGAGCTTTCTCATGGGTCTTGTTTATGATGATTATGACTCTAACCCTTGGGAGAGCCATGAAAAAGAAGAGGGAGAGACAAATGAGCAATTTATATCCTGCCTTGAGCCTATGAGTGAGAAACCATCACGTGGGATCAGTTAGCCTACATCAACTGTTCACTCACCTGTGCTTGCCAGAGACATTCAACCGTGTGTGAATAGATATGGAACAAAGCATGTTTTCTGCCACCAGCCTAGTAAATTTTCTCACTCATTCTATGACCCTGTAGTAGAATACATAGAGTTGATTTTCCTCCATGATTTTAAGAATCCGAGTCTTATCCCACCATTTCCATATGGAGGAAAGTTGAAGGATGTAATCATATTCCTATCACAGTTGCATCATATTCTATCAATCACTAACAGAGTAAAAGAGCTTTCAGTTAGGAAGTTACTTGAATGTCTATGGTGGAAGTTTTCTTTCAACGAGCACTTTGTAAAAATCAATTAGTCTAGGAATGTACATAAATAATCTCCTCCTAGAGCCCATGTATTTTTCTTTCATTTTTAGGACAATTTTCTTTTCGACCTTTAATCCTCGACAGGATGTTTTTTGAGCATGAATCCATAGCCCAAAAAAAGGTGACTAAAACTACAAAAGGAGATATTAGAGCCTCGCAGGGAGGACTCTATCCCCCATGGAGCCCAATGTTATCACATATAATTGTAAGGGGGTGTTTTCCCTAAGGATTTATCCCTTGAGAAGATATAATGCGAGAAAAGGGGTTTAAAAACCCACCATATGCATTTTATCCAAAGTCGGGGTGTATGGAGGTAGGGAACAAGTGGAAACAGATCATCATTTCGCTGACTCGTGGAGAAGAAAAGTCAAAGGGCAGATTCATGAGGACCTGCGAAACACGAAGTCACAAAGCAATATGGTCCATCCGTTACAAAAGGAAATATGGTGCAGGATCATACTGGAGAAAGTCGTTTTAGAAACGATCAAGTGAGAAATTTCGATAGCTGAAGTCCCGAAATGCTGATAACCGAGGTCTCGAAATGTCGATATTCATCTGGGTTTTCCAATCAAAGGGGACACATGGAACCTAATCTAAGAGATTGTGATTTCGTGACTTAGAGGTTTGAGCATGGAGCACAACATGAGTTTGCGAAATGCAAAATCAAGACGCGTCTAAGAGTTGGGCCCACGATCATAGCCTGCGGCCATATGGAAGAAGGGTCATAAATAAAGGGAAAGCACCTATTGAGCAGTGGGTGACTAAGATTGTTCAAGGAAATGATCCTGGCCATCAAGTTCAAAGAAAATTCAACCATTGATATAGATGGGTCATTTTGTGGGATAGAACATTGGGATATTTGAAATCAAGGGGAGTGAAGAATCTCGACAGGTGAAATACAGAATTTTCATGTGGGGTATGCGTAAGTTCATGGCCCGAGGTTGTATAGAGTGATGAATAGGAGTTGTGCCAAGGGCCAAAAGCGCTCATTTTGGTCTCATCATAAGATATGCGTGGTTTCGAAGCATGTAATGATCCCAAGCCAAATTCTTTCCTGGAATCACTAACTAATACTAATTTATTGAGTTATTAAGTGCATACAAGATTCATCAACACATGGAGATCACAATATATTCAAGATGTAGAAGCACAAGCAAAGATCTGACCTTTTTATTATGAGCAATGTAAGATCAACACAATAGATGGCCGATCTG
>ML792230.1:220073-231485 GCA_009831015.1 Picea engelmannii | reverse complement strand
TCTTGACTTTTCCCCCCTTAGTGTGAGACTATGACCTAGTGGGGGTGCCCAGGCCACTGAGTCTCCTCATCACCTCTCTAAGAGGTGGGGGACATTACAGTCTCCCTTGCTTGAAATTGCTTGTCCTCAAGCAATTCCAAAACTGTTTCTCTAACCACGTGCTCCTGCTCCCAAGTGGCATCCTCAATGGGTAAATCCTTCCACCTGATCAAATACTCCTTGATGCTTCAGTTTCATAGCCTCTTCTCTCTGACTTCTAACACCTCCTCTGGAATCAAAACAAGCTGTCCCTCCTCATCCATGGGAGGCAATGCCTCAATAGGCCTGATGTGTTGACCAAGGGATTTTTTAAGGCACGAGACATGGAAAACGTTGTGGATTTTGCTACCCTGTGGAAGCTCCAGCTCATAAGCTACTGTCCCTATCCTCTTGCTGACTCTGTAAGGTCCAAAGAAACATGGCTGCAGTTTCTCCGCAACGCTTCTCTTAATGGAGGCTTGCCTGTATGGTTTCAACCTCAAATAGATTAAATCGCCAACCTCAAAGGTACGATCAACTCTGTTCTTTTCTGCTTGGACCTTTTGCTGGTTTTGTGCCCTTTGTAAATGATCCTTCAATTCCCTGAGAATGTCTTGGCTCTGCTATATCTAATCCTGTACCATCGGAGCCCTGCTGTCACCAAATGCAATCTCCACAAATGATAAAGGATCATAGCTATATAAATCTCTAAAGGGTGACATGCCAATGGACATATGTTGGGTGGTGTTGTAGCAATATTCTCCCAAATGTAACCATTTGACCCATGCTTTTTGTTGTCCTACTACATAGTTTCTGAGGTAACCTTCCACCCATTTGTTGACTGTCTTAGTTTGACCATCCATCTGAGGGTGATAACTAGTACTAGGACTCAATTTCGTACCCACTAATATGAACAACTCCTGCCAAAACATACTCATGAATATACTATCCCTATCACTGATGATGGTTTTGGGTAGGCTGTGTAGTCTGAACACCTCTCTGAAAAATAATTTGGCCACCTGTGCTGCACTGAAGTCTGTGGCTATGGGAAAAAAGTGTGCAAACTTCGTCAACCTGTCTACCACCATGAAGATGCAATATTTCCCTTGTTCTCTGGGAAACCCGGTGATGAAATCCATGGATATACTTTCCCACTTGTGCTCTGGAATAGGTAGGGGCTGCAATAATCTTGCAGGGTGTGTGTGCTCATCCTTGTTTTTTTGGCATGTAGTGCATTCTTTGACATGCTTCATCACATCTTCCTTGAGGCCTTTCCATGCAAACCTCTCTCTCACCTGCCTGTACGTCTTACTGATGCCTTTCTACTGGTGAGTTATGACATGCATGCAGGATCTTAGCTTTGAGCGCTGATCTAGGAACTAAAAAGATCCGACCTTTGTAATAGATGAGGTCATTTATGACCTTGAAGTTGTCATCCTGTATTTTCCCATCCAACAGTTGACAAGTGACCTGATCCTTTTCATATTCCACTATCAAGTGTTCCTTCCAGTTGACTGACATACCGAACATGTAAAAAATGGATGGCCTTCTGGATAATGCATCGGCCACTACGTTGTTCTTGCCTTTGACGAATTCAATTTCAAAGTCATAGGCTTGTATTTTTTTTACCCATTTTTGTTGTATTTCATTCAAATCCTTCTGCTCCAATAGATATTTAAGAATGTTATGGTCTGATTTGACCACAAACCTTGCACCTACCAAATATTGCCTGAATTTGGCTAATGCATGCATGATAGCCAGCATTTCTTTGTCGTAAATGCTGTAAAGTAGTTCAAGACCCTTGAGTTTTCGACTTTCATAGGCAATGTGCTGCATGTTCTGCATCAACATGGCCCCTATACCTTCCCCCGAGGCATCACACTCCAAAGTGAAGGGTATTCTGAAATCAGGAAGAGCTAGAACTGGGCAGGTGCTCATGACCTCTTTCATTTTCTCCATCGTGACTTGGGCCTCATCATTCCATTTGAAGGACCCCTTTTTGGTTAGGTCAGTCAAGGGTGCGCACAGTTGAGAAAACCCTTTGACAAATTTCCTATAGTATGTGCATAGGCCCAGAAATCCCCTTAGTTCTGTGAGTGTTTTCGGAGTAGGCCATTCCCTAATGGCTGTTATTTTCTCCTGGTGTACCTGTACCCCTTTTACCCCTATTATGTGTCCCAAGTAAAGCACTTATGTCATTCCAAACTCACACTTGGATTCCTTCGCGTATAGTGACTGTTCTTCCATGATTGACAGGATTTGGTCCACATGTCGAAGGTGTTCCTCCCCGATCTTGCTGTAAATGAGAAAGTCATCAAAGAATACCAACAAGTGTTTCCTCAGCTGTTTGTTGAACACATGGTTCATGCAAGACTGAAATGTGGCTGGGGCATTAGTTAAACCAAAGGGCATCACCAAAAACTCGTAATGGCCGTAGTGACACCTAAAGGATGTTTTTGAGATGTCCTCCTCCCTCATCTTGATTTGATGGTAGCCCGAGTGAAGATCAATTTTTGTGAAATATATAGCTCCATGCAGCTCATCCAGAAACTCATCAATCCTGGGTATGGGATACCTGTTTTTGATCATCTTTTTATTCAAAGCCCAGAATTCAATGCACATTCTCATCGTTCCATCCTTCTTCTTCACCAAGACTACTGACGAAGCAAATGGGATTGAACTTGGTCTGATGTGTCCCATGTCTAGAAGCTCTTTGCTGGCCTTCTCTATCTCATCTTTATACTTATTGGGATACCTATAGGGTGTGGTGATAACAGGCTTAGCCCTGGCTTCTAGCTCAATGATGTGCTCAAACCCCCTGTCTGGTGGCACACCTAGAGGAATCGGCCCAAACACTTTCTGGTGCTTGTCAAGGATTCTTTTGATCTCTAGTGTGTAATGCACCTTTCCCTTCTCATCCACCCGTGTTGAGACCTTACATTCCACTGCATATACAATTTCTTCCCTTTTGAAGATGGCTTCCATCCTCTTGGCTGTGACCACTCTGACAGAGTTACCTATCATGCCTCTGAGCACAACCTTTCGTCCTCCTTCCTCCATAAAGGAAATTTCCATGGTCTTGTAATTTGTGGTGATGGGCCCTAAAGTGCTGAGCCACTGCACCCCTAGGATGATGTTGGTATCGGGAAGATCCATCACATACACATAATGAACTAACACATGCCTTCCCAAGGTGATTTTCATACCTGGTATGTATCTGTTACAGGGCATAGTACTACCACCTGCTACCTCCACTTTGAATCCTTCAAACTCTACTGTAGGTATGTGCCTCCTCTTCAGTAATGCTGCATCAATGAAATTGTGGGAAGATCCTCCATGAATCATAATTGAAACTCTCTGTCCTTGTAATACCCCTCTCATCCTGAAGGTGTTGAAATTGGGTACCCCACTGATAGATGCCAACGTAGCCTTCTCTCTAGCCACACAGTCTAGTTCTGGAACCTCCTCTTCTGCTGCCTCTAATGTTTCGGCCTCCATGTTTTGTATCTGACCATACTCATCCTCTTCTTCTTCATCTGAATTGACCTCAATGTAATGTACTTGTCCTTGTCCCATGCACTTGTGTGAGGGATTCCATGGCTCCTTGCATGTGAAGTAGAGTTGCTTCCTTCTCAGTTCCCTCCTGGTGTTGTCATCTACTCTACCATGGCCCTTGTCATAACCATTAGGGTCACGTCCTCCCTGGTTTATTGGAGGCCTTTGATCTCTTCCACCATCATTAAGAGGTGGTCTGGGTATGAATTTTGGTTCAGCAGCTGGACCCAGATCCCTCGTCTTCCAAATGGCTTCCTGTAGGCTGGTAGGCTTGAAGGCCTAAACCCAACCCTTCAAGGGTTCCATCAGTCCTTCTGTAAAGAGCATCATGAGCTTGGTTGGGGACATATCTTGGACCATCACTACCAACCTTTGAAACTCATCAATGTATGCCTCAGCCGTACCTATTTGCTTGAGTTGGGTGAGCTCCCAGAAATGTAACTCAGGATCTCCTAGATCAAATCTATCAATGAGCCTCTGAGTGAATTCTGTATAGGATACAATCTGGTTGTTTCCGAGTGTGGTGAGCCCATGGTACCACTAGTTGTGGGCCTTTCCATCCAAGTACATAGTGGCAAACTTGATGGACTCCATCTCTCTCATGGGGTTAAGCTGCAGGTAAGTATCCAGCTTCTGCACCCATGCTTGTGCTGTCATCTTAGCCGTACCATCAAAGTATGGAATCTCTATCTTCCTTGCCCTTCGCTCAAACTCAAAGATACCCCTGTGGTTCGTCCTAGGCTGGTTTCTGAACCTGAGTTGACAATACTGGTCTAGGGACATCTGTATTTGAACTTTCATATCCAAGCTATAGTATTCCTTGGTACTCTTGGCTAATTGTTCCACAAAATCTTCAACCTGTTCCTGCTGCCTTTGCTCATCTGTGAATGTGGGAATGTATGGTCTAGGGTTAGCTCTGCTACCTGAGTGTTGGCCTAGTGGTTCATACATGAACACTGGCACATATGGCCTATGATTGGTTCTGTTGCCCATCTGCCCATGGAACGTGCCACCTCCAAGACTTCCTTCGGATCCTGATTCTTTCTCCAGGTTATATCTGGCTTCCTCATGGGTTCCACTGGACCCTCTAGCCTCCTTATTCCCATATGTATCAGGATCTTTGCCTCGATGGGTTACTTGCATCAGAAGGTTAGTTATCCTAGTTTGGTTCTCATTCATTTTCTATATATTCTCATCAACTTTCTTCAAGGTTTCAGAGATTTCGGTCTGTCCTCTTCTGTTGGTTTCCTGATACTCATCCAACTGCCAGACCAATGTGATTTCTGTGCGATTCATGTTTTGATGGAACTTACCAAATTCGACTACTAAGAGAGCCAAGCCATGAGGCTCATGGTCATCTCCTAACCCTTCCATTTCTGCCTCTGTTTCAATGTTGTTTTTCTTCCTCGGACCCATAACAATTCCCCTGTACTTTTGCATGCACCGATCTCTCCACAGGTTTGGAGGATCGAGGCTCTGATACCACGATAATGATCCTAAGCCAAATTATTTCTTGGAATCACTAACTACTACTAATTTATTCAGTTATTAAGTGCATACAAGATTCATCAACACATGGAGATCAAAATATATTCAATATGTAGAAGCACAAGCAAAGATCTGACCTTTTTATTATGAGAAATGTAAGATCAACACAATAGATGGACAATCTGGCATAAACCTCAGATGGCCGTACAAGCAATAGATATGAGCTGCTACAAAATGATCCCGCTAATACAAAATAATGCCTCCCAAGGCTGAATAAGAAATGAAGATCAATACAACCAGATCTGAATGCCAAACTCTCCAGCTAAAGAATGCCACGCTCCAATAGAAGGATGAAACCCTCAATAACTCGGCCCTGCTGCTAAAAGTGTCCAATCACCCTAAGAAATATGCCAATTGATAGATTGGGTGATGGTAAGAATAACCCAGGTGCTTGAATCTCCAAGATCCCTTTCAATCTTTGTAGATATGAATTTCCCACTGAATGGGGTGCCCCACTAGGTGACTGAAACCCTAGTTGGTTTAGCCCTGATGAAGGAGGTCTCCAAATGCTCTGAAACTCTCCAAGAATATAGATGGGCTGATGGTAAGAATAACCCAAGTGCTTGAATCTCCAAGATCCCTCTCAATCTCCATAGATCCGAATTTCCCACTGAATGGGGTGCCCCACTAGATGATTGAAACCCTAGCTAGTTCGACCCTAATGAAGGAGGCCTCCAAATGCTCTAAAACTCTCCAAGAATATAGATCAGGCTATGAGAATCCCGTGGGATAAGTTTCAGACTCAGATCTCAAGCAAATATCCCTAGATCTGAGTTTTACTAAATTACAGGATGTCCCCTATGGCTCCAAGACGTCCCAATCTACAGACAAATGTAGAATGATGATAACCCTCCAGAAAATCCCTCAAACTGATGGTCCTGCCCCTTCTGAAGCACTAGATGGAGATGGGCTGAGACTAGAATGGTTTGGAGGAGTCTTTCATCCCCGAGACCAAGCTACGGAACAAGGTGAGTGGATATTTCACCACTGAGTTGCTCACAAGGGTTTGTACAACAAACCCCCAAACCGAATGCTCAAGAGAAATATCAAATGCTAATCCAAAACTAGAATGAATAATAGGTGCACCCCAGCCTCTTACTTATACTTTTCCTTCTAATTCTCTGTTGAGTTAGGTTAACTCCCAGGGTTAATCTTCTATTTTTTTGTTGAGTTATCTTTTACTCCTTTATCCTTTTCCTTTCTTAAGTCAACTTAACAATATAACTTTTAACTTCTTGAATTCCCCCCCCTTAGTGTGAGACTATGACCTAGTGGGGGTGCCTAGGCCACTGAGTCTCCTCATCACCTCTCTAAGAGGTGGGGGACATTACAAAGCACTGGGCTTGACTTGGAGGAGTCGTGAACGTTTCTTGGATCATTCATGGGTGTTAGGCTCCATCCCGATCTCGATGCAGGTAGTTAATGGAAATGGGGGAGGTGGTTGAAACCTCATCTCACCCCATAAATGGAAAGAATGGAAAGATGACCATGTAGGTATACTGTCGGCCGAAAGTTCCCCTGTCAACGGATTCTCATGCAAAGACCATACTGATATGAGATCATGTCTGACATAAGAAGATGCAGACGTAGAGTTTTAAATGCAATATCCAGGTCACATCTCTCATGGTGGCGAATTGTTCTGAGTATAAATACTAGGTTTTGATATTTTGTTATGGTCGATGGTTGATCTAAGATCCCGCATGTAAAGTTTTAGTAAAGCCTCTGGTTCTCTAGTTATGTATTCCATTTTGAGACTTCTTATTTAATGACAATCAACTTTCTTTTCCACTTCTTTTTCCTCTGATATTGAAGGCTCGGACATGGATGATCTAGTCGAGTTGTTGTAATAATGTTGTGATGTATGTTTGATTGCAGTGTTGTTACAACGTCTTCAGTTTTATGAAACTTTGGACTCAAGAGGATATTGTATTCAAAGCTTTTCCTCCTTAGGCTGCTGGAAAACCGGATGTCCACAACAATCCTTTACATTTCTTCTCAGTTCTGCCCCCTACTAACCCTTACTAGAATTTACTGAATGAATTTAGATCAATACCTCATCTGACTGTGCATACCAGCCCAATTTTCTGAGTTAAAGTGATATTATATTGAGTTTTCATCCATTTGACCACCCTTAAATTATTCATTGTGACATAAAAAACTAATGGGTATTGGGATTACCTCTACTGCAATCCAGAGGTGACTTATATTGCTAACACTGTGCATGTTTCGAACTCCTTTTGGTCACTGTGTATCCTACAAATCCATGTTCATGGGTTTTTCATCTGGTCGTGGGATTATTTTGTGGTATTGGCATCGACAAAATTGGTTATGGGGTGGCCATTATGCCAAGAATTATTCTTTAGGGTTGTTGGTAACACTTGGGGTCTGCATTTCTATAAACATTGTTATAAATTGGTTTGACTATTGGGAAAAACATGAGGGTGATGCCTTTGCACATTCTTGGTATTGGTTACTATCCAGTGAGAAATATTTGCTCCTCTGCATCGTTTCCTACCCTACCTAGTGTTGATTTGTCACACTATTTTACAATCTAAGAATTATAAAAGCTTGTGGTTCCACCGTGCTTGTTTCGAAGGTTTCCCACCTACTGTCGATATGGTTGACCTCCAGTATCTCCGTGTTTGGTGACTGAGAGAACCCTTGATTATTTCTTATGTTCATGGTTACAGAGCCCAATTTTGATAAACTCAACCAGTCGCACCCTTGTCAGGTATCTTGTTGACTGTCATAAGTTGGTTGAGTGGTATTGCCAGTGGCTTTGATTATTGTCTCGTCTTTGTTTGATCGAGTTGTTGGAGAGTTGTAATTGGAAATGAGAATTGGTATACAATCACTTCCTTTTGTTGTGATAGTTGAATCGATAACCCAACTTGTTTGTTTTTTATTAAATTGGTTGATTAGGAGTAAACGGTAATGTACAGTCACATGGATTCCTCTTTTCGTTATGCGTTGGTCTATGCATTCCTACAATGTGGTATCGATTGAAATTGGTGGCTACTGTGTGTTTAATTTGTCCCAATTGGTATCATTACAAATTGGAAAATTGATGACTCAGACTTGGATGTTTACTGTATATGATTATGGAGACATCATGCATCATTTTTTTTTATTGCACCATCAGAGATGAAGCATAGTGTTTTTGTAGTATGGTTTCATTGCAAATTTAATTATTAATATTTTCGAAGGAATGGAATCAGGCATGTTTTAAAAGAGTCTGTTCAACTTAGGAAAGACCCGTGTCTATGTTTGATTTGGGAATTTACGAATTATCATAATTATTTGATATTCTATAGAGATGTATGATAAACATAAATTAAACAATATGACTGTGTGTTCCTGTGGAGTTTTTTTTTTAAATAAAAAAAAGAAGTAAATGAAAAGAAACAAAATTCTATTAATAGGAAGTTCGAAAGGCATAGTGATTCTGAGTATGATGATACATTGTGTTAATAAAAAATATTTAAGATTTAAATGTGGGACAATGAACAATTTTTTACACACAATAATTGTTTAATTGGCGTTGGATCATTTTCATTGAATACAAAACTGTTTTATGGATTACTTGATTGATTTTGTGATTTTTTTTTTTTTTCCCTACCATTATTTCACTTTGATCACCTTACAATCCCCTCGACTTCCCATATCCACTATCCACTCCCTATTCCTAAAATTTAATTATAGTTAAGATAAATTTTGTATAATGATAGTTAAAGGATCACAGGGATGAATTACAGTAATATATTCTTTTGATTTACGATACAATTGATTGTTTAATGTTGTGAGTAGTAATCATGATCTTTTCCCCCTCATTTTAACATTTTTCACTCAGTACAAGACCTCACATATCCCATAACCCTTATTCACCCCCTGCTCAATGATTTGTATGGATTGGATTGCATGAGTTTGATATGTTGCTGATATTTCATATTTAAAAGAGTTGTCATGTATGGTTGTTAAAGAAACTATTTGCTAATCAATAATGCATACATGAATGAGTTTTTTCAGCAGAGTTAGACATGGACAGGGTATCCGAGGAAGAGGAAATTGGAACAGGGGCCCTAGAAGACTAAGGTTCTCTATACACTTTGATGCAGACTCACAAGAGTTAGGCCAGCTATTTCAAGATGGATTTTTAACTGGATTAGGCAAGGAGTGGTCCAACCTAGGCCTGAAATACCTACCTTCCAAGCCCCACAGGTCCCTGGTATCCTAGTGCCTCCTCATGTATGACTACAACCTGAAGTCCCTAAAATTGATAGATGGCAAGAGATTGTCCACCCGACAGTCTCCCAACATCGTGGCTGGCCTAACTTATCTCTACCTAATCCTCCACCTGTTAATCAAATTGCCCAAGATACCCCTGTCCACTCACTAGTACAATCTTCCCATGCAAGCAAAAGATTAAAAATTGAGGCCCACCATGCCCCTGAGAAAGGAAAAGTCGTTGCTTCCCCCTCCTGACCCTCAAACGACTTTGCCAAATTCGTGTCCTCCTGCATGCATTTGAGAGATGATTTCTCTCATATAATCAGTGATATTAGGCCTAAAGGCTCCACATAGCCTAAGGAATTTTCAGAGAGATCAAAGGGTGACAACAACAACAAGGGAAAGATTTCCTTCCAGAGTGGGAAATATGGATTTTAAGTGTTTTTATTTATTGATTGTTGAGAACAGTTGACTTCTGAAATTTTGGACAAGACACTATTTTTGGATATATGGGTAATATATTTTTGGAAATAATTTCAATTATCATTGACATAAATTTTCAAAATATGAAATTGATGATGGGAGTCACAAGGAGGGATGTTTTTTTTATTAACTAGTTGTGTTATGATTGTTAAAGAGCTAAAGGGAGTCACAAGGGGTCCCACCTACTAGTTATATTTATTAAAAAATCTTATTATGATTTTATTACTTTTCCCCCTTAACTAAAAATTTGGTTGTGTTTTAGTTAACTTAACTAAAGAAGTAGTTCAACTACTTCAACCAATTCTAAATTGCTTAAAGGAAAAAGGAAAAGGGAGAATAGAAGGAGAATAAAAGGAGAAGCATACTAAGGTCCGCTCTTTGAGTTTTGTTGAGATAATTCAATTTTCATTCATTCTTTAATTCATTTGAAGCCTAATTATCTTTTATGATAGCTGTTATAGGATTAATCCATAAGTGCGGACACAAATCGATCTCCCTAGATCCACCTGGATCTAGAACAAAGCAAAATAGAATAAGACGCTTTCCTTAAGTTTTAAATATTGAATTTACTAAGAGGCAAGAATCATGGACATACCTTATGATCGCTTCCTATAGTCTTCGTTGCTCCCGCTTCGCTCCAGTGCTCTTACGTAGTCAAAATCAAAACAACACAAACCAACCAAAGTGATAGCAATAGAATCAACTCAATATAAACCTATGTATGTGATCAAGGAATCATACAATAAAACACAACAAGCTTTATAGGAAAGAATCATATTACTGTATCATATTAAATGTGAAAGAGATATTACAACCATGGCCTTGATGTCGTAAGGTCCCTTCCAACCGTCTTTCGTTCCCCACACACTTCTTGCTCCAAGGATTCTGAAAGCATAGATCTGATGATATTCACAATCTATCTTGACAAGGAAAATCTCAAAGCCACTCTAACCAAGCCAAAGCTAACAAGCTCAAGAATCAACAAATCTAACCCAAGCTAATCCAAGCTAACTTTCTCCATGAGAACTCCTCTCCTTTTATAATATGAAGAAGATAAGGTGAGGAGGTTAGGATGATCCCACTAAATCATGAAAGTGAGTAAGATCCAAACCATTCGGATGCCACCTCACCATAGAAGCTTCTCCTTCTAGAAGATTTGCGAAAAAGCTCATTTTTCCCACATGCTGGAATTCTTGCACCCTAGCTATAGAGCAACCTACGAACACCTCGCACCCTGGCTATAGTGAAACTTGCAAGAATGGGTCATTCTCGCACCCTGCCTATATAGCAACCTGAGAACATCCTTTTTTATAAGGTTTTTACATAGGAAAATGCAACTTCTTTCCTCAGGAAAAGTTCTTCTCTCTTCTCTCTTTAGGAACTCAAGCCACTGACCCCTCTGAAGGCAACAGATAGGTTTACATCATTAACGATCATCGGGATGATGAAAATAATGTGTAACAGAGAGCCCCCCAAAGTATGAAGTTAGAACAGAGTGATAGCTGAAATACTTTGTCGAGTGTGTGTAGGGAATAAGGAACAGTCGGTCGGAAACCTGCCAACAAACAAGGAAATACAGTA
>ML792230.1:168549-203716 GCA_009831015.1 Picea engelmannii | reverse complement strand
GGTCTTTGACCAGCCTCCCCACGCAGATTGAGCTCGGATTTGGTGTCAAATCGACTTGGGAGCCGATCCATTAGTGGTTGGGAGGCCGACCAGTTCCATAAATGCACCGTTTGGCAGGCGCGCGGGTTTTTCACCCCACAGCCATGCATATGCGCTCCAGGTACGAAGATGTTGCATGCGCGCGCGCGCGTTCAGTGGGTGCAAAGCACCTTGTAATTTTTTGGCCATTTTGTATAGTTTTGACCCTTTTGCTGTGCTGTGGAATTAACCTTGTGCCATGAATGACTGTTTTTCTGTGTTGATGATGCGGAGTTCTTGTCACCTTGTGCGGACAAAATTTCAGTGATAACATCAATATTCTCAAGAAATGAGAAAAAATGTATTGAACACCAATGCACGATTCATAATGCCAAGAATCATGCAATTTCGCTACTTCAAATGCAAGGATGCCCCCAATCTAATACAAAGCAAGAAATTAAATCTTTTTGTTTCAAAAATTTCACTAAAAGCAATAATGAACTTTAGTTGAAATGAAGGTTTTTACATAGGAAAGTGCAACTTCTTTCCTCAGGAAAAGTTCTTCTCTCTTCTCTCTTTAGGAACTCAGGCCACTGACCCCTCTGAAGGCAACATATAGGTTTACATCATTAACGATCATCGGGATGATGAAAATAATTTGTAACAATAGCAGGTTCCTATTGTAGACAACCAGATTCAAGGATGAATTACATCATTCAGACACTTGTTTTTCAGAGGTGTTGATCTATCTTTGATAGTCTGTGTAGACTTGTTTGTTTGTGAATTTAATTTCATAACTGAAAAAGGCTATTGTGTAGAGTTGAGTGGGAAACAATCTGTGGAAAGATGATCCATCTTTTAAAGTTTAATTTTTTTACTTTCTGTCAGAAGTCCTTTTGTATGATTCATCAGGGACATATAATTTTGACTTTGGTCCAAAACTTCCTCAGGGAATTTTGTAAAGAGAATGATTATTTTGATGAATTGGAATGAAATAAAGGATTTATTTATGTCTCATCTGTTTTTATTATTTACTTGGTGTCTTTAATTATGTCTCTATATTTACTTTAACATCTTTTATATTCAGAAAATTACATAAATAATGAATTTTTCAACAAGCTTTCATTTATAAAAACACCAGTCTAAGCACTTATAATCAATATTTGTGAATTAGGATAAAATTTTTGATGGCTATAAACATAGGGTGATATTCTCATCTATCTTTCCTTAGCCAAACAAGATCTAAAAATGATTGAGTAATATCATTTCATATCTTTTCCTCAACACACAGTGCATTCAGTGCCATCTCATCCTGCATCAATTATAAACAACTTTTTATAAAGTCTTTAAAATTATTTACCTTTTTGACTGACCTTTCTGGAATAGTGTGATCATAAACCAATGACATTTAGTATAATTGTGGTGTCTTTGGCATTTAGGATATCCATTATGTTCCTAGTATCTCCTTCCTTTCTCATTGATAGGTTTCTTTTTCTTTCTGTGGATTGAATATTGGCATGTGTTCATCTTCTTTCCTTATCCATTGTTCCACTCCCTTTCCTTTCTCCGTCACATCTGGTCCAATTCTCATTCCACCGCACGTAACAACTGATACTCTTGGCTGATCATCACATTATTCAATAACCATCATCTGCAGGTTCTAGTTCTGCTTCTAATGCTAGGTTTGATTTTGGTTTTGATTCCCTCTCACCTTCCACTTCACTATCAGTTGAGGAAAGTCTTCTATCGCATGATCCAAGTCTCTACAATACATTCACATCATGCAAGGATTTGTGAAATCTCTTGCTAAATGTCCCAGTTGATTGTAGTTATAACAAATTATCGGTCCTTTGCCTCCTCAACCAAATCCTCCATGTCCTCGACCTTTGTCGAAACATCCATGAACACCCTCATTAAATCCTCTTGGAGTGTTTTACTATGGAATTCCTCCTTCTATCGTGACATTTTATTCCTGGATTTTGTATGCATCCGCAATGCACTCTCTCATTAATTTGAATGCATGAAAATATTTCTTATCATGTCCTATTGATTTGCAAAAATTACATAATGAATTTCCTTGGGTACTCTGATATTTATGCAATAAGGTAAAAAAGTCAGATGATGCCCCCCATTCATTACATATCTCACAATACTTCACTCCTCCAACCAACATATTTGGTTCTCCTATGGCCATATACCGCGTGAAGGCTAGAGACTCTTCCTTCCTATGGCCTTTTGTTTTACATGTTATTCACCAAACATATTCACACTTTTCCTTTTCCTTCATTATCTCTAATAATTGAATTCTCAACGCAACCAACTATGACTATACCTATGCCATACCTGCACCATCTCCTACAAGAGATGCTTCCAATTTCATCACGATTTCCAACACTTATGGATGTGACATGACTTGCTGTTGTGTTAATGGACAATGAATGTGCGACAATAGGCCTGCTATAAACCATTCTCAATGCTTCTTGTCAAGAATATGAAAGGTTAATCGACCCATCACATATTTAAATCTTTGGTCATAATCCCACACTGTCTCATTCTGCAATTTCTTAATTTCCTTTAGTTCTGTGATATATTGAGATTCATATTTCAACTTTATGAATTCCTTTAACAACTCTTGTCTGATCTCTGCCAAAGTTCTTGATTTTCCGGCCCGTGTAGTTTTCTAAAACTTCATATACCATAATAGTGCATGACCTTTGAACGTCACGTCCAACTATGTGATCTTCGTTGCCTCATCCTGGACATTATTCATAGTCCATATTGTGTCACATACAAATAAGTGCTACTTAGGGTCCTCTGACCCCATTCCCTGAAAGTCATGAATTATCAACGTATGATCTATCCCTGCCATTGCACTAGGTGTTGTACTTACCCTTGGTGATGCTAACTGACTCTAGTTTGTTGTGCTGCAGATTTAGATCTAAGTTGGACTTCCTTCTTCTGTTGGATAGTACTAAGGCCCTCTTTATTTCATATTCCTTTATCTGTATGGTGTGATATGAAGTATTGTGCATACTTCACCTTCCTTAAATTCTTTGTGCTGATCTCCTCTTCCAGCCACAGTCTTATTCTTACTATATCTAAATTTTTTCCCATAGTGCAATACTCCAATATCTATGTCTGAGTTAGTATCATCTATCGACATACTTAGTCCATCCACTCCTTACTCATCCTTCCCACTCTCATACCATCCTATGATCATCCCCTAATTCCCCAATGTGTGAGAAGGCACCTAACTTTTAGACTCCATCTTCATGACATTCTTATCACAAAGTAACATATTTATCCAAGTAGATAATGAGCTCAAATATCTTTTGTGCGGACCCTTGAAAAAGTCCCTCTCTATGTGATCCAACTTATTTTAGGAATGATATGAAGGTAGATATATAACATAGATATAACAAAGAATTACATAGAGATATGGAAAGGAACACAATAATACAATAAATATCATATTCTATTAATGACTGTTTGAAATACAAAAGACTGTAAAATGCAAAAGCACACAAGCTAGCTAGAATGGTGGTAGTTGATCACTGAGAAGAGATGTGTCAGCTACACTCATTCAAAATAAGTTGGTTACAATGAGGCTCCAAAGTAATTTTTAACATAAATCATAAATGATAAAACCTTAAACATTGAAAAACCTAACCCTAGGAGATGAAGAACCAAAATTCATGTGGGCCCCGATGGGGTATGTTGGTACATCAACTTCTCGGGGTTGTAAATTTTACATACAATATTTGTTTTAGGTGCATGATAGCTCTTTGGAAAGAAATATTTAAGGAATAAACATGTTTCCATAACACTCTAGATAAATCCTACATTTGATTGTGGTGTTCCCAAAATACATTGTTTAAGGCCTCAAAATGGCCCTGGAAGTTTAGGACTCGAAAAACTAGGAAAAAAATGCCAAAATGGAAATTGGTCTTTAAGCTAGTGGAATAGGTGGGTGGCCACCAATATCCACATGGATCATTAATCCCACCTTAGGAAGAAATGGTCACCATTATTTCAAGTTTTTGCATCAGATGAGGAAACTTCTGTTGAACCTGACTCTTGGTGAGCCAATTTCTCTAATGCAGAAACTCCCTTTCTTTGATGACCCGATAGAGTTTTATAGTCTACTGGTAGGTGTCCTTTGTCTTGGTTTCCATGATTTGATCCACTATATAATTTTTTATGTAGGAAGGATTGAGTTCTATAACTTCCAACTTCTTGGTCGCATATGAAGTGTTCAAGAGAGGTGGAAAATATGGTCAGAGCAGTTCCACATTAAATACCGGGTGCAAGCCAAGGAAAGGAGGAATACTTGATTCAAAAGCATTCTCATCAAAATCCTTGGTGATGGTGTAAGGATTGTACCATAGTGTGCACAAGTTTAAATGGGACCCCGTGAGGTGCTCTTTTTTCAAATGCAACCATAACTTGTCTCCCAGTTGAAATTTGTATGATACTCAATGCTGATCATGGCGTTGTGTGTACTTGGCATTGTATTTTTGCACAATATCATGAACTTGTCCTTGGATGTGCTATATGCAATCAAAAAATTTGGCTTCCCGATCAAGCTTTGTCTGAGAATGGGAGGACTCTTCCTGTGTGACTGTAATGGGAAGAGCTACGTCAATGGGGGGAAATGGTTGGAACCCCAAGCACAATTGAAAAATAGCTATGGCCAATAGAGTTGTGGAGGGATATGTTGTATCTATGTTGAACATAATAAAGGATTTAATCCCATGTGCATGGATGTTTGGAATTATACATTTGCAGGATATGGACAATAATCATGTTGACTACCTCTATTTGTCCATCGGTTTGTGGGTGGAAGGTAGTCAATTTTTTCATCTTGGTGTCCATCATCGACTATAGGTTGGAAAAAAATGTGTCGAGGAACCTACTATCTTGATCAAAGATAATAGTTTGTGTTAGCCCAAAATGAACCAAAATATGTGTGAAGAAGAGCTTGGTGGTGGCCTCGACTATGATTCTCTTCTTGCAGGGTGCCAAAATTTCCATCTTAGAGAATAGATCAATTACCATGAAGACATAGTCATTCCCATGCTTGGTTGAAGGTAGACTGAAGATGTAGTCCATGGATATGGATTCCCAAGGCCTATCCAGAGTAGGAAGAGGGGTGTATTGCCTTTGTTTCTTGATGGAAGGCTTGGAAATGGAGCATGAGGTGCATGATCTGATGTACTTGCGAACATCTTGTCAAACATCAGCCAAAAAAAATGATTTTGTAGTACTGCCACTGTATTTTCTACACCAAAATATCTCTCTTTCGAGTTGTAATGAGATTCCCAGATCAACATTCCATGCTTTCTTGAAGGAACACAAATATGGATCAGATGGCATAATAATCCATCCTAGAGATCAAAGTTGGGAACTATTTTTCCCGCACTCAATGTATGATAGGAAGTAGAAAATTTAGTCATTATTGTATAATTTTGGCCATCTAGATGTCTCAAGTCCAAATGATTTAATAACTATGGTTAGCGCTACCAATAGGGGTCGACTGAGGTAATCTGCGACATGGTTGGTGATACCCTTCTTGTACTTGATATTCAAGTGGAATTACTACAGGTACGTGGACCACTTCTGATAGAGATCATTTTGTAACTTTACTTATGTATTCATTAATTACAAAGGCTTGTGATCAATATGGATTATCGTTTCCTTCCCCATAATGTAATGCTTCCACTGTCAACATGCCTGCACAATGGAGTACATCTATTTGTCATAGGTGGAGCATATTTGAACAACATTAGATAGAGTTTCATTGTGATAGGATACTGAATTCCAATACTGAGTGAGGACTACATCGATAACATAATTTGAAGCATTTTTCTCAATATCAAATGGATGTTGTAGGTCTGGAAGAATGAGGATTGGTGCTGAGCATAGGCATGATTTAAGATCCTCAAAATATTTCTATTGGGACGTGGACCACACAAAATTGGAATTTTTTCCACCCTTGGTCACTTGGATTAGGGCCCAAGCGATATGAGAGAACCCCAACACAATCTGTTGGTAGAAGTTAGCAAGGCATAAGAAGTTGTGGAGATCAGTAATTGTTTTCAGGGTTGACCGATCATGGATGACTTGGATATTGGATGGATCCACATTCACACTTTTCTCATCCATGATGTATCCCATATATTGGATTCTTTGCATGCTGAAGGAACACTTATCCCAATTGGTATATAACTTGTGCTCTCATAGGGTGCCCAATACCTGTTGAGTATGCTCCAATTGTTCCTCCCAAGTCTCACTGAAGATGAGGATGTCATCCAAATATACAACCACAAGGGAGTTTTGAATGACATTAATATATCGTCCATCATCCACATGAATGTGGTTGGGGCATTAGTCAACCTGAAAGGCACGAATAACCACTCAAAGAGGTCTTATTTGGACTTGAAGGCTGTCTTCCACACATCAGTCTGCTCAATCAACACCTGGTGGTAACTTGACCTCGGATCAATCTCACTGAAAAACTTAGCTCCCTTGAGATGATCAAGAAGATCATCAATCCAGGGAATTGGGTATTAGTTCTTGACTATGATATTTTTTAGGGATCTGTAATCAATAAGAAGTTTCCATATCTCATCCTTCTTCTGTACTATAACAATTGGGCTCCCGCAAGGTGAGGAGTTTGGTATGATGTGGCCCTTCAAAATTGGCTCTTGGATTTGGAATTTGATTTATTCATTCTTCATAATAGAATGCCTGTATACAAGACCGTTAGGAAGAGGAGCACCGAGTGTCACATAAACTGAGTACTTTACCTGATAGTGCATAGACACCCCATTAGGAGAGGAAAATATTTCTTTGTACTTCTTGACTATTCCATCCACCTTTTTTTTCTGGGAAGTGATACCCCATGAAAAGGTTTTGGTGGTTGCAATGACCTTCTGTTCACCTTCTGATTGAACCATACAGAGGATAAATATCTCATTCTAAGAAACCACCTTTCTGCATTACTTCACAGAGATCAAAGATACCACAATATTTGTAATTGCCTCCAGTACCTTGTAGATTTGATCTCCCAAAGTAATAATGACATTATGGGGCCTAGATTCATAAATAGCATGATGATTCCACATATATGGTTGTCCTAGTAAAAAATCACAAACTTCAAGTGTGTAAAAATCACACAATACCTCTTATTTGAAGGTTTTGATGCCATAGTGTAGGAGACATTGCTGGCTGACGTGGATTTCTCATCCTTGGCTAAGCCAACCAATGGTGTATGGCTAGGGATGCTATATTGTTGTAAAGTTCAAACTCTTGACAACTTTTTCTAAGATAAATTTATTCTAGATACTATTGTCAACAATGAAATGGAGTGGGGTTCCCTTCACCTACACCTGTGAGTGGAAAAGATGCTCCCCTTATTTAGGCTCCTCTAGTTCCTCTGGCTGGAATTTTGTGGTAGAGATAGTGACACTAGGTTCAACATCAATGATCCATATTCCCTTTTCTGGCTTTGAATTAGAGTCCAAGTCAACATATAACCCTTGGGATTTCATCTCAACCAACACTGAATGTTTGGAGTGACATTCGTCGGTATTGTGCCAAGGGATTTTTTGGAACTTGCACCATTTTCCAGTATCCTTCAACTTCCCATTACCCTTTTTTGTTGGTGGCTTCGACTAGTTATCCTAGGGTTGGCCATCCTTTCTCTATCCTTTGTCTTGAGATTTAGGGCCACCCTTACCATACTTTCAATATTGCATATTTGCATACCCAAACTCTTGCTTGTTCTGCTGCTTGAATTTCTGCTCGATTTTGACAACATATCGATAAGTGGCTCCCAATGATGAAATGTCTAGAAAATACATTTTGGTTTGGATGTACCTGTGTAGAGCCCCATGGTATTTTAGGACCAGATGTTTCTCAGAGTATTTGATACCAATATTGGTGGGAAAGGTATGGAAAGTATTTGTAAAATCTGACACTGTTTGTCCCTTATCTTGGTGCAGTGTGTTCCTCCCATGTACTGGTCAACATAACTTCCAATAGGGTAATATTGTTCCTTGAGGGCATCAAAAAAATCCACCCAAGTGGGTCCTGGCACAAAAATTACAAACTGTTCCTCGACATGTTTCTCACAATAAGTCTCCCACCAATATCTGACATGGGGAAAGGCCTTAAGGAGTGCGAAGGTAATATTTTCATTGTTGGAAGAATTAAGGATAAAGAGATAACGCTCTAGAATATTTAACCATTTTTCCAAATCCTTGGAATCTATTTGGAGTTAAAATAAAGGAATATAAAAGTTTTCTTGTACCTTGAAGGGTGTCACACATCCAAAGTGATTGTTGGTTGAAGGTTACTCTGTTATTACTGACAACTGTCGAAGGATCTAGGTGAAATTATCCATCATATCATTCCTTTGTCATGTGAGGGATTCCTTGAGCAATAGTTTGAAAGGATATCCTGTCCCATCATCCCTATTTTATTCCACCATGGAAGGTATATTGGGTGTGCGAGAGTGGTTTTTCTCAATACATACGAGCTTGAGACCCAAATCTCTATACCCTGACCTCATCGGGGACATGCAGTGAGGATGGCAAGGACAAGACCACTCTGATACCATTGATTTAGATTATTTTAGGAGCGATATGAAGGCAGAGATATAAAACATATATAACAAATAATTACATAGAGATATGGAAAGGAACACAATAATACAATAAATCTTATATTCTATTAATGAGTGTCTGAAATACAAAAATCTATAAAATGCAAAAGCACACAAGCTATCTAGAATGATGGTGGATAATCTTTGAGAAGAGATGTGTCGGCTATGCTTACTCATAAGAATATGGTTACAATGGGGCTCTAAAGGAATTTTTAACATAAAACATAAATGATAAAACCCTAAACATCCAAAAACCTAACCCTAGAAGATGAAGTTCCAAAAGTCATGTGGGCCCTGATGGGGTAAGTTGGTACATCAATTTCCCGGGGTCGTAACTTTTGCATACAATATTTGTTTTAGGCACACGACAGGTGTTATAACCCTAATTTTCATCAGATGTGCTTACCTGGCATCAGGCCATCTCATTTCACATATTTTTCCAAGCCACTACTGAACAACTCTTCTTAAAACACCCTTTTTGAAGGCACATGCGCCCTGCTCCACTACTGCATGTGTGTATACGCTGGTTGTCCCACTACAATCCATGTATACCTACAAAAGAATGAAAAATGGAAAGTTGCAAATGAAACTCCCATTTTTGTGTGAGTTACCTAAACCGTTTGACCACCCATAGCCAGTCACTCAACCAAATACCTAGCCCTTTATATCCTATAAAAGAAGGGGTAGGGGTCCCATTTGGAAGGGGAAAAATAATTATAAAGAAACTCTACCTGATTTCGCATTCCCTTTGTCCCAACCTTTTACAACTAGTGTGTGGAGAGAAGTCTATACAAAAGTAGTTGGAGCACAGTTGAAGAGGAGCCCAGGACCAGATTCGAGGAGCAGTGGCCGATCTCACTATTGTAAGGTTACTCTTGTGAGATTAATAAAAAGAATTACTTTTCCCGTCCTGCCATATGAGGTTTGCAATGTTTAAATTTGATTATATTTTGATAAAATATCTAACCCATTAGTTCATAGATCATATGCATGTGGAGTTCTTTGTTTGTCATTTTATGGATGTAGGTCAACATTGGGAGGAGATTTGCAGTCAAGGTACTACCAAATGTTAAAGGATCGACATCAAACACAGAAAATAAGGTACAATAACTTGATCTTTTTAACCTTGTATTTGCATATGAATAATGGGGTTTATGATTGGGATGTTGGTAAGAAGTAGGAGACTTTAGGTCATTTTTTGCATGCATTATAGAACCCTTAATGCTAGTCCATAGGGGGATTTCCCACCCACAACAAAATTGGCGACCATACTGGGGAGATCTCTAGGGTTTTTGGGGATACTTTTTTGGGTTTTTTAAATTGGTTTTATTACATTTTTTTCTGAGTTTCTGCAAGAGTCTGAGCTAGTAGGGATTTTGGTCTTCCATACCAGTACTCCCTGCTTTCTTCACTTGGATGTTTTTTATTTTTTGGGAAGCTACAGAGCCATACACAGCTTGTATAAGGTCTTCACGTGTATACATGCGCCCTGACTTCACCCAACCCGCGTACATATGCTGGTTGTTGAAGGATCAATAGCATGTCTGAGTCCAGAAAATTTCTTTTTGAAGAGAGGCAGTCATCCTCTTCCCTGTCAGAAGTGATCCTTCTCAGGGGTTTTTTGGATCTAGTTCCGGGTCTCTGTTTTTGCAGTCTATAGCCTAGGTATAACCTCATATTATCTTTGCTTTCTCAATTTTCCTTGCATCTTTTTCTGTCAAGAGTAAGTTTCTGTACCTTTAAGGGGTTATGGTTTTCAATACCAGTACTCCCTGCCTGAGATTAGCTTCTTGTCTTTCTTCTTTTGAGGAGAAACAGAGGCACACATGGCCTATAGTGGGCCTAAATGTGTGAATACAGATCTTGTCTTTTGGCAGCCCTCGTGCATACGTTGGCTGTTGAAGTGATAGTCACGTGTCTATCTAGAAAATTTTGAGGAGGCAATCATCCTATTCCCTGTCAAGATTCACTTCCCAGGTTTTTTCTTGTTTCATTATGGTCTCTGTCACAACAGTTTTAGCCTAGTTTCGATTCCAGCATAGATTTCTTTTTCATTGAAAGTTTTCCTCTTTTTTCTTTGCTAGGTTTTTCGGTGAGATAGTGAGTTAGTCCGATCTACCTTTTTGGTTGTCAGTAACTCCCCACAGTTTGTGGTTAGCCAGAAGTCCTTTTTGGCCTTGTCTATATTTACTTGTTTTCACCTTTTTGCTTCAGAAAAGAAGAATACATATAGTTCTAAATTTTCTTGTTTTTGAAGCATAATAAAAAAAAGAGAAGCTAGATTTTTTCTTTGTTTAAGTAGTTGGTTTTTTGCATTAATCATCAGGAAAAAGATTGTTTTATTAAGTTCTTGGATGTTGAATTAGGAACATAAGTAGATCATACTTGAGTGAAATCTTGTTTTGAGTTTTTTGTTAAAAGATCTTAGAAAAAAAAAAGTTTGAAAAGTTGGTTAAAAAGTTTGAAGTTGCAAATCTTTAGTTTTTGAGGAAGTACTTTGTTTTCATACATTGCTTGTTCTTCTCTTTTCGTCTCTCAAAAACATCACCGGTTTCATTTTCATCTCCTATGACTTAAAAAACAACCACTAAAATTAATAATTAATTAAAATCAACTAGACTTTATGTTTGGAGGGTCCATCAACTAGTCTAGGCTAGAGCCTCGATTTAGGATTGGAGAGGAAACTCTTCAAGGTTGCTAAAACAAATATAAGAGTTTGTGCTAGGGAGTGTCAAAAGTCTAGTATTGTGAAAGTTATTCGAGAGCCCCCTATAACACAGGGGCTAAACATGAGGTCATGTAAGGAAAGGTAGTGGAGATAACCCCTCCAATGTCGAACCAAACATAGTGGGGAACGCATATAAAGGGCTTGTCTTGGGATTCCATTGATTGTATTTTCCACGGAGCCTCGTGGGTCTCAAATCCGTTCGAGGTCCTCAATCATCTTTTGTAACACTTTATTTTTATATGATTGATAGGTTTCAGGCTTGATACCCTGCTCATTGCGGTCCACTCGACTGCCAACTATACCCGCCTGGTGACTATTTTTGCGTTGGCAACCTAGTTGCCTATCTTTCTAGTGACTTACACAGGTGACTATGGGGGTATACCACGGTACCTAGGATAGACATCGAGCCACGCTTTGCAGATTATACCTGGAGGGTGATTCCGTATTTGAGTTTCACTTGCACTGGTAAGTTTCTCTAGTGTTGGTTGTTGTGACTGTTCTTCCAACTAGCTAGTGACCGCTTGTTTTGTCTCATAGGTACTTTTTTCTAGTGCGTGTTGGTTTTCAAATGATTATAGATTTCCCTAGTGTGTCTTTTATATTCTCACACAATGGAGGATCAGGAGTTCCACTAGTCGTGAAGGCTTTTGGGCCTACCGCCAGTTGACCTCGAAACCCCCGGCCACTGCTAAGGTGAAAATTAGACCAGCAAGGGTATTTTGAGACAACCGGGTTACAAAAAACTATGCCTAACCCATATTCAAGAGGATAATTGTTGATTCTAGAGGAACCAATCATTTATGACCTCGGAGAAGAAGATCTTGGTCCATATAACCCTCCCATTATGGATCTATCAATGCCCATCGTTGTACAGGTTCTACCTTACGAGCATCAGGTAGTGTCACAAGAAACAATGGAAGAAAATGCTGCTACTTCTTAAGGGAATACTCATATTTCCTTCACGACTGTCACTACTGGGGGTGTTCCACCTCCTAACCAACCATCATCGGTCTGAGCCACTATGGTCTTGACTTCTTCTACCTCCGACAGTGGTCTTATTCTATCTATGGCGACGTTGACTGCTATGTTTACCCAGAATGTGATAGGCCCTCTGTTCTGATACGTGATGCCTGGCTTCGGTACGAGTACTATACTTTCCTCCTCCACTCTATAGAATTTAGGTCTGGGGGTAGGGAGTTCCAACGCTCCTCTGCAAGTATCTATGTGTGACACTTCATCTCCCTTTATCACTTTCCCTTACGGCAGGGGTCATATACTGCCTTCGTCCCCCTCGCTCGGTGATGTTCCTCAACACCCCGCCAGGCCTAACGTAAATTTTTCCAGAGAAGGTAGTTAAGAAATCCCTCCTTACAACATGTCGGTTGGTTCGACACCTTTCTCTTTGTTCGACACGTTTGTTAACAATGCTTCCTCGACAGTTGTCATTTCGGCCAGGGGAAACCCCGATTATGCACAACCACATCCTGTACAGGGTATTATTCCTTCACAGGGGGCACACTTAGTGTTACACCTCAAAAATACTCACTTTGATAGTGTCACAAGTGTCATCATTACAAAGGTCGTAAGTGTCACATTTCGCTTAGAAGTGTCGCAAGTGTCAAGGAAGCATACTGCCATGATGCCTATGTTGTGCCTATAATGACATGAGAAGGACACTTGAAACACCTCAAACATTTTATTTGGAAGATGAGGAAAGGTTAACTAGGCTCATAAACCTTTTTGCATTTGAAAGCACCCCAAAAACTGAGTTTTTGGAGGGGAGCGCTCCCCTATACCTCTTCTGGGAGTGCTGATGCTCCCCCTTACACTGTCTAGGAGCATTATAAAGCTTCTTTGGCCCTTATAAGGGAGATTTGTTGTTTTTAGTAGTGTTGGCACCCCCGTTAAGCCTATTAGGGAGCGCTACAACGCTCTGATGGCCCTTTTGAGGGAGTGTTGCCTATTTTGGGAAGTTGTTAAGTTGTTGAGATGAATGGGGGAAGGATCCTTTCATTCTTGGAAGGCAGTTGAATTTGAATCCTCAATCAAGACATGATCTTAGGGTAGATCCTCAACTAAAGGAGGAAAATCCTCAACTTCCCGAAGGATATCTCAAGTGGTTAAAGCCTCTCCAAGGCTATATAAGCAATCTTTCTCATGGTGAAAGGAGAACTGAAAAGAGAGAATCACACCATACATATGATCTTATAAGTGGTGTTGGAACAGATATATTTTGGAGGCAAGAGAACTATGATCTCATAGGGAGAAATCGGTGAAGCTATCATCATTCGGATCGCGGATCTTTTGAGCAAGGGGTAGACAAGGATGACTTGACGAAGTTGTTGCAATTCGTCTATGGCTGTAAGCAATCTTTTGTCCTCATTAATATAATTTGCTTTGCCTGTTTCTTTCTAATTCGTGTTCAATATCACATGAATTTGTCTCTTTAGTAGATAGACCTATTTCGGACTAATCTTGGTAGAGTAGGAAGTGGTCATACTTTGTTTGTCTACAGGGCTTATCGAGGAGTGAAAGTTTGGAGCTCAACTCAGAGCGTGCAGGGACAAACACCAGTAAAAGGTACTTCTTTTCCCCTTCCTCCTCACACACAATTCCACCTAGATATAAAAGGAAGTCAATGAACATGATAAGAACTTTCTGTCTTAGAGTCAAGAGTCTAGCTCTTTGAGGAGATCTACCTGTCCGCAGGGAGATTTTCCTTCAACAGAAATTGGCGACTCCATTGGGGATCGAATCGAAACTTTTGGTTTTGATTTTTCCTCATAAGACCTTGTCTTTGCCTTTGGTTGTTTTCTGACCTTGTTCACCCCTTCATATATGATTTCACTTTCTGATTGACTCTTTACCCCATCACATTCAGCTTGACTATCGAAATTTGATTGAATTTTTGGGTTTTTGGAATTTTTTATGAGTTTTTTGAGCCTGGCACCCCCTTGCCCATGTTAGCAGAGCTCCAACACTCCCTGGAAGTGTTAGACAAAGATTTATAATGCTCTAGTGGCCCTTATACCAGAGCGCCAACCCTTTTTTTCACAGAATCTCTTCAAAAATTCCATTTTTTGGAGGTCCAAACCCTGTTTTTTCACTTGCTAATCTACTTTGTGATTCAATGATTCTTCCTTTGACCTTTGACATGCTTCCTCCTGAGAAGTAAACACCTTGTTGTTTAGATTTTATGCCCTTCTTCATTATTTTTGAGTTTTTGTTGTTGAGAGCTTGAAATCAATCCCTTGCTTTCTTCTCTCCTATTCGACTGAGCGGGAACTCTGGTGAAGGACATTAGAAGTCTGTGACTCTTCTCATTTGGTTCTTTAAGGTCATTCGATCCAATTTCTTTCCCCTTACTTTTGCATTTTTGATTTTCTTTCTCTTGTTTGATCACAAAAAAAAGGGTGTGTTGTTTGTGCGAAATCTACGTTTTCTTGTCCGAATCTCCTTGATTTGAAAGGGTAGTTGGCAGGACAAGTTTTTCATTAAATTGATCATTGTTCGCATGAAAACGACAAAAGTACATCTTAATGATTAGTTTGCATATTAGTTTGCATTTCTGAAATGTTGTAGCATCATATTGGATTCGATTGAGAACAAAATTGATTGAGGGCATTCCTTATCAAGTGTTTGATAGTGAAAATGACTCTTCCTCTTTCCCTTAAATGGGTATTCATTGCAAACAAACAATTGCTTATCATATTTCATGCATATTTTTGGGAATTGAGTCATCATTTCATCAGTTTCACTTTCGTACACCCTCTGAGTAAACAACAACCATTAAAATCAACGCTTAACTAAAATTTATTAGACTTTTTACATCTTTGTTAGCAAACCTACATTAGTTTAAGGTGTAGGGCTTTGGAATAGGTTGAAAGGATAGCTTTCCAAAGCTATCAAAAAAATTTAGTATCTTGCAGTAGGGAGAGTCAAATCCAATTGTCGTATTGGCTTGCTGGGATCCCCCTCTCACATAGGGGTTACGCACAAGGTCGCATTCGGGTGAGTTATGGAGATTATCCCTCAGTGGTTCAACTGTTTGTAGTGGTCGGATCGTATATTGGGGGTCACTGGAAGGTATACCGATGATTATGTGTGGGAGCCTTTCGGGTTGATTTCAGACTTGTTATCCTTCCCATACGTTCTAATTGGACTGTCGATTGTACCTACCCAAGGGCTGACTACGAGTTGGTGACCTTAGTAGCCACAATCTTTAAGGTCTCACACAAGGTGACGGTGAAGGGAAGTCTTGCTATACCTGGAACAGACATTGGTCAAACTCACTCGGGCTCCTTGGAGGGTAAATCCACAATTACTGCGTGGAAGCTTGCACCAAGGTGCAAGTCTGTTAATAAGGTCGCCAATGTAACTGATCCACTCACTCTATCCCCACCCCTTCCCATTTTGGTCTCGCAACATTGGATTTCATCACCAACTAGTGGTTTCATCATAGGAAGGTTTGTTTGATTGATTGCTTCTCAGATTCATAGTGTGTGTTTTTTGTTTTACTTAGTGGACCTTAGGTCGAGTCAGTGTTAATGGCATCAAATCCTGGGAGTACAAATGGAGGAACCCCCTCTCCTGGGTAACCTTATACCTTTCCTTCATTTGGAAAATTTGGTGCTCCATATGTTGCCACACTGAGTCTTCTAGGACTCACTATTGGATTACCAGTTTGGTTGTTCCCCACTCCGGTGATCCAGAAACCTTCCAATGTTTCAGTTGCACCTAATACTTTGGATGTCAACACACCACCCACACATCAACCTCATGTCGAATTTTCACCTTCTTCGTCCATCAAGTCTCCTTCCATTTCTACTTCTTCACCTGGTGAAATCTCTAAAGCAAGTAGCTAGGTTGATCAGAAGAAGAATAAACAGAAAGAGAAGAAGAAGAAGAACCCAAAAAGGACAAAGGCCCCAACAACATCAGATGTTGGCTCTAAGAAACTAGTTACTATTAATAGTATTGGGAGTGTTGATGAGGTCAACAAGATTAAAATGAAGAATCCAAAACCCAAATTCCCTTGCAGCCTTTGTAAGGGTGACCACTTTCTAAGGGATTTCCCTGGTCTTACCCAGGTCTTAGAAATGTGGTCCTCCATGTCATCAGCCTCTGTCGGTCATGTCGATGATACCCCGTCAACTAGTGATGTTCAGGTTGGTAAGAAGAAGCAAACTGTCAAGTTCCCTTGCATGTTATGTAAAGGTAATCATTATTCTCACCTTTGTCCTCGCATGGACGAGGCTTCTTCTCTTTTGGAAAAACTTCAACTTCCAAAAGGTTATCGTAAGCTTTCCTCCGACCCATCATTGGTTGATGGAATGGTCAATCCGGTTCAATCCCCGGTCAGTCCAGTTGATCAGGTGGTCAATCTAGTTTCCTCCTCGATTGAACCACGAACCCAAGTAGCTGATCAAGTTTCGTCATCGATCAGCCCCACTCTTGATCAAAAGAGTGACACCAAAGTGGTCGATCTATTTTCATCCTTGATAAATCCCACTCTCCTGTTAGAGAGTGACACCAAAGCGGTCGATCCGTTTCCACCCTTCGACCCCATTTGTCCCTTGGAGAATGAAACTCAAGTGGTCGATCCAGTTTCACCATCGGTCGATCCCATTCCTCCCTTGAGGAATTTCAAAGTGACTGATCCAGTCCCTTCCTCGGTCAGTCCCACTCTTCCTCTAAAGAGTGCCAAAGTGGTCGATCTAGTTTCACCATCGGTCGATCCCATTCCTCCATTGAGGAATGTCAAAGTGGCTAATTTAGTCCCTTCCTCAGTCAGTCCCACTCTTCCTCTGAAGAGTGCTAAAGTGGTCTATCCAAGTCCACCATTATTTGATCCGATCCAATCATCAGTTGATCCTACTCCACTTCTAGAGAGTAAACGTGATACTACCCATGTTTTTCTCGTTAATACAGACTCTACCATGCCGAGGGGCATTCCTCCTTCTCCAGTGAAACCTCCTCCAAGTACTGAAGCCATCCTTTTTGACTGGGGTGCACTAACTGGACCTCGTCTTCCCTCTCACATTCTTTTTCAGATTACAGTATAGGTTTGTTGTCAGGACGTTCCTCAAACACTGATAGATAAAGGTGTGTCCCTTAGTATTTTTTCTTTTGTTGCTTGGTACGCTTTGGGTTGTCCACAGCTTGCAGCGGTTACACAGAATCTGTTATCTTTTAACAGAAGAACTAGTCAACCTTTAGGGATCCTTCCTAAGTTTTCTATAACTTTGGGAGGGAAAAATGTCTTTATCAATGTCATGGTAGTCTGAGACCCCTTGGATTTTGCTTTACTCCTTGGGGGGGATTATGTCTATGCTATGAAAGCTCTTGTATCCACCCTTTTCCATGTGATATATTTGCCTCACGATGGAAGAATTGTGACTATTGATCAACTTTCATTCATTGGCCCTGACTGGGTTACCTCCATAAGTGGTTATTATATGCAGACAGTATCGCCCCCGCCGCATGTCAATTATGTGGTGTTGTCTCCCATGATTTCAACTTCTGATGCTTTGGATCCGGTAGTTGACATGGTGATCTCTTCGATAGGGTTATTGGAGCCTGATATCCTTACCCCTGTCATGACCCTCGACATGTGTTCCTTCCTGAGTGATTATCTTCCATCCAATGAAGATCTCCTGGAGGCCATGACCGAGTTTTGTGCCTTGACATGGTACCCTTCCAGAGCATTATCCTCTTGGAATCCATGATCCAGACGAAACCATCGAGCATAGTTTCTCTTCTCTGTGGCAATCTCGTTAAAAAATGAAACATAGGCCTTGAGCATAGTTCTTTTCCTGTGTCAAGCTCGTTAAAAAATGAAACAATCACCTCTCTTGAACCTTGTTTTCATCCACCCTTATCCTTCGGTGAATGAATCGAAGCTTGGAGGGCATGTCTCCAGCCTTTGATGATCTTTCTGGAGCTAAGCCACTAGCCTTCATGCTGGGGGCATATCAAGCTCAGTCTTTGTTCTTTCTCTTGTTCATAAATACATGAGAATGCATCTGGGTAGAATTTTATCTCTTTTTCAGACCTGTATGGATACACGAAAAAGGAACCCCCTAGAGTCTCCTTTAATCTCTTTTCAGACTCTCTAAACATGAAAATATTTCCAAGTGATCTTGCTTTCTTTCCCACTCGTTAAATGGTTTGAAAGGGCGTCTTGCGAGTGATAATTTATCTCTTTTTCGGCCTCGTGAGACTACAATTACAAAAAAGGACAACATTGGAGTCATCTTTAAGTTCTTTTCAGACTCTCTAAAGATGAAAATATTACCGAGAAACCTTGTTCTCTTCACACTCATTAAAGTATTTGAAGAAAACGTCTGTTGAGCGATAGTTTATCTATTTTTCGGTCTCGTCAGACTACTTTACGAAAAAGGAATTGAGAGAGTTCTCTTTTAAGTTTTTTTCCAGACACTATAATCATGAAAAACCTTCAAGTTTTCTGTCTTTGGACTTGTGAAAAGAAACATCGACAGGCCCATACGGGATCGAACCCTTACTTCTTCCAGTTCATTAAACAAAGGAAGAGGAACTTACCGAAGGTAAGTTTTATCGAGCATGTGTTATCCTCCTCGATCTCATTAAATTAAAAAGAGGTACTCGTCTATCTGGATGGGGGAAAAATTGAAAGAAGGAAGCCAAGCAGTTTTGTGAGAACATTACCAAGTAACTCTTAGAGTCTCCCTTGAACACGACACTTTGCTTTTGTGCACATCTTAATACACTAAACCTCTACACTGAACCGATCCTATGAGTATTTTCTTACTCCTTTGGGTCACCCGGCGAAAGTCACGATATCCACTGCATTATCATGTTTTGGTCCATGTCATGTTTCTGTTGTTGTGCCTCAGTGTTCAAGGGAAGTATCTACCTCGAGGGTTAGCCATCACAAATATCTTGTCTCAATACCCGTGTCAGTTCATGTTCATTTGATCTACCAACTACATATCTATGTCCATTTCATGTCATTGATGGGGGATACATCAAGGCCCTCCTTCGACGAGTCTATTCCCATCGACTTCAACACATTATCCAGGAATTAGACTTAGAAACCAGTTAGTACTTTGGGACCTACATGCCTCAATGGAAGGCCTCCTCATGTCTGACAGTGGGTTTACATCATTTACCTCTGATCGGATGATTCCACAGAAGTTCGACTTCATCTCATCCATTCACATTCGTTGGAATGTACTAGAGTACCTTGGGAATCATTAACATTAATGGTGATCTCCCTCATGCTTGTTAACAGTTTACATCATTGACCGGTAATCAAGTGGTTTTTTCCATGTTCGACATCGGGACATCTATTCACATGGTTAGATTCATACTACATCAAGATCGATAAGAAGACCCTGGGTTGAGTGATCACTTTGATATGTAATTTTCCCAGGTTGCGATGGAGTTTCTCTTGAAACAATGACACATATACTATTACATAGATCCACTTTGTATTGGTCATGGCTATGTCTTGTCATCTCGTAGATCCACTGTCTATTCTTCATGGCTACGATCAATTCAGGTCATCAGAGTATAGATCCACATTGTATCCTCAGTGGCTATACCTTTTTATCAATACAATTATGGATCCACAGTGTATTTTATGGTGGCCATATCCTGCAAGTCTTGATCACCCAAGCATAGGTATGCCTGCCTTGGGTTTGAAACATGTCATAATAATTGTTGGATGTTTGTGTGCAGCTTTTGTCAGGTTCTCTGCATCTATACCCTTTCTTGAAAGTCTACAAAGCATTTCAGTTATCAGTTCCTGTCTTCTAACTTCATACTTTGGGGGGCAATCTGTTACACCTAAAAAATACTCACTTTGATAGTGTCACAAGTGTCGTCATTACAAAGGTCATAAGTGTCACATTTCGCTCACAAGTGTCGCAAGTGTCAAGGAAGAATACTGCCATGATGCCTATGTTGTGCCTATAATGACATGAGAAGGACACTTGAAACACCTCAAACATTTTCTTTGGAAGAGGAGGAAAGGTTAACTGGACTCATAAACCTTTTTCCATTTGAGAGCACCCAAAAAACTCTGTTTTTGGAGGGGAGCGCTCTCCTATACCTCTTCTAGGAGTGCTGGTGCTCCCCCTTACACTATCTGGGAGCGTTATAAAGCTTCTTTGGCCCTTCTAAGGGATATTTGGTGCTTTTAGGAGTGTTGGAACCCCCCTTAAGCCTACTAGGGAGCACTACAACGCTTTGATGGCCCTTTTGAGGGAGCGCTGCCTATTCTGGGCAGTTGTTAAGTTGTTGAGATGAATGGGGGAAGGATACTTTCATTATTGGAAGGTAGTTGAATTCAAATCCTCAATCAAGCCATGATATTAGGGAAGATCCTAAACTGAAGGAGGAAAATCCTCATCTTCCCCAAGGATATCTCAAGTTGTTAAAGCCTCTCCAAGGCTATATAAGCAATCTTTCTCATGGTGAAAGGAGAACTGAAAAGAGAGAATCACACCAAACTTATGATGTTATAAGTGGTGCTAGAACAGAGATATTTTGGAGGCAAGATACCTATGATCTCATAGGGAGAAATCGGTGAATCTATCATCATTCAGATCGTGGATCTTTTGAGCAAGGGGTAGACAAGGAGGACTTGACGAAGCTACTGCAATTCATCTATGGCTATACGCAATGTTTTGTCCTCATTGATATAATTTGCTTGGTATGTTTGTTTCTAATTTGTGTTAAATATCA
The DNA here is from genome assembly GCA_009831015.1 of Picea engelmannii. NCBI lineage: Eukaryota > Viridiplantae > Streptophyta > Pinopsida > Pinales > Pinaceae > Picea > Picea engelmannii. The sequence goes on along the minus strand of ML792230.1, from coordinate 182,570 downwards.
CATGAATTTTTCTGTTTAGTAGATAGACCTATATAGGACTAATCTTGGTAGAGTAGGAAGTGGTCGTACTTTGTTTGTCTACAGGGCTTATCGAGGAGTGAAAGTTTGGAGCTCAACTCGGAACGTGCAAAGACAAACACTGGTAAAAGGTACTTCTTTTTCCCTTCCTCCTCACACACTAGTCCACCTAGATCTAAAAGTAAGTCAGTGACCATCATAAGAACTTTCTGTCTTAGAGTTAAGAGTCTAGCTCTTTGAGGATATCTACCTGTCCGCAGGGAGATTTTCCTTCAACGGAAATTGACGACTCCACTGGGGATCGAATCGAAACTTTTGGTTTTGATTTTTCCTCATAAGACCTTGTCTTTCCCTTTGGTTGTTTCCTGACCTTGTTCACCCCTTCATATCTGATTTCACTTGCTGATTGACTCTTTACCCCATCACATTCAGCTTGACTATCGAAATTTGATTGAATTTTTGGGTTTTTGGACTTTTTTATGAGTTTTTTGAGCCTGGCGCCCCCCTGCCCATGTTAGTAGAGCTACAACACTCCCTGGAAGAGTTAGACAGAGCTTTATAACTCTCTGGTGGCCCTTATACCAGAGCACCAACCCTTTTTTGCAAAAAATCTCTTCAAAAATTCCATTTTTTGGAGGTCCAAACCCTGTTTTTTCACTTGCTGAGTTGCTTTGTGATTCAATGATTCTTCCTTTGACCTTTGACATGCTTCCTCCTAAGAATTAAACACCTTTTTGTTCATATTTTATTCCCTTCTTCATTATTTTTGAGTTTTTGTTTTTGAGAGCTTGAAATCAATCCCCTGCTTTCTTCTCTCCTATCCAACTGAGCGGGAACTCTGGTGAAGGACATTAGAAGTCTGTGACTCTTCTCATTTGGTTCTTTGAGTTCATGTGATCCAATTTTTTCCCCCTTCCTTTTAAGTTTTTGATTTTCTTTCTCTTGTTTGATCGTAAAAAAAAGGGTGTGTTGTTTGTGCGAAATCTGCGTTTTCTTGTCCGAATCTCCTTGATCTGAAAGGGTAGTTGGCAGGACAAGTTTTTCATTGAATTGATCATCGTTTGCATGAAAACGAAAAAAGTACATCTTAATGATTAGTTTGCATATTAGTTTTCATTTCTGAAATGTTGTAGCGTCATATTGGATTTGATTGAGAACAAAATTGATTGAGGGCATTCCTTATCAAGTGTTTGATAGTGAAAACGACTCTTCCACTTTCCCTTAAATAGTTATTCATTGAAAAGAAATGATTGCTTATCATATTTCATGCATATTTTTGGGAATTGAGTCATCATTCCATTAGTTTCACTTTCATACACCCTCTGAGTAAACAACAGTTATTAAAATCAATGCTTAACTAAAATTTATCATACTTTTTATATCTTTGTTAGAAAACCTGCATTAGTTTAAGGTGTAGGGCTTTGGAATAGGTTGAAAGGATAACTTTCCAAAGCTATCAAACAAACTTAGTATCTTGCGGTAGGGAGAGTCAAATCCAATTGTCATATTGGATTGCTAGGATCCCCCTCTCACACAGGGGTTACGCACGAGGTCGCATTCGGGTGAGTTACAGAGATTATCCCTCCGTGGTTCAATTGTTTGTAGTGGTCAGATCATATATTGGGGGTCACCAGAAGGTATACCCACGATTATGTGTGGGAGCCTTTCGGGTTGATTTCGGACTTGTTATCCTAGCCATATGTTTCGATTGTACTGTCAAATGTACCCATCCAGGGGCTGACTACGAGTTGGTGACCTTAGTAGCCACAATCTTTAGGGTCTCACACAAGGTGACGGTGAAGGGAAGTCTCACTGTACCTGGAACAGATGATGGTCAAACTCACTTGGGCTCCTTGAGGGTAAATCCACAATTACTACGTGGAAGCTTGCACCAAGGCATAAGTCCATTAAGTAGGTCACCAACATAACTGATCCACCCGCTCTATCCCCGCCCCTTCCTATTTTGATCTCGCGACATTGGATTTTATCACCAACTAGTGGTTTCATCATAGGAAGGTTTGTTTGATTGATTGCTTCTCAGATTCATAGCGTGTGTTGCTCGTTTTACTTAGTGGACCTTAGGTCAAGTCAGTGTTAATGGCATCGAATCCTGGGAGTACCAATGGAGGAAAACCATCTCCTAGGGAACCGTATACCTTTCCTTCATTTGAAAACTTTGGTCCTCCATATGTTGCCACACTGAGTCTTCCAGGACTGACTATTGGATTACCAGTTTGGGTTTTCCCCACTTTGGTGATTAAGAATCCTCCCAATTTTTTAGTTGCACCTAATACTTTGGATGTAAACACACCACCCACACATCAACCTCATGTTGAATTTTCTCCTTCTTCATCCATCAACTCTCCTTCCATTTCTCCTTCTTCGCCTAGTGAAAGCTCTAAAGAAAGTAGCCAAGTTGATGAGAATAAGAAGAAATGGAAAGAGAAGAAGAAGAAGAACCCAAAAAGGACAAAGGCCCCAACAAGATCAGATGTTGGCTCTAAGAAACTAGTTACTGTTAATAGTACTGGGAGTGTTGATGAGGTCAACAAGATTAAAATGAAGAATCCAAAACCCAAATTCCCTTGCAGCCTTTGTAAGGGTGACCACTTTATGAGGGATTGCCCTGGTCTTACCCAGGTCTTAGAAATGTGGTCCTCCATGTCATCGGCCTCTGTCGGTCATGTCGATGATACCCCATCAAATAGTGATGTTCAGGTTGGTAAGAAAAAGCAAAATGTCAAGTTCCCTTGCATGTTATGTAAAGGTAATCATTATTCTCACCTTTATCCTCGCATGGACAAGGCTTCTTCTCTTTTGTAAAAACTTCAACTTCCAAAAGGTTATCATAATATTTCCTCCAACCCATCATTGGTGTATGGACTGGTTAATCCGGTTCCATCCCCGGTCAATCTAGTTGATCAGGTGGTCAATCTAGTTTCCTCCTCGATTGAACCATGAACCCAAGTAGTTGATCCAGTTCCATCATCGATAAACCCCACTCTTCATCAAAAGAGTGAGACCAAAGTGGTTGATCTGTTTTCATCCTCGGTTGATCCCACTCTCCCGTTAGAGAGTGACACGAGATAAGTCGATCCATTTCCACCCGTCGACCCCATTCTTCCCTTGGAGAATGAAACTCAAGTGGTCGATCTAGTTTCACCATCGGTTGATTCCATTCCTCCCTTGAGGAATGTCAAAGTGACTGATCCAGTCCCTTCCTCGGTTAGTCCCACTCTTCCTATGAAGAGTGCCAAAGTGGCCGATCCAGTTTCGCCATCGGTCGATCCCATTCCTCCATTGAGGAATGTCAAAGTGACTGATCCAGTCCCTTCCTCAGTCAGTCCCACTCTTCCTTTGAAGAGTGATAAAGTGGTCTATTCATGTCCACCATTGGTTGATCCGATCCAATCATTAGTCGATCCTACTCCCATTCTAGAGTGTAAACCTGATATTGCCCATGTTTTTCTCATTAATACAGACTCTACCATGCCAGGGGGAATTCCTCCTTCTCTTATGAAATCCCCTCCAAGTACTGAAGCCATACTTTTTGACTGGGGTGCACTAACTGGACCTCATCTTCCCTCTCACATTCCTTTCTAGATTACAGTACAGGTTCATGGTTAGGAAATTCCTCAAACACTGATAGATGAAGGTGTGCCTATTATTATTTTGTCTTCTGTTGCTTGGTACGCTTTGTGTTGTCCACAGCTTGCACCGGTTACACAGAATCTGTTAGCTTTTAATAGAAGAACTAGTCAACCTTTAGGGATCCTTCCTCAGTTTCCTGTAACTTTGGGAGGGAAAATTGTCTTTATCGATGTCATGGTAGTCCGAGACCCCTTGGATTTCACTTTACTCCTTGGGAGGGATTATGTATATGCTATGAAATCTCTTGTATCCACCCTTTTCCATGTGATATCTTTCCCTCACGATGGAAGAATTGTGACTATTGATCAACTTTCATTCATCGGCCCCGACTGGGTTACCTCCCTAAGTGGTTCTTATATGCAGACAATATTTCCCCCACTTCATGTCAATTATGTGGCGTTGTCTCCCATGATTTCAACTTCTGATACTTTGGATCTGGTAGTTGACATGGTGATCTCTTCGGTAAGGTTATTGGAGCCTGATCTCCTTACCCCTGTCATGACCCTCGACATGTGTTCCTTCCTGAGTGATTATCTTCCATCTAGCACAGATCTCCTGGAGGCCATGACTAAGTTTTATGCCTTGACATGGTACCCTTCCAGAGAATTATCCTCTTGGAAGCCATGATCCGGACAAAACCACCGAGCATAGTTTCTCTTCTCTGTGGAAAGCTTGTTAAAAAATGAAACAGAGGCCTTGAGAATAGTTATTTTCCTGTGTCAAGCTCGTTAAAAAATGAAACAATCACCTCTCTTGAACCTTCTTTTCATCCACCCTTATCCTTCGGTGAATGAATCGAAGCTTGGAGGGCATGTCTCTAGCCTTTGATGATCTTTCTAGAGTTAAGCGACTAGCTTTCATGCTGGGGGCATATCGAGCTCAGTCTTTGTTCTTTCTCGTGCTCGTAAATACATGAGAATGCATCCGGGTAGACTTTTATCTCTTTTTCGGACCTGTATGGATACACAAAAAAGGAACCCCCTGGAGTTTATTTTAAGCTCTTTTCAGACTCTCTAAACATGAAAAGATTGCCGAGTGATCTTGCTTTCTTTCCCACTCATTAAACGGTTTGAAAGGGCATCTTTCGAGTGATAATTTATCTCTTTTCCGGCCTCACGAGACTAACATTACGAAAAAGGACAACGTTGGAGTCATCTTTAAGTTCTTTTTAGACTCTATAAAGATGAAAAGATTACCGAGCGACCTTGTTCTCTTCACGCTCATTAAAGTATTTGAAGAAAACGTCTATTGAGTGATATTTTATCTCTTTTTCGGTCTCGTCAGACTACTTTACGAAAAAGGAACTGAGAGAGTTCTCTTTTAAGTGTTTTTCCAGACTCTATAATCATGAAAAACCTTCGAGTTTTCTGTCTTTGGACTCGTTAAAAGAAACATCGACAGGCCCATACGGGATCGAACCCTTACTTCTTCCAGTTCATTAAACAAAGGAAGAGGAACTTACCGAAGGTGAGTTTTATCGAGCATGTGTTATCCTCCTCGAGATCGTTAAATTAAAAAGAGGTACTCGTCTATCTGGATGGGGGAAAAATTGAAAGAAGCAAGCCAAGAAGTTTTGTGAGAACATTACCAAGTAACTCTTAGAGTCGCCCTTGAACATGGCACTTTGTTTTTGCACAGATATTAATCCGCTGAACCTCTGCACTGAACCAATCCTCTGAGTTTTTTCTTACTCCTTTGGGTCACCCGACGAAAGTCACGGTATCCAATGCATTATCATGTTTTGGTTGATGTCATGTTTTCTACTGTTGTGCCTTAGTGTTCAAGGGAAGTATCCATCTCGACAATCAGCCATCACAAATATCTTGTCTCAATACCCGTGTTAGTCCATGTTCATTTGATCTACCAATTAAATCTCTATTTCCATTTCATGTCGTTGATGGGGGATACATCAAGGCCCTCCTTCGACGAGTCTATTCCTATAGACTTCAACACATTATCCAAAAATTAGACTTAGAAACCAGTTAGTACTTTGGGACCTACATGCCTCAATGGTAGGCCTCCTCATGTTTGAAAATGGGTTTACATCATTGACCTCTGATCGGATGATTCCATAGATGTTCGACTTTAGCTCATCCATTCACATTCGTTGGAATGTACTAGAGTACCTTGGGAATCATTAACATTAATGGTGATCTCCCTCGCGCTTGTTAACAATTTACATCATTCACCAGTAATCAAGTGGTTTTTTCCATGTTTGACATCGAGACATCTATTCACATGGTTAGATTCGTACTACATCAGGATCGATAAGAAGACCCTGGGTTGAGTGATCACTTTGATATGTACTTTGCCCAGGTTGCGATGGAGTTTCTCTTGAAACAATGACACATATACTATTACATAGATCCAGTTTGTATTGGTCGTGGCTATGTCTTGTCATATCGTAGTTCCACTGTGTAGTCTTCGTGGCTACGATCAGTTCAGGTCATCAGAGTATAGATCCATGTTGTATCCTCGGAGGCTATACCTTTTTATCAATACAATTATGGATTCGTAGTGTATTTTATGGCGGCCATATCCTGCAAGTCTTGATCACCCAAGCATAGGTATGCCTACCTTGGGTTTGAAACATGTCATAATATTTGTTGGATGTTTGTGTGCATCTTTTGTCAGGTTCTCTGCATCTATACCCTTTCTTGAAAGTCTACAAAGCATTTCAGTTATCATTTCCTTTCTTATAACTTCATACTTTGGGGGGAAATCTGTTACACCTCAAAAATACTCACTTTGATAGTGTCGCAAGTGTTGTCATCACAAAGGTCGTAAGTGTCGCATTTCGCTCACAAGTGTCGCAAGTGTCAAGGAAGAATACTGCCATGATGCCTATGTTGTTCCTATAATGACATGAGAAGGACACTTGAAACACCTCAAACATTTTCTTTGGAAGAGGAGGAAAGGTTAACTGAGCTCATAAACGTTTTTCCATTTGAAAGAACCCCAAAAACTGAGTTTTTGGCGGGGAGCGCTACCCTATACCTCTTCTGGGAGTGCTGGTGCTCCCCCTTACACTGTTTGGGAGCGTTATAGAGCTTCTTTGGCCCTTCTAAGGGAGCACTAGTTTTTTTAGGAGTGCTGGCACCCCCCTTAAGCCTACTAGGGAGCGCTACAGTGCTCTGATGGCCCTTTTGAGGGAGCGCTTCCTATTCTAGGTAGTTGTTAAGTTGTTGAGATGAATGGGGGAAGGATCCTTTCATTCTTGGAAGGCAGTTGAATTCAAATCCTCAATCAAGGCATGATCTTAGGGAAGATCCTCAACTGAAGGAGGCAAATCCTCAACTTCCCCAAGGATATCTCAAGTGGTTAAAGCCTCTCCAAGGCTATATAAGCAATCTTTCTCATGGTGAAAGGAGAACTGAAAAGAGATAATCACACCAAACTTATGATCTTATAAGTCGTTATGGAACAAAGATATTTCTGAGGCAAGAGACCTATGATCTCATAGGGAGCAATCGGTGAAGCTATCATCATTCGGATCGTGGATCTTTTGAGCAAGGGGTAGACAAGGAGGACTTGACAAAGCTGCTGTAATTTGTCTATGGCTGTAAGCAATGTTTTGTCCTCATTAATATAATTTTCTTGGCCTGTTTCTTTCTAATTCATGTTAAATATCATATGAATTTGTCTCTTTAGTAGATAGACCTATTTCAGACTAATATTGGTAGAGTAGGAAGTGGTTGTACTTTATTTGTCTACAGGGCTTATTTCGGAGTGAAAGTTTGGAGCTCAAGTCAGAGCATGTAGGGACAAACACCAGTAAAAGGTACTTATTTTCCCCTTCCTCCTCACACACTAGTCCACCTAGATCTAAAAGGAAGTCAGTGACCATGATAAGCACTTTTTGTCTTAGAGTTAAGAGTCTATCTCTTTGAGGATATCTTCCTGTCCGCAGGGATATTTTCCTTCAACACTTAGGAATTCCTACCTCCCAAGGACCTTGGAATCCGTGGTAGGGACCATTCCCCTTACCAAGGATGTCGATTGAGTGAAACCCCTTCCATACCTAGTGGAACCTCGGGCAAGGACCAATGCCTAAGCTCATCGGACTGATAAGGGGCAACCCCTCCCAAAATCCTTGGAATGTGACACAAGATCAACCCTTTACATCCTATTATGGGAACCAACTGATGATGTCTCAACAAGAACACAACCTGTACACAGGTCACAACCATGGTTATTACCAAAGCCTTGGCCAACAACCTAACTTTTTCTGGCAACTTGGTGCCAGTCAAACTCCAGGCTCCTTTTTCCCTAGATACAATCCACAACCCAAACTATCGTTTCTAGCAACCCTGCACTTGCCAGATTTGACAAGGATTTTAAATGACCCCATCTGTCATGATTTGAGTTGATCTCCTATGCCGACCAAGTTACCTTCGGACATTCCAAAGTTCAAGGCCAATCCTAATGAAGATCATGGTGATCATTTGACTACCTTCCACTTATGGTGCTCATCCAACTCGTTAAGAGATGACTCTGTTTAGTTGTGATTGCTTCAATGCACTCTCATAGGGAGTGCTATGGAATGGTACATGGAGCTCAACTGCTCACGATACTCTTCCTTCGATGAATTGGAAATGGATTTCTTGAACCATTTCCAATTACCTGTGAGATACGACACTGTCACTGAATTGCTGGCCAATTTTGAGCAAACAAAAGTGGACCATATCTCTGATCATATCCGAGAATGGAGACGCTGGAAGAGTTTAATAAAAGTGCTAGTCCCACCAACATTTATGCTAGAGTGGTTCCTTAAGTCTTTGGTACCCCAGTTATCTAAATACGTCGCAACATTTGAAATGTTTTCCAAGGAAGAAATGATAATGAGAGATCAAAAGCTAGAGCTAATTTACTCTCAGTCTGGTTTACTCTACGAGAGTTTTTCAGATGCACCGAGGTCAATCCTTGACAAAACTAGACAAAGGTATGGACCACATGTTGATGGAATTATTGGTTCAGCACAAACAAAGCACGCTGATCCATTATCAAATCAATTGCAACAATTGTCAATACAGCAGACAACGACCAGCCAGAACACCGGTTTAGTTGTTCCCCTTACCCAAAATTTAGATGTACATAATGTGAAAATGACAAACCCAAAGGCCACCCAACAACCAGATGAAAATAAGAAACAATGAAAGAAGGGTAAGAGGGATAAGAAACCCATCGATAATGATGGTAGGGGTGAGACTGAAAATAAGAAGTCGAATTATCCTTGTAATCGTTGGAAGGAAGACCACCCAACCCATCAGTTCCCTTGGATTGTGGAGGCCCAGAAGTTATTGGCACAACAACAACCTTCTGTGTTAACAAACCTGTTTCCACACAGGAAAAATCTAACTCAAGACTCCTCGAGAACGAAAGGTGGCAGTCAAGGACCCCCTCCATCTTCGAGTAATCCTTCGTCCACAAATGTGTATTAGATGAAAGGTGATGGCTATATATCGACTAGAACACATGATTACGGAAATCCAGGCACCTCTAAGAAGGGTAAAGAAGCTAACAAGCCACCTCTTCTTCTCCAGACTGAGAAGACATTGGGCGAAACAATGACACACATCCCAAAAGGTGAGTTCAAGAAAGCTTCTCACAATTCAAACACACGGGCTACCCAAAACTACTCTGTGGTGGAGGATTTATCACAAACCACTTGTGCGATGTCTGCTTTGGAAGTCCTCTAGATTTTCCCATTCCCAGAGAAAGGATCTGTTAGCTACCCTAGGATCTGTTGAGACTTTTAATCCGAGAACGATCATGGTTGATATGACCGACTTAAAATATCATCTTCCTTACCATGTAGCTTTTCAGATAGTAGTGTCTTACACCACAAAAACTTTTACCCACAATATTTTTCGTACAGTGGTGGATGAGGCCGCCTTGACGTGCGTGATGTCTTTGGCATGTTGGAAGGCCATCGACCAACCTATTTTGTCTTCGTCACCTACTCTTATTACATCTTTTGACAGTCGTTATTTCCGACCACATGGGATCATTCCCTCTTTCCTCATGTAGTTAGGGGGAAAAACCATGTGTGTCGAAGTTGAAGTGGTCAATGCATCTCTCGACTATAATATTTTGTTAGGAAGGAGTTGGACCTATGCTATGAAAGTAGTGGTCGTGACAGTTTTTTGGGTCTTGTTTTTTCCACACGAGGGCCAGATCGTGACCATTGATTAATTATCCTTCTCTCATCTTGAACCTTCATCGGAAGTCTCCATGGTCCCGATGATTGATAACCATTAGCCCGACATCGTCAACATAGGGGTTGGTTTGTGCCCACCTTTTATGGGTACTTTTGATTACCATCCTCTGACTGAAAATGTCCATTACATGTCGGCTGACCTTGACCAACCTTGGACCAAAATATTTCAAATCTCATCATTTCGCACGACGTACTTAAACAATCTGTGGACTCTTTCTTCCCCATAAACTAATATGGAAGGGACAGAGCACCATGACACGACCATGCCTTTGTCCGCGACAAAAGTTTCATACTCGATAATTCAACAAGATTCTGCCGACATCCATCCGACTCCCGTAAAAGAGTTAGATCCAGTGCTCAAGCCTATTTGGGCTCAAGGTTCCCTTACTGATATAGATTCTTTAGACTTAGTTTCAGTAGTCCATGTCTTTTTCTTTCCACATCCTCAAACACATAGTCGAGGCTTATCTTGATGATTTAGTGCCGCTACTACTGAATCCACTTGAATCCAAACAAATGTAGTTTTTGAGTCACATTGGGTCATCTGTTAGGTTTCATAGTTTCAACAACAGGGATCATGGTCGATTCTCTAAAGGTTGAGGCAATAGTTCAATTGCCTCCCTTGGGCACCATACCTCAGCTCCAGAGTCTGTAAGGAAAATCGATTTTTTTACGGTGTTTCATCGCAAACTATGCCGATATCATAAAGGGTTTTATGTGTTTATTGAAGACAGACATTATTTTTCATTGGGATGAAGATGCTCAACGCTCTTTTGCAGTGTTGAAATGCGCCCTCATATCTACCCCTCTGCTTGGGCCACCCAATTTTAATAAATATTTCTTATTATACTTGCCCACTGCGGAGTCGACCATCGGTATGGTCTTAGTTCAGGAGGATGATTTTCTCACATAATACATGATTTATTACCTGAGATGAGGCCTAGTTGGACCAGAACTCAATTATTCACACATTGAAAAGCTTGCATTGGCAGGAGTCCATGTTGTCCAACGGTTCCGTCATTACATTTTGTTTCGCAAGACCACCGTCATTGCCGTCGTGAACCCATTTCAATACATATTGACATGACGAGTCATCGACGTAAATATTAGTAGATGGATAGTTATCCTCTAGGAATTTGACTTGGAGTTCATTTCGATGAAATCCAAAAATTCGATGGTCTTCGCGGAACTCATATCGGAACTTCCGGTCGAATCAGGTGATGTTATACCTGACGAGTTGCCTATCAAAGGAGACATGTTTTTTATCACGTCTTCCAACCCTTGGTATGGAGATGTTCTTGTCTATCTCCAGAATTTGAAGTGTTCCACCTCTACTTCTCGTGATGAGCATCATCGTATATGCCATCAGACTAAGAAATATCTCATACTCAATGACACTTTGTATCGTCGAGGTGTTGACTGCATCCTTCGCCAATGTCTCACTCATGAAGAAGCAGAAATCGTGCTTAATGATTTCCACACCGGAGCATGTGACGGTCATCTGTATGGGTTGGAAATAACCCAAAAAATTCTACGAGCCAGTTACTTCTGGACGAAATTAATCAAATATTGTGTTGAATCGGTCAAGAAGTTCCACCCATGTCAGATATTCTCTTGAAATATGAGGGCACACCCCACTCCCATGTTTCCCATTATTATCATTGGTCCCTTCACTAAATGGGGGATTGATTACACTACATGCAACCCCCCTTCATCAAGGGGGCACTGCTATATCATCATAGCAATAGAATACTTCACCAAGTGGGTCGAAGCTATGCCAACATTTAAATATGACGGGGAGACAACAACTCTCTTTTTGTTCAACCAAATAATAGAAAGGTTTGATGTCCCAAGAGAGATTGTCACTAACCATGGAAGTCACTTTTAGAACAAAATCATGACCAAGTTAATGTCAAATATTGGGTTGCGGAAAGAAAATTCATCACCCTAATACCCCCAACGAATGGTCAGGTGGAAGCTGTAAATAAATCTCTTAAGACCATTCTACAACGAACGATCAATTTAGCCAAGTCAAATTGGAATTTGTTGTTATACTCATAATTATGGGCTTACCAAAAATCCATTAAGACTGCAACCAGTTTCTCACATTTTCAACTCATGTACGAGATGGAAGCAGTCTTTCCCATAGAATGCAAGATCCCATCTTTAAAGTTGGCAGTACAGTTATTGCTAGACACTTCACCACTTGAAGAGCATTTATTATATCTCGAGCAACTCAATGAGAAACATCATTATGCGGCCTTAGATAACGAATCTCATAAACAAAAAGTCAAGTGTCAATATGATCAATCCATTCATCCTCAAATTTTCTCTGAAGGCAACCTTGTCCTGGTCTATGACCAAGATAAGGACCCCCTGGGGGCATGCAAGTTCAAACCTGTGTGGTTCAGAATTTTCATCGTAAAATAGGTTCTAATAAAGGGCACTTATCGTCTAGTGGAACTTGAGGGAAATGTTTTGGTGGAGCCTAGAAATGGGCTCTACCTCAAGAAGTATTACTCGTAGGTAGTTCACCTCGGGTGAATTTTTGTAACATATGTATAGTCTTTGTACTATTACTTTTTAGTTTTTTCTTTTGGTTTTATGGACATGTCATTTTTTGATGTTATCTTTTTCACTATGTTATCTTTTGTAGATTGGGTGATTTTCATATCTCAGGGTCAGTTTCTATCTTCAAGAGGTATCTATTTAGGCGACACCACAAACAATGTCGTTGAATACATCGCATTTATTGAGTTTTTTAATGACGCTTTGTCGCTTGGTATCTCTCACCTCCGGGTCTATTTAGATGCTCAACTAGTTGTGTCTCAGTTAAATGGAGTATATTGCGTTCATTATCCTACTCTACATCGACGGTTCCTTAGGGTACATCTCTTAGAACGAAATTTTGATTACATTATGTATATCCATGTTCCTAGGAGATTGAACCAGGTTATAGATACTCTAGCTAATCATATATTAGATTGGAATCTTGCACACATGTAAGAAAAAGCACACACACACACATGTAAATACATTTGTAGATAAGTGTAATCCATAAAACACAAAAATATAAAAAAAAAACCATATATAATATCAAAAATATCGGAGTACATGGGTGGGCACAAGCGCCTCAAAACTACGTCTAGTAAAGAGTCACGGGGCTTATGCCCTCAAAAATATACAAAAGGTGCCCTCGACACGTAGGTAGTCTGGCCTAGCTAAGGACGAGGATTCTTGGCCCTCTTGTACTGAAAAACGACGTTTTCCAAACGCCGGAATTGCTGGACCCAAGTCCGTGGCACCCCAACTACATGAGACTGCATAGATGGTGGCAGATCCTCAATCTCTACCATGGGGATTGTACAAGTGAGTGAGGTAAGGTTCTTCTCTACCCATATCAAAACTCTCTTAGCCTCACCAGCTGGAGGTCCCCCTATTTTTGTTGGTCTACCGGTTGTGGCTGGTGCAGCCTCTGGTCGAGGACATTGCCTGTGTTGGTTGTGGAGCCTGATTATCTTCCTGATTCATAGGTCCTTGCTTTCATCCGTGTCTATACCCCATGAAGTATTTACACCCCAGAAGTATGTACACTCTTCCACGCGGGGGAGTGCAGAGGGGGGGTACCCCCTCTGTGGGGTCCATCCCCCCGGTTGGGGGGTCTGGGGGAAAGTGGGCCCCCAGTGGGGGTTTGGGGGCAGCGTCCCCTGATGGGGGTTCGGGGGCGAAGCCCCCAAAGCAAAAATTGCCTTATAAAAGTATATTGTAATTTCATTGTAAATCTGGACCGTTCATTATAAGGTCGCAGATCTAACGGTAGAGATTATGTTAGGGTTTTTTTCCCTAGAAGGCAACCCTCTTTTATGAGGGAAATGTATTGCAGCTATGTACGGGGGTGAATATTGTATTCTGAGAGAGGAGACTGTGAGAGAAAGAAGAGGAAGTTACATCGGGTTTTGTTGTAGGTTGTATCCCTTCATTCACTGGATATAATAAAGGAAGGACCTGGCAATTTCTCTGGTGGACATAGCCCACACTGGGTGAACCACGTAAATCTGTGTCTCTCTTGTATTGTGTGTCTTCTGTGTTTTTGTTTCTGCATTTGTTTTATTTTATTGCTCCGCGGTCCTGT
>ML792230.1:99278-161315 GCA_009831015.1 Picea engelmannii | reverse complement strand
GCAAGCTTTGAGGGCCTCAAGAGCCTTCCATTGGAGAAAGAAGGGACCCAAGTCTCCTTTCTTCTTTGTGCCTTTGGATTTCATCAACAGATCAGCTTATACATTGGTGATATTGGTCCATTTGTCTCTATTTTTCATTTTCTAATATGCTTTTAGTTTTTATTTGTTTTAGTTTAATTTTTGTTTATAACTTTGTTGTTTTCCTTTCTAACCTTTTACTTCACAGCTGTCATGCCTAGCAGAGCCCAACTGGGCATGTAAGCACTCTTAATTTTCTCACTTAGTGACGAATTGGGTGCAAACAGATTGGAGACCATACAGGAATGTCCACAACCCACAGGATAGGACCACTCATAACTACAGCTTGGTAGATGACTTAGCACAATCCCCGACTGCCATGTCAGTTCTGGAAGTCCTCCAGACTTGTCCTACTCAGCGGAAATCACTACTTTCCGCTCTGGGCGCAGTCGACCCTGCCGATACTCGACTCATCACCTTTGATCTCGATAGCTGCGAACCACGTCTTCCTGCCATAGTTGCTATACAAATACCAGTCAAAATACGGAACATCACCATCCATCGGTGCATCATCGATGAAGGAGCATCCACATGCATCATGTCCAAAACAGTATGGCAAAAACTTGGTTCCCCAGAACTCATACCTTCTGCCATCACACTACGAGCTTATGACGGACGACCATCATCTCCCGAAGGGCTCTTCCAAAATGTCCTCGTGGAACTCGGGGGAAAAACTATTCTCATTGACATCGAAGTTATCGATGCTCATCTCGATTACAATATCTTGCTCGGACGTAGCTACATGTATGCTATGAAGGCAGTGGCATCATTCGTCTTTTGGACAATCAGGTTCCCCCACAATGGGAAGATTGTAACCATTGACCAAGTCTCACATTACGATCCTAATCCATCTTCCAATCTTGATAACATTCTTCCTCTTATTCACACCAACCAAGACGTATATCCACTCATTGAGATAGGTCCTGGTATTTTCAAAGATACATCCTTGTTAGGGACGTACCACAAAGCACCACCACTCCTTCCCCCTGGTCAAGTATGCGTCATCTCATCTAACGAAACTCAACAGGAGGATGCTCGTCCTCCTCAAGAGGCTTCAGTCATTCCTGACGTCTCAACCGTCGCAGCACCACTCCCACAAGAGCCTCCTGTGCATTTGTCGACACCTATGGTCCATGAATCCACATCCCCTCAAGGGCCTAATCCCATTTGGGAAACAGTTCCCCGACCCCTCACTCAAATTCCCTTCTTTTACCCTCCACCCGGTATAGAAGCTTTCTAGGTAGCAGCAACGCTCACACTACCCAATATGGTGTTAGCAATCCTAGTGTGGTACTTACATCCACTTGAGATGGTCCCTCACCCATAGGAAGGACTCCCCATGACGATTCCTGTCCTCACTCCCACTACCTCCACTACCCCCATACTCCCTACTCTCCCTGCTACCGCTGGGGGCAACAGAAAGAAGAAGGAGCCCACAACTCCACTTCCCCCACGCATCCCACCACCTTGCGCATTGTGTGACAAAGAGGGTTACCAAACCAACAACTGCCCATCACTACCAGAATTACGGAATTTGATTCCCCCCAATCCAACCCCCACACCATCCATTACTACTGCTACCACTCAACCTTCCAGTAGTAAAGGGATGAAGAACAAATTCTCGTGTGCCATCTATTCTGAGTATGGCCATTACACCCATCATTGTCCAACACTGCCTCGTTTCCGGCAGGCATTAGCCATCATAAGCCGAGACTTTCAGAACAACCCACGCCCGGCTACGTCCTCCACAACACCTATCACTAACATTTTCTATGTCACTACTTCAGTCAATGAACGCATGAGATGCCCTTTCTCTCTTTGTGATTCATTGACTCATTTTACATACCAATGTCCGATGATCATCGAATATCGGCGATGTCAGTTAGCCCTGCTTCACCAACCTGCAGAGGCAATCATTGACATATCTTCACCATTTGAAGATCTCCATATCATCTCTCCCGAGCCCGAGGCACTCCCTACGCCTCCATGGTTCTTAGATGACATGTCTGAGGATTTACCCCGTAACCCACCCATCCTCTACCCAAAAACCCCCTAAAACTCCCGTACGACCCCCCATACCTACCCTGCCCAAAAATTGGAAACCTATAGCTATGCAGGATGTTCAGACCACTAACCTGAAACTCGCACGCCATGAATTAGATACCTCGTGCTCTCAGAATCACACAATCTCCTCTGAATTTGATCAAAAATTCACTGAAGCAGTAGGTACAAATGAGGTGGCAATGTGGGCCCTACAACTATATATAGGCCTTTTTCCAGACTTCCACTCACCATTTCGGGAGCCCACGACGTCCATTTTTCGAACCGTCTTCAGCCACGGGATCAACGTCCTGCCACCTACATCATGACTGTCCCTGGGCCACTTTTCATCCTAAGCCCCCGGGGTGCCTTTTTTTCATATCATGGCCAGGTACGCACACGCATTGCCACATTTATCTAATACATGTTCATATTTGTTATTATCTTCAGATATGGTTCACTTTGGGTATTTGGTTGTTCTGTGTGCAGGTACTTGGTCATCATCTCTTCACATCATTCCTTCAGGTATATACTCAGCACTGGCATGTAGTCTCTCCCGCTGTATTGCATTTACATTCCCAGTCACCCCCCTAATTTTGGCCTTTAGGATACCCTTTTTCCGGCTCTACAATACTCACACCTCCATTTGCATTTTTGGTATTGGTACCCGATAGTTTTCTTACCCACATGAGTCGTCTCATTCGTAGCACCTTTTTGCACTTTTGACACTCATGCTGATCATTATTACCCCTTAGGGATGGGAGTCCCGGTAGTCATTCATCATGTTGCGAATTAACCACATACTTATTCTCCTCATTTTGCTAGCTTCCCATATGGACTCCCAACTCGTCTCTTTATGGTTATGTTCTTTTTTACCTGCACCTCTGCAGGATCATGAACCCACCATTTCACCCACCATCAGTTTGCCCATCTGCGAACCTATATTCATCTCACCTACCTCATACAGAAACTCGCCAATGGGGCCCCCACCCTTCACCAGTTTTCCCAGAAATGTTTTCCCTCCCTGGGGCACTCATTTCACACTGGGGCACCCGTTTCTATATTTTGTACATCTTTCCCACATTTATTCATTATTTCTTGTACAAACACCTTTTATTTCCAGTCTTTGCTTTTGTCATCACTGTTGGCGACCTACTTTCCTTTTGGGCCACACGCAACCCATGTCACCCTTGGTTGGAGCATTACTTCTCATTTACCCCCACCGACATCGTCTATATCTTCAAAATACTACTCAGGTCACTTATCTTTATCCTCTGAATTTGTTCACCTTGTCCTGCCTCTGGCACAACTTATCCCTGATCTTGTCATCCCCCTGACACTCGATATTGTCACACGGTTGCAGCCACACCTTCTATCATGCACCCTCCAACCAAGGGCAGTCTGGAGTCTTCCCACTTTTTGACTTCGTCCATATACCTCTGCCACTTCCTCACCACAGTAGATTCCGCGAAGCCCTTTGCTTCTGGGAGTCACGTCCTCCTTTTGTCGACATCAACACACTTTTCCAAAAGGGCGACAGTATCTTGATTCTCATTTTCCATTTAAATGAGAGATCTTGGACGACACAGGGGGAAACACCATTGCTCCTTGATGTCGTTGACCCCCATAACATTCGATGCCAACACTTTCTCATGTTGTGGTGGGTCTTACTTTGCGAATATTGCAGTTTTTTTCTTATCAGTTGCTGAAGACCTATGAACTTGGTCGGGCCACCAATGCCCACATCACCGTCACTGTTTACTTCCGCGACCATTACCACTGGTTTAGAGTATGTTCCTTTGCAGCATTGTCTTCTGCCTTTATCATTCCACCCCTGAGGGCGCTGCAGTTGTCTACATCAACATTTCAGACATTTTTTCTTCAGAGTTACATTACACGAGCATGGGGCATGCCCGCCTCGTTTGTACACACTTGTATATTGATACACACCTTGTGGAAAGTCAGGATCTACAGGTTCCTTCCTTCTCCAACGGATCGCTCTACGCGGTCCCATTCTTTCTCTCCCTTACAACACCATCCTCAGTAAAAGAAACATTGATGGATTTCGGCTATATGTTTTTCTCCTAACCTCATCCATCGGGGGGCATCTGTTATCACTGAAATTTTGTCTGCACGTGGCAACAAGAACTCCACATCGTCAAAACAGGACTGGAGTCATTCATGGAACAGGATTAGTTCCACAGCATTGCAAAAGGGTCAAAAACTATACAAAATGACCAAAAATTTGAAGGGCGCTTTACAGCATCTGGGTGCGTGCGTGTATGCGCATAACAGAAACGTACAAAGCGCGCATATGTGCACAAGGCGCGGCTGTTTGGCAAAAAACCTGCGCGCCTGCTAAATGACGCATTTATTGAAATTGGTCGGCCTCCCAACCACTAATGGATCAGCTCCCAAGTCGATTTGACACCAAATCCGAGCTCAATCCTCATGGTGGGCTGGTCAAAGACCTAATTGATCCCTAAAGAGCCCCTTTTCACATTCAAAAGAGGTCACATAATAACCCAATTCTTGGCTATAAAAAGCCATGAATGACTAACATTTTCTCAAGGAATTCTTTGTATTGTTATGCTGCTGAGATTTCTAAGGACTCATTCTTTGGCAATACACATCACAAGCTGCATTTCATAGAGCTATTCACCCTTCACTTGAGTGAATAAGCTTGGAGTTATTTCACCCACATTTTTCATCTTTTCATTGTAAGGAGAGCAAGCTTTGAGGGCCTCAAGAGCCTTCCATTGGAGAAAGAAGGGACCCAAGTCTCCTTTCTTCTTTGTGCCTTTGGATTTCATCAACAGATCAGCTTATACATTGGTGATATTGGTCCATTTGTCTCTATTTTTCATTTTCTCATATGCTTTTAGTTTTTATTTGTTTTAGTTTAATTTTTGTTTATAACTTTGTTGTTTTCCTTTCTAACCTTTTACTTCACAGCTGTCATGCCTAGCAGAGCCCAACTGGGCATGTAAGCACTCTTAATTTTCTCACCTAGTGACGAATTGGGTGCAAACACATAGTTAAGATCTTTTCAGACTCCCTAAAATTGAAAATATTGTTGAGAGACCTTATTCCTTCACACTCGTTAAAATGGTCCAGAAGAACATTCCTGACAGAGTCCATAGTGAATAATTTTTCAGAATCCTTAAATATGAAAAAATTGTCGAGTGATCTTGTCTTTATCACACTTGTTAAAATGGTTTTGAATAGATGTCTTTTCGGTGCTAGTTTACCCCTTTTTCGAACTGACTAGACTACCTTTGAAAAAGGTACCCTAGTGCAGTCTCCTTTTACGCTTTTTCTGACTCTCTAAATATGAAAAACCACCGAGCTTACCTTCTCTGGGATCATTAAAATTACATCAAAGGACGTTACCATTGTGTGTCTTATTAATAGTGTTTTCATACCTGCGTCTTTGGCCTAATGTCGGCTCCATGCTTCTCTCAACTGAACCATTTGAAGCATGACTTATACGCAAGCCCTGTAGCACTTTGCCTTTGTGTCTTGACACCTTGGCCCACAGAGGATTTTTCCTGAGTGTCCTTTTCCTACATATATCCCTTTTCTCTGAGCATCCATGTGTTCCTTGCACTTGGAACTAGTATGCCTATGACACTCGATCCTCCTTTGTAACGTAGCATTCTTTTATTCTTTTTCAAGATTTCCAAAATTATTGAAAAGGACCAAAAAAATCAAATATACCCCAAAAAGAGGAAGGGAAAAGTATTTTCATTTTGGTGGAAGCACAATGAGTCACCCTTGGACAAAGAACATCCTTTCATTTGTTCTTCAAGCCCTGGGATTTAATATGACCTTAGGAATTTTTTCTTGCTACATAGAGTTGTGTCCTCCTCCATTTGGTTATTCTTCCAAACATATGGAGAGTTTGTGTTGCCTCCTGCATCGTGAACTTATGTCAACATCATGCTGCTTGAGTCTCAACATTTGTCATGCTATTTTCCAAGGGAAGTTTTTACCAAGATTGAGTCAGCCCCTTTGCATATTGTCTCTTGCCCTCATTCCCGGCCATCCCAAAATCCCAATCAAGTATTTTTTTGAAATCCATGAAGCCCTCCACCTAATCATCAAAATCCTCTAGTCCGTTCTTGACAAGCCATCGAAGACCTCTGGGTAGTGAATTCGTACACTCATACTACACTCCTACCCAATTTGTGAAGATTTTGAAGTTGTTTCTCAAGCTCTGAAGGCTTCATCTCTAGCCATTTGGCCTTATTCGCTTCTTGAATATGGATACTATAAATGTATATCTTTTTTATTTTGAGATGTATATCCACTGTGTATT
Source organism: Picea engelmannii (assembly GCA_009831015.1). Classification (NCBI taxonomy): domain Eukaryota; kingdom Viridiplantae; phylum Streptophyta; class Pinopsida; order Pinales; family Pinaceae; genus Picea; species Picea engelmannii. The sequence goes on along the minus strand of ML792230.1, from coordinate 154,876 downwards.
GCTCATGGCTACACTTTATATAGTTATATGACATGGATCTACAATGTATTTGATTGGTAGCCATGATTTTATTTCATTCTGAGCATGGGTCTGCTCACCTTGGTGAGACAATTGTTATTTTGTAGATGGCACCTCCCGAACTCTGGTCCCTGGGCTCACTTGTTTCATATGTTGGTGAATATTGATAATGTATTTCGGCCATCAGATGCTCTTCTAACCTCACACATTAGGGGGAATCTGTTATAACCCTAATTTTCACCATATACACTTACCTGACATCTGGCCATCTCATTTTACATCTTTTTCCAAGACACTATTGAACAACTCTTCTTAAAAACACCCTTTTTGAAGGCACACGTGCCCTGCTCCACTACTACATGTGTATATACACTGGTTGTCCCACTACAGCCCGTGTATACCTACAAAAATATGAAAAATGAAAAGTTGCAAACATAACTCCCAGGTTTGGGTAAGTTACCTAAACCGTTTGACCACCCATACTTGTAACGTTCCCGACTGTCATCCCACTGGTCGGGAAATCGCTACTATGCAGAACAACATCATTCTCATACTTAATTAATAACATGAATTTAAATCATATTAAACACATTTAACTCAGAGTAAACAAAAGATTACTGCTAACATAAATAATCCCTGGAATTAACAGTAATTCATATGCACAACAAAATACATGATACATATAAGCATCACAGGCATGCAAAATATAATATTAAGCATAAGTTGATACTTATCTTTGAAACCGTGGTAATTACACCAACTACGTGCATGCCTTCCATGAACCTCCCAGCCTTATACCACACTGCTCATCACTCTTAGCAGTAGGTCACCCCCGAGTTGGGGCTAAGCTCCACCCAAGGAAAGGAATCCTAGTCTAGGCTGAGGTTATAGGGAAAACTGCATAGAATAACTGGAAGGATTCTTCCCAGGATGCCTTCTTACACCCACTACTAACAGACTCTCATTCCCCACATGGATTTTCTACCCAGGAGTATACACCTTCACAAGAACAGTCCATCGGTGCTTCACCTCCCTCTCTGGGCCTCGACAATAGGCCAAATAAGGAATTCTCAGAGTTCTGAAGCTGGTGTTGGACTCTCTCTGGGGAAAAACCACTTCCCAAGAGACTCTCTCACTTGGAGGGAGTTTCTCATAGGCCTTACAACCTACCTCTTCAACCATAGGCCTAACAACCCGCTTCTTCAACCAGTTTTAGCCCAATTTCCACAAGGTGAGGATAACAACAACAACAACTGGTCAATTCCACTCAGGAAAAATAGAAGGTAGTAACCCAAAGACAGTTCAGGTACAGAATCAACTCTGCAAGAGAGAATGAGATGGTCTCATGGTGTACATAGGTGACATGGATCAATCCACAGGTTTGTCACTGGTTTTAGGGTGTGTGACAAGGAATTAATGCAGAGGTCAAACATAGACTCAAACGGTTCAGACGACTGATACCTCAGCTTCTCAAGAAAACATTCCGGTTTTCTATTTTCCAAGCTATGTGAGGGTATCCAGAGGTTGAATACAGGGGCCACTAGATTCACCATTCAGACAATAGACGGTCGAATGGAGGAGGAACCCACTCAGATGCAATCGGCCGCGGAAAGAATGGGAAGCGAACCCCCAACATGGCTCATTTCCTGGGTTAAATTTCATGCGCTTGGGTTGACACTTGTCACCCATGAAGCTCATTCCTTCCCATTTGGAAGTCACCCATCCTTGCAAAGAACTTAGGATTAAACATCACATTTCACATGGCTTTTGGAATAATATTAAAATATTATTACCAAGGACTTAAGCCTCTAGGCTCTACACTTAGCCTCTCTTTCCAACCTTCTAGCCCCCAATCCCTTACCCACTCTGTGAAAACTTAGTCCCCCATCACTCATTCATCATGTTCAGTCTGCACACAGTGGTGTTTATATTTTTATTAATGTTTTTCATGATTACATATACAAAAGCTGGCTCCTGACCTTAACTCTTAAGCTCTCCGACCTAATAACACATAAGCCCACCAACTTATATAAACTTGGCTCACCAGCCTATAAAACATAATTAAAATTCATAATGAAATATTAATACTTCATAGACATTATTTACAACAGGGCTCGACCTTGGGGACATTACAATCCCCTCCCCTTATTTTTTCACTGTCCTCAGTGTAACTTTACACTGCATTTGCAAGATTTTCAAAATTTTCAAAAAGATGCAGGTACTCTGCCCAAATAACATCTTCGTGTTCCCATGTCGCATCCTTAGGACCATACCAGGTCCACTGGACCTTTACAAGTCCTACAACTCAATTTTGGAGCTGTTTGTTTTTTCTGTCCAATATGCGCATAGGATGCACTTGCAGGACACCTTCTTGTTCCACCTGAATCACATTCCAATAAATAACATAATTAGCATATGGTATATATTTCTTAAGCAATGAAACATGAAACACATGATGTAGAGTCATAGATGCAGGCAATTCAAGCATATATGCAACTGGCCTAATCCTTTCCAGGATTTCAAATGGCCCACAAAATCTAGCTGCCAACTTGGTGCAACTTCCCAGCTTCAGAGAACTCCTATTAGCTTCCACTTTCAGGAAAACATGATCACCCACTTTGAACTCTCTGTGGGTTCTATTCTTATTAGAATAACGTGTATGCCCGTCCTGGGTAGCTTTCCAATTCTGCTTAATTTTTATCATTTGGTCCTCCATCTCCTTAAGCAACTCTGGCCCAACTACTGCTCTATCAGCTGGATTATCCTAGATCACTGGAGTATTGCAATTTCTTATATAAAGTTCTTCAAATGGGCTCATCTTCAATGATGAATGATACCCATTATTGTAGGATAATTCTACCAAGTGCAGGTAGTCTTCCCATCTTGATGGTTTGTCCATCACATACATTCTTAGTATGTCTTCTATTACTCTATTCACCCTCTCTGTATGTCCATCAGACTCAGGATGATAAGCTATACTAAAGTTCAGATTCGTTTCGAATCCTTTGAACAATCCTTTCCAGAAATTCGAGGTGAATTTTGGGTCTCTGTCAGACACAATCGTTTTAGGAATTCTGTGCAATCATGCCACTTCCTTCATGAAAATATCAACAACATCTGCTGCCTTGTGAGTAGTTTTCAATGGAATAAAATGGGAAGCTTTTGTAAGCTTGTCCACCACCACCATGATCGAATCATGTAGCTTGGTTGTTCTTGGAAATCCTATAATAAAATACATTGTCACCACTTCCCACTTCCACTCAGGAATGGGTAAAGGTTGCAACAACCCTGCTGGGTGCCTATGCTCACCTTTATCTTTCTGGCACTCCATACATCTAGCGATGTATTCAACGATCTCTCTCTTCATACTAGGCCAAAATTAATGGCTCTTAACTGCTGCTACTATTTTCTGATATCCAGGGTGCCCTGCATAAGGTACATTATGCATCTCCTGCAAAATCATTTTTTTCAAGCACTGGACATTGGGTACAAAAATTCTATTCTTGTACAACAGTATTCCATCTGTCTCCAATTTATAAATTTCCATCTTCTATGGCATCTTACCCTGCTGTAGCTTGGCTACCAATTCTCTGTACTGTAGATCTACATTTGCAGCCTCCATAATTTTTCTTTTAATATCAGTTTGATACATGCTAATGGTTGTAGCATGTAATTCATGCACCCTCCTGCTGAGTGCATCAACCACTTTATTCTCCTTTCCTTTGATATGCTATATCTCAAAGTCGTACTCACACAGAAATTCCAGCCACCTACTTTGTCCAACGTTTAAGGTTGGTTGATCAAACAAATATTTCAGACCATTGTGGTCTGTTCTTAATTCAAATCTCCTTCCCATGATGTAATGTCTCCATTTCCTTAGAGCGTGAATGATTTCTTCCAACTCCAAATCATGAGTGGAATAATTATTTTCGTGCTCTTTTAGCTTCCTGGACTCATAAAAGATTACAAATCCATTCTGATTGAGAACTCCTTCTAAACCTTCTTTACATGCATTTGTACACACCGCAAAACCCACATTTGGATCTGCAATATTCAAGATTGGAGCGCTGGTTAATGGCTTATTCAATCGTTGGAAACTTTTCTCACACTCTTCAGTCCACTAAAACTTTTTCTCCTTCCTTTGCAAGGAAGTGATAGGGTGAGCTATCTTTGAGAACCCTGCGATAAACCTTTTGTAATATCCTGCTAGACCCATAAAGGATCTAACTTCCACCACATTCCTTGGTGTTGACCATTCTCTGATGGCCTCAACCTTCTCAGGATCCACCACAATCCCTTCTCCTGAAATAATGTGCCCCATGTAATGGATCTTCCTTTAATAAAATGAGCATTTTCTCAACTTGGCATATCGCTAGTGTTCTCTCAACACTTGCAGCACCATCCTCAGGTGTTGTTCATGCACTTCCTCTGACTTGGAATACACCAAAATTTCATCCAGGAAGACTATTAAAAACTTGTCTAGATAGTCCTTGAGTACACCATTCATCAAGCACATAAAAACAACAGGTGCGTTTGACAACCCAAAAAGTACCACTGTGAACTCATAATGACCATACCTTATTCTAAAGGTAGTCTTGTTGATGTCTTCATCCTTTGTTCTTACCTGGTGATATCTTGATCTGAGATCTATCTTCAAAAATATTTTCGTACCTTTCAACTGATTGAAAAGATCTTCGATCTTCAACAGAGGATACTTGTTCTTGACAGTTGTGTTGTTCAACTGTTTGAAATCAATGCACAACCTCAACTTCCCATCCTTCTTCTTCACGAATAGGACCAGGGAACCCCAAGGTGACATGCTTGGGTGATTGTACCCCTTCTTTAGAAGCTCTTCAAGATGTAATTGCAACTCTTTCAGCTCTGGCGTACTCATTCTATAAGGAGATTTCGACACTGGAGCTGCTCCAGGCATCAAATTTATAGAGAAATCAATATCTCTCTTTGAAGGTAGTCCAAGTACTTTCTGGAATACATCTTTGAACTCTTTAAGTACCTCATGATCCTCAATACTTGACACCTTATCCTTAGGCATTTCCCCCACATGGGCTGCAAATAATTGACAACCTTTTCTGTAGCACTTCTTCAACTGCATTGCTAAGATTTCTCTAACAACCACATCTCTGGGAATTCCTTGGACTGTTTTCCGATTCCCCTCCTCATCCAAGCATGTAAATTCCTTGTTACGACAGTCCAGGAGGGCATGGTGCTGGTCCAACCAATCCATCCCAATTAAACAGTCATAAGAGCCTAACGACAAAATATTCAATTCAGCCTTCGTGCTCAATCCCTTCATGTCCACCAAACATGACTTAACCAACTCAGTGACTTTCCTCTTGGTCCCTATAGCCAACTGCACTAACCAAGACTTTTCATGTTTGCTTCTTGATAAATGAAAAATTTCCACCACCCTTGGATCTAGATAACTATGGCTAGCCCCTGAATCAATTAAAATAATAAATGGTTGATTGTTAATCATACCTTCCATTTCAATCATGTGCGACTAAAATTCAGCTTGCTTGTTGTCCAGGGCCGCATAGATCCTTGGCATTCTACAGCCCATGCCCTCCACTGTTTCAGCTTGTTGAACATTATGGAAAACTCTTGCTTTGCCATTTTTATGGGGACAATCTCTGTACTTGTGGTTCTCTTTACAACACCAACACTGAATGGGCGTTTGTCTTAGTTTTTTTTCTCCCACTTCAACCATTATCGAATCTATAAATGATGGATTTCCTTGAGGACTATTTCTGAAAAAGGGAGGTTTGTTTCCCTTCTGCCTTTGTTCTTTCTTAAAATTCTTCTGGTCATCCCAAGCCTTCCAAAAGGTAGGCTTTTCTCTTTGTTGTTCATATAAGCATTTCACTCTTATTGTTTCTTCCATAGTCTTAGGATCATCATACTGAATCTTGTCACCAATGGGAGATGACAGTCCACTCAGATACCTCTGAATCTTGATAGCCTAATCTTTGATGAATGGAACATACTTCAGTAATTCAAAAAACCTTCATTCGTATTCATCAATGGTCATGCTGCCTAGCTTGAGTTCGAAGAACTCCATCTTTCTGTCATAGTATCTTTTAGTCAGGTATTTCATCTCGAAATACCTCTTGAATTCCTTCCATGTGATATCTTTCTCTCTAATGTGTTGCACCTGCACAAGATGATCCCACCACATGGATGCTTTTCCTTTTAGTTGATACATCATAATTCTTCCTTCTACCTGAGAGGATTAATTCTACAGTTGGAAATATTTCCTCATGCCAAGAAACCATGTTTTGGCATCTTCCTCCTTCTTATGTTCTCCATCAAATGTAGGAGGCTTAATCTTGTTCATCTCCCCTTTCAATTCATCCACTCTAGATATTCAGTGTTTTTTGGTAGGGGATGGGCTTGAACTACTGTCTGCTTCCTTATCAGAATTATTTGGGGAGAAACAATGATGTCTGCTACCACTCCTCGATCTTCTTTTTCTCTCAGGGGTCCTGCGACTCCCTGTTTTTCTTGTGCCACTCTCCTTTTCCAATTTCCTTTCTATTCTTTCTAGGTTCTTCAACATCTTTAAGTTGAATTCACCCTGTCGATCCCTGATCCTCATGAGCTTTCGGTTATTAGCTCGGTGAGTCTAGGCTTCTCTCTACAATATTTCGATGATTTTCATCATATGTCCTTCCTTATCCATCTCTTTTATGTGCCCATTGGAGTTCGATCCTTCGACTCCCAAGTTGACATCCCTTCCTTCTCTTTCATTCTTTGAATTGGAGGCAATCAACACCTCTTCCATTTCTATACTCGAAGTTGATTCGTGGCTGTCCTGATACTTGTTGAACTCTACACACACAATGTAAAGTCAACCGAATATTGTCAGGCCTTAGCCCCTTAATAAAACTACAACATTCAGAAATCAACACGAATAAGAAAATGTTTTGATTCCACAAATTTTCTGAGCTCTGTTTGTCTCTGTGAATTTCGAATGATATCCCCCTCTTTCTTAGTACATAACCCATGTGATCACGGGCTGTGACCAAATGCTAGACCACTAGGTGCTACCCAGATTTTCATCCTTCAGAAATTTTTGAAGGCACATAGAACTATCTCCCGGAGTTTCAATTACTGAATTCATGAAATTAGGTGGATCAACGATCCATGTTTACTCATCCTCCAAAGGATGAAATCCACTGTGGTATTTCTGTCATCAAGGTTTTTGGGATTTCAGGATTTTGGGGCTTTAGGGTTTCAAGTTTTGAGGTTTGGGTCCCAGAGGTTCTCGCACTCGCTTCCCTCTCCAATTCCTGACTCCTGAACATATGACCTCTCTCCCCTTGGGCCCACAACACAGCTGTTGCTATCCATAGTGGTGACATGCAGTGTACTTAAGAAGGTCCACATTACCTTCAACAACATCATCAGGTCCCACCATGCTCACTTTTATTTTCGACCCACTAGCACGTGGTACACACCCATGTGTACACTTCCATCTCAGTGACGTCAACTCAACCCACTACTTCGACTCTTTGGGATTTCATGATTTTGGCCTTCGGGAGTTTGTGCATTATCACAATCCACTTCTCCCAACAACCGAACTCCTGAAATGCCGAAATTCTTCTTGGACAATTAACGGTCCAGATCTCTCCTTGATCAATGGTTGTGATCTAATCACGAATTCACGTTTTCATGAATTCACATGAAATTTCCCTTTGACCTTTTCAATTTAAGAGTCAGCGAAAGGTTGATCGCTCTCCATGTGTCCTTTCCAATGGATGGTCCTGACAAATTCGAGATTTCGCGTATCGTGATTTCCACACTCCTGTGAAACTACAAAGGGTCTTAAGCCTTGTGCACATTCTCCATATCTGACGGTCATGAGGGTTCTCCTTTCCTCTCAAACAGATCTAATGGCTCCAACACTTCTAGTGTGGAGTTCTCACTCTCTATGGTCAATTACCATGCTGGCTGCATTTTAATCCACCGCTACTTCTCCTGAGCTTCTTAACACAACCAAGTAACTCCTTGGCCCTAAGATACATTCCAAGGTCTGAGATTAGTCCTATAGACACAATTTATTCTCAAAACCTCAGTCCAAAGACCACTTATACGGCCCATCAAATCTCAGAATTGAAACTAGGCTCTGATACCAAACTATAATGCTCCCCGACCGTCATCCCACTAGCCGAGAAAATGCTACTATGTGGAACAAAATCATTCTCATACTTAATTAATAACATGCATTTAAATCATATTAAACACATTTAACTAAGAGTAAACACAAGATTACTGCTAACATAAATAATCCCTGGCATTAACAGTAATTCATATGCACAACAAAATACATGATACATATAAGAATCACAGGCATGCAAAACATAATATTAATCATAAGCTGATACTTATGTTTGAAACCATGGTAATTACACCAACTACATGCAGGCCTTCCACGAACCTCCTAGCCTTAGACCACACTTCTCATCACTCTCAGCAGTAGGTCACCCCCGAGCTGGGACTAAGCTCCACCCAAGGCAAGGAATCCTAGTCTAGGCTGAGGTTACAGGGAAAACTACACAGAATAACTGGAAAGATTCTTCCCAGGATGCCTTCTTATGCCCACTACTAATAGACTCTCATTCCCCACGTGGTTGTTCTACTCAGGAGTATACACCTTCACAAGCACAGTCCATCGATGCTTCACCTCCCTCTCTGGGCCTCGGCAATAGGCCAGATCAGGAATTCTCAGAGCGTTGAAGCTAGTGTTGGAATCTCTCTAGGGAAAAAACACTTCCCAACAAACTCTCTCACCTTGAGGGAGTTTCTCACAGGCCTTAAAACCTGCCTCTTCAAACACGGGCCTGACAACCCGCTTCTTCAACCTGTTTCAGCCCAATTTTCGCAAGGTGAGGATAACAACAACAACAACTCGTCAATTCCACTCAGGAAAAACAGAAGGTAGTAACCCAAAGAAAGTTCGGGTACTGACTCAAATCTACAAGAGAGAATGGGTTGGGCTCACAATGTACATAGGTGACATGGATCAATCCATGGGTTTGTCACTAGTTTCAGGGTGTGTGACAAGGAATTAACGCAGAGGTCGAACACAGACTCAAACGGTTCAGACGACTGATACCTCAGCTTCTCAGGAAAACATTTCGGTTTTTTGTTTTCCAAGCTGCATGAGGGTATCCAGAGGTCAAATACAGGGGCCACCAGATTCACGGTTCAGACAATAGACAGTCAAATGGAGGAGGAACCCACTTAAACGCAACCGTCCATAGAAAGAATGGGAAGTGATCCCCCAACACGACTCATTTCCTGGGTTAAATTGCATGCGCTCTGGTTGACACTTGTCACCCATGAAGCTCATTCCTTCCCATTTGGAAGTCACTCATCCTTCCAAAGAACTTAGGATAAAACATCACATTTCACATGGCTTTTGGAATAATATTAAAATATTATTCCCAAGGACTTAAGCCCCTAGGCTCTACACTTAGCCTCTCTTTCCAACCTTCCATCCCCCAATCCCTTACCCACTCCGTGGAAGCTTAGTCCCCCATCACTCATTCATAGTGGTTGGTCTGCACATAGTGGTGTTTGTATTTTTATTAATGTTCTGTATGATTACATATGCAAAAGAAGGCTCTCAGCCTTAACTCTTAGGCTCTCCGGCCTAATAACACATAAGCCCACTAGCCTATAAAACATAATTACAATTCATAATGCAAGCTTTATACTTCATAGACATGATTTACAACAAGTCTCGGCCTTGGGGACATTACAATATCTAGTCACTCGACCAAATACCTATCCCTTTCTAGCCTATAAAAGAAGGGGTAGGGGTCCCATTTGGAAAGGGAAAAATAATTATAAATAAACTCTACCCGATTTCGCACTCCCTTTGTCCCAACCTTTTGCAACTAGTGTGTGAAGAGAAGCATATACAAAAGCAGTTGGAGCACAGTTGAAGAGAAGCCCAGAACCATATTCGAGGAGTAGTGGTTGATATCACTATTGTAAGGTTACTCTTGTGAGATTAATAAAAATAAGTACTTTTCCCTTCCTGCCATATGAGGTTTGCAATGTTTAAATTTGATTATACTTTGATAAAATATCTAACCCATTAGTTCATAGATCATATGCATGTGGAGTTCTTTGTTTGTCTTTTTATGGATGCAGGTCAACATTGGGAGGAGATTTGCAGTCAAGGAGCAACCAAAAGTTAAAGGATCGACATCGAACATAGAAACTAAGGTACAATAACTTGTTCTTTTTAACCTTGTATTTGCATATGAATAATGGGGTTTATGATTGGGATGTTGGTAAGAAGTAGGAGACTTTAGGTCATTTTCTGCCTGCATTACAGAACCCTTAATGCTAGTCCGTAGGGGGATTTCCCACCCACAACAACAAGTCATTGGAAATAAATATCCGAGCACTACATATGTTTCCATAACACTATAGATAGATCCTACAATGTGACTGTGGCAAGCCCAAAAAACATTGTTTCGGGCCTCAAAACGACCCCAAAATTTTGGGACCCGAAAAACTAGGAAACAACTGCCAAAATTGAAATTGATCTTTTATCCAGTGGAATAGGTGGTTGGACATTGATATAGACCTAGATTATTGCAACACTATAAGATTGGGTACAATCTACTGCAAACTCTTTAATATAACCCCCTAGTATACTACTCAACCATAAATCTACTACATGAGAAACCTTAATACTTACTGTATTGAGTTGTTTGATCAGTTCATGAGTCTAGTTTCTTAGAGCTTCAGTTCTGTATCTCCCAATGTTATCCACTAGCCTTTCTAACCATTTAGTCAAAATAATTAGAAATTCACCAGAGAAAATTTCATGCAGATCTGTGAAAACATACCTTTGTAACCACTATTTGTCGCCGAGCCTAGCATTTCTATTCTATTCTCTGGAAAAGTCTCACTACTTCCTCTCTAGTTGTTCTTCAATTTCTTCCCTATTTTTCCTCCAAAAAATTCCCCTCAATTACATTTTCCGGTCCCGACAACAAAACCATTTGTTGGCACACAGTGGGGCATACCCAAGGTTAATCATTCAAATACCAACAAAACCCTTAGATAATGGCCCTTTTGGCATCACCTAGAGAGAAAGTGAAGTCTCACTTGAGGCATCTAAATTGGTTGTAATAAACAAGGTTCTATAGTGATGAGGGGAAGTGAGGCATTCTTCATGCCCTTTCTATCAAAACTCAAGTGCATAGTTCCCATTAGTTAATAATTACTTTATCATTAAGCATAGTCTATGCACGACATTATAACATCATATATGAATAAAACATTCATCATCCTAGTTAATCATTATCATTATTGCACAAGAAAATTAAATGTCATAGCATACAAACACATCACAACAAACAAGTTTAACATGGTTCACCGAACACAGGCTACAGAAAAAATTTATATTTTTTGTGAAATGTTGATTTTTCCTTAGGAAATAATTTAGAATTTCTCAATAAATTTTTATAATATTGACTCTTGATGACTATATGTTTATACTTCATATGAGATAATATTTATTATAGATGGAATACTTGAGAAGATAAGATATTGTTGGGAATATTAGAGCCCTGTAATTACAAAACCTTAGCAAGGGTTTGTTAATAAGCTAGTGCTCTCCTTGTTTGTGAAATCCTTGACAAGATGGATCGTAGAAGGATTGTATATCAGTGAAAGGATACCTGATCCTAAAAGGGTGAGTGCAATAAGGAATTAGCTGTAATATACCAGATATAAAAAGTATGCAGAACATAAATAAAATGATAGAAATGGAAGAATAACAACAATATAACCAGAACATTCACCACAATAGCACTGAAATGATATATGAAAAACAACAAAAATAACACTTTGATTCTAAAAGCAATGTTCATAGGCCTCTACGAGGGGGAAACCTCAATTTGAGAAACACTCTATTACAATATTATCCAAGATAGGGTTCTCATACCATCGACTCCTATTTATACTAAATATGTCTATTAAAAGAAGCATCTAGAGGAAGATCCTTCTAGAAGTGGAAGCTTCTATTAGGTCTTCTTACATCCACCTTATTCTATTTTATTTAAAGGCCTTATTAATACTGGCCTTTATTACATCCAAATATATTGTTCTACCTATTGCATATTAGGACCCTAACATATCCACCCCCTTAAAAACAACCTTGTCCTCAAGGCTTGAGATGAGGAAATTGTTGTAGAATGGTAGCTGGTTCCCAAGTGGCATCGACTGGAGTTGGATCTTTCCACTGGACTAGCACTTCCTTGATGGTTCTCTGATGTAGGTAATGCTCACCCTGGTCTAAAACGGCTTCTGGTTGTAGCCAAATGGATCCTTCTTCAACTAACTCAGGAAGGTTGGTTTGAATTTGGCACTTAGCTCCAATCTCCTTCTTTAAGCATGAAACATGAAAAATAAGATGTAGCTTTGAATGGATGGGAAAAGATAATTGATAGGATACTTGTCCCACATGCTTGAGAATAGTATAAGGACCATAAAATTTGGGTGCTAGCTTCTGAAAATGATCATCCTTGAGGGAAGTTTTCTTGTAAGGTTGCAGTCGAAGAAACACCTGATCCCCTTATGCAAATTGACGTTTAGAGCGACCTTGATATTCTTGTTGCTTCATGCAATTTTGTTCCATGATCAAATTCTCTTTGAGGGTACGGAGAATAGCTTCTCGAGCTGTAAGTGTTTGGTCAACCACTTGGACCTTCAAGGCACTCGGTAAGTATGAGATAATTGAAGGTGGATTCTGTCCATATACTTCTTCAAAAGGATTCATGCATGTAGTTATGTGGTATGAAGTGTTGTACAACCATTCAGCTAGGGGTAACCATTGAGCCCACTGATTTTTATTTTCTAAGGAAAAACACCTCAGATATGTTTTCAAACACTTGTTGACAAATTCTGTTTGGCCATCAGTCTGGGGATGATAAGCTGTCCTAAGATTCAATTAGGTGCCTTGTATCTTGAACAATTCTTGCCAAAAATTGCTTGTGAAAGTTGGGTCATGATCAGAAACAATAGAGTACGGCATGCCATGAAGCTTGAAGACCTGATCCATGAAAATCTGAGCGACTGTGGATGCTATAAATGGGTGTTGAAGGGCACAGAAATGGGCATCCTTGAAAAGGCGATCGACAACCAACATGATGACTGATTTATTTCCTGATTTGGGTAAGACGGTAATAAAATCCATAGAGATATCCTTCCAAATAATAGGTGGAATCGGGAGCGGTTGTAGTGTGCCTAGAGATTTGACTATTTTTCCCTTGTTGCATTGACACACATCACATTCAATGACAAAATTACGAATGTCTTGTTTCATACCATCCCAGAGAAAGGAACGTTTGACCCTGTCATAGGTTTTGGTGAACCCGGAGTGCCCTGTTGTGGGTGTAGCATGAAGCTCAGAAAGTACCGTGGATTTAATATTTGATTGTTTACTTAAATACAAACAAATTTTGTATTGAAGTTCATCATGGAGCCAAGATTACCCTGGGGAATATGGAGCATTGGAATGCAATTGTTGGATCAAATGCGAACTTTTGGGATCTTGTAGCCATTCCTGGAAAACGACTTGGAGCCAATCTAGCACAATGAATGAAAGATAAAAACATGATCCTTCATCTTCATATTTTCAGGAAAGTGCATCCACAACCACATTGTCTTTTCCTTTCTTGTAAATGATCTCACAATCATATCCAAAGAGCTCAGTCACCCATTTTTTTTGTTTTGGGGAGGAAATGTGTTGTTCCAGAAAATACTTGAGGCTTTGACAGTCTGTCTTAATTCGGAAACATTGCCCCAATATATAAGGGTGCCACAGATCAATGACATGCATAATATCCAAGATTTCCTTTTCATAGATGGATTTGCCCATATTTCTTTCAGATAGTTTCTTGCCAGTAAAGGCCAAAGGTCGATCCTCTTGCATAAGGACAACACCAATTCCTTTCCCTAAGGCATCACATTCCAACGCAAAGGTCTTCATGAAATGGGGAAGGGAGAGGACTGGAGTGGTGCACATGGCCATATTCAAGGTTTGAAAATATTGAGTAGTGGCTGGAGTCCAAGTGAAAGAGTTCTTTTTGAGGAGAGCAGTGAGAGGTGTTGCAATCTTCCCATAATTATTAAAAAACTTGCGATAATACCCTGTTAAACCCATAAATCCACGCAATCTCTTAAGAGTCTTTGGCTGAGGCTAGTCTTGCATAGCTTCAATCTTTTTAGGATCCACCCTGACGCCATCCTTTCCAACCATATGACCCAAGTATTATACTTCTGAGGTGCCAAAAGAACATTTATACTATTTCAGGAAAAGTTGGTGCTGAGAGAGTAGATGGAGAATTTGATCCACATGAGCAAGATGGTCTGTCCAGGTTTTGCTATAGATGAGGATATCATCAAAGAAAATTAAGACAAAATTATGGATAAAAGGATGGAATACATGATTCATGAGTCTTTGGAAGGTGGAGGGGGCATTACACAAGCCAAAGGGCATGGCCAAAAACTCATAGTGGCCCTCATGAGTTCTAAAGGAAGTCTTGGGAATGTCTGCCTCTTTTATATGTATATGGTGGTAGCCCAAACAAAGATCAATTTTAGTGAATAATTGGGCGCCACTCAATTCATCCAGGAGGTCATCAATGACAGGAATGGGGAATTTGTCTTTGATGGTAAGTTTGTTGAGGGCACGAAAGTCAGGACACATTCACCAAGAACCTTCGTTCTTTAGGACCATGACGATAGGAGAAGAGTAGGGGCTTGTACTAGGGAGAATAATGCCTTCATTAAGGAGTTCCTGGACCATTTTCTCAATTTCATTTTTTTGGGAAAAGAGGTGACGATACAGACAGATATTGGGAGGAAGGCTTCTGGGTACAAGGACAATGGAATGATCATGAATACCATGGGAAGGAGGGATTCCTTGGGGACTGGAAAAGATCAATTTATGTTTAGAAAGGATGGCTTGGAGGTCTTTCATAACCGAGGGTGTCTCTGTTTCTTGTATGGCATGGAGTTGGGCGATAACACCATAATGACCTTTTTTGAGCAGTGTTTCCATGCGATGGGAACTAATGATCTCAGGTGAACTGATGTGATGCCTTGGAACTTATATTGGTGGCCCTCCTGGTTGAATTGCATGGTTAAGTCTTTAAAATCCATGAGAATGTGACCCAAAGTCCTTAGCCAGTATGCACCCAAAACAATTTCACAACCTCCCATGTCGATAGAAAGCATATGGGATTTCAGGTGGTAGTCACCAATTTGGAGATGCACATTTTCACAATGCCCTCCACATTTCATGGAACCACCATTGGCAATCATGATTTGGAAATTATTGATGGAATGGATGTAGCAATGAGTTTCTTGGGCAATGCGGCGATGAATAAAATTATGGGTGATGCTACTATCAACCAGAATGATGACCTTTTCATGCTTGATGTAACTGATTATCTTGAGATTTTGGGGAGTGTAGAAGCCAGTGAGAGCATTGAGGGAAATGTCCAATTCTACTTCGGGAGGGTCTAAGGGAGGGGTTATGTCAGTGGATTCAGGTGACTCAGACACAAGGAGAGTTTCTACATCCTCTTCCAAAATATCCTCGGAGATGGCCATAACAAGATTTTGTTCTTTACACTTGTGTCCCAGGAGATATTTTTCATCAAAGTTATAACAAAGGCCTTTGAGTTGGCATTTAGCCATTTCAGCCCTGGTCAATTTTTGGATCTTTAGTGGAGCAGAGGGAGTAGTGGGATTTACTGGTTTAGGGCAAGGGATAAAGGAGGGTTTTTAGTGTTGAGAAGATACAACCTATTGTGCTTATTTATCTCTTTTAGTAGCCTCCACCCAACTTTTAGGTCGAGCCATGAGGACATGGGCCCGAATCTCATCCTTGAGGCCATTGATAAAAAACTCTCAGAAAAAGGCATCAAACATGCCCTCTGTTCTAAAAGCCAAGCACTCAAAGGCATCTATAAAGTCTTCCATTGTTCCTAATTATTTCAACTTTGTCAAACGGCCCAAATGGTTGGTGTTAGTGTCAAAGCATTCATAAAGCTCTGCCACAAAGTGTGTCCTAGCAATATAGCCTTGATGAGAATTTTTTCTCCATTGCCACCATTGGCAACGTTCTTTATCTAGATGGAGAAGACCATACCGGAGTTTGGCCAAGTCATCTGTAATGCCGTATAAAGATAAATAATGTTCCATTTGGGTTACCCAACCAGTGGGGTCTAAGCCATCAAATTTGGTCACATCCACCCGCGGAAGCCGTAGGTCACGTTGAAAGTGATGGTTTTTAAAGTTATGGGAATGAGAGGAATTGTCACCTTCAGTATGTGGGGGTGAGGAGGAGGAAGGGTTATTTGTAGGGATATGTAGTTTAGTGAAGAGTGTCGAAAAGACAAATTCAAGATGGGTGGTGAGGTCTTGTTTGATTTCCTCCATTGAGGACTGCATGGTTGTATTTATGGCAGCAACATTGGCACTGACTTGTTTCACTTCTTGTTGGGTATCGATGAGACTAGATTGCAAGGTGTTGAGGCAAGCTTCCAAGTCTTGGCTACGGGTATGGGACACGAGGATGGGGGAACTCAAAAGGGGCGGGTGGGGTAATTTTTTTTTTTTTCTGAAAAATGATATGGATGAAAGTGATAAGGGCGAAGAGATGAATCCAATGGAATAGGTCTCAAATAATGGTGATTTTTTTTTTAACACCTGGGGAGTTATACTCCAGTCTGAAGAATACTGCAGTGAGGAAATGCCCAAATGATTAACCAAGAATAAATGTGTAGTGATTTGGCAACCCGAACACAGTTGCACGACAATATATCTTGTCTGTTTTAATTTGTTTATGTTTCTGTCCCCAAGGGTTAAGTATTCAAGGGTTCTACATACAAGGGTTTTCCCTGTGCTATAGCTCTCTGATATACATGCAGGGTCCAACAGTAGTACTCGGCCCAATGTCTCAAGGCACTAACTAAGGAGGATAGACCACACCCTTAGTTGTACTACCCAACTACCCAGGTACTAGAGAGTATCTTCCTGAGTGTTGTTCTTGGTGACACTATAGCAGTCAGGAGACCGATCAATTTATCTAAAGAGGGCTTTAGGTAATCTAGGCCGATCCGTACACAGGTTTTGTTTGATGCACTACGACTCGAAGGGGTACCAACAGGGGTTACAAGGGTGGCCAACAGATGTGCGCTTAAGTACCACTTGTATTTCATGTGTGTATGAATCCCTCAACCATGGGTTTATGCGCGTAATGACAAATATCTGTGGTTTAAAGATGCTAGAATACATCTCTACCTTGAAAATAAATTTAACTCACACTTTCTGCCAAGGAAAGTGCTCTGATACCACTTGTAATATACCAGATATAAAAAGTATGCATAACATAAATAAAATTCTAGAAATGGCAGAATAAGAACAATATAACCAGAACAATCACCACAATAGCACTGAAATGATATAAGAACAACAACAGAAATAACACTTTGATTCTGAAAGAAATGTTCATAGGCCTCTTCGAGGGGGAAACCTCTAGTTGAGAAGCACTCTATTACAATATTATACAAGATAGGGTTCTCATACCCTTGACTCCTATTTATACTAAATATGTCTATTAAAAGAAGCATCTAGAGGAGGATCCTTCTAGAAGAAGAAGCTTCTATTAGGTATTCTTACATCCACCTTATTATATTTCATTGAAAGGCCTTATTAATATTGACCTTTATTACATTTGAATGTAATGTTCTACCTATGTGTGGGTTAGGACCCTAATAGTAGCAGTAGAAAAATGTCACAATGAACTGAATTCTTACTGAAACAATTTTGTGGAAAAATAGGAAAAGACTTCTAGTTGAAGTATGAAGACATGAACAGAAGGATAACAAACTTCAGTAGCCAAGGCATGGATATTTTTGAATAATTTTAGAAGGAACATTGTATTGATGCATTAAGGACAACACATAAATAAGGGGGAGGGGAATGTAATACCCCAGGTTGACCCCAGTTGTAATTGATCATATAGGCTGGTGAGATGTTTTACTTTAAGGCCAAAGTGCTTGTGTTCTAAATAGGTTGATGAGCCAGATACTAAAATGAATGTAGTCATATCATGTGTATTATGTAATCATAATTTGATAATAATAAAATCACACCACTACATGCAGAGCAACCCAACAAAAGAGTAAGGGGGATAAGAGGCTTAAGTTAATGGGATTAGAGTCTTAATTTAAGGGGCTAAGACTAAGGGGATTAGGCCAAGAGGACATTTTTAATAATAATTTATAAAATTTAACTTAGGGATGCATATGAATTATGTTATGCTAAGTTCCTATGGAAGAGGAACGAATCACCAATTGGGTGCAAATGGAGATCATAAAGTGACAAATTTAATTTTATAAACATGCAAATATAATGGGAGAACAAAGTGTAGTTTCCCATCTAAACTTTAATTTTCTCACCATCGTGGAGGAGAATCATCTCCTATGCTACCATATATACTTACTTCCATCACCATAACCATAGGGGAAAATTTGGGAAGCATTTATTGGTGAATTGGAACTGAAGAGGCGGGTTGTTAGGCATGTATGTTGTTGAAGAGGCAGGTTGTTAGAGTTGTACGAATTCTCTCCCGGTGGGAGAATCACTGGGAATTGAATTCCCAAACTTCCAATTGCAGCTACAAAGCTTGGATAATTCCTATTTGGATTGTTGCTGAATCCAAAAAAGGAAGTGGGGCATCTAATGGGGCACACTTCCCAAGAGGGACAAGCAGGTGGGTGTAACACACCCATGAAGATGCATAAACATTTTCTATTTTCTTAAAGGAAAGATTCTCCATCCATGGTTTCTAATTTGGAAAGTCGGGGAACCAGTTTGACTGCCCGATCATGGATCTCTGATTCTGGAGCCAAACAACTCTCTAATATCTTGATGGCATCGTTCTGTAATTAAACATAGACTCTTTCAACTTTCGGGTGCAGGTCTAATGGTACTCGTGACCTTCCCATTTTTCACTTGAGAAATGTCCGAGTTTGGGCGCTATCCCCTTTTCTGATAAGCCCTTCCTTGTCATGACCATGGGCGATGACCTCACATAATCCACACAATTGCGGGTACAGCCAAGGGTGGTTTGAAACCAACTAATTTTTCCCCAACAATTCACCTTGAGCCTCCACGTGTCCTTTCTCCAAAACCGTGGTTTGGATTGTGGCCCACCCTCAACTTTTCAAAGTTCATGCACCTTCGGTCCCCGCAATGCGATGGGACCGTCGATCTCACGACCTTGATGGTGCTTCTGAAATGACGACTTAGATCTATCCTTTCTAAGTCTATGGATTAGATCTAACCTTTATAAATCAACGGTTGTGATTTATTTCATGATTCAGGTTTCGGGAGTTTCAACTCTCAACTTTTTCTTCCTCCGTCAATAGCTATCTTTTGGAGTGGAATAAATGTTGACACATGTACTCAACAAACCGATGGTTCTGATGAACTCCGACTCTCCAACATTTGGGATTTCTTGCTCCTTCATTCACCCTTTTCTCCTGGAGTGCTCCATTCCTAGAGTTGTATATCATATGCCACGCGTCTACTCCAATCAATGGTCTATATCTGCTCTCAACAAACACAAATCTTCGGAGTGAATCCTTATGGAGTGTCAGATAATCTGACACCTTTCCTCTCCAAATCGATGACCCTTGTACTCTTCGGGACTTCAACACTTTTCAACCAAGACCAGATCTGTGGTCCTTCAACCTCCTCCTCGATCAACGATCGAGATGTCCTTCGGGACTTTGGCGCTTTCACCCTCTTCTTTCCTCTGAAATGCTCCATACTCAGAGTTTTATATTTGGTGTCACGCATCCACTTTCAAATAAAAAACTGTTGTCCCCTTCAAGACTTTGGCCTTTAGTGATTTCAAATCTCAATTTCCCCATGCTCTACTTCTCCCAGATCATGTTATCTGGAGTTCACGATCTAATGAAATGTGTCCTCTTACGGATCAACGAATCCTAGCTACTTCAGCTATTCGAGGTTTGGCGATTTCAAACTTTACTACTTTGTTTTCTCCCGAAGTACTTTCACCTGGAGTTCATGATATTTTTGCCACATACACTTTGGATCTAATGGTCCAGATTCTCTTTGTCTCTTTGGGCTTCGGGAGTTTCAGAATCTTATGCACTTGTTTCTCCCGGAGTGATTTCACCCAAACTTCATGGATTTCTACCACGTATCCCTCTGCAATGGACGATTGCGATCTTCTTCGACCTTCGGGGCTTCAGGAGTTTGTCACACCCCTCACTTGGAAACCTCAGAAGTAGTTTTCCTCGAAGTCTCTAATCTATCGACTCATATCTCCTTCCGGCCAACGGACATGATCTAATTTAGGTCTTTACCTAGAGCCCACAGACTTATGCCACCTATCCTCTGGATCCAATGACTGACGTTTACTTTGGATGATCCAGTTGATGTTTTCTTTTAGTCTTTACCCAGATTCTATAGGTTTATTCCACCTGTCCTTTGGATCCAACGCTTGAGATTTACTTCATTCTCCTTGATGATGGACAGTCCCAAACTACTTCAGGTCTTCAAAAATTTGGTAAGTCCACTCTCCTTCATGTGCAAAGCACTAAGGCTCAGGCACGTTTCTCTGATCAGACGACTATTGGTCCTCTATGCTGTGATCTAATGACCACTGTCTCTCCTCTTCCCGAGATTTTGATCTCTTCTGACTTAGAATATTTTCTAAGTGTTCAAAGGCCTCGACCTTTTCTCCTCCTACGGGTCTGTCTCCCAGACTTTGTCTGCATGCCTAGAAGTGATATCTCCTATGATCTTTATTCCACTTGAATATTTCACCTTCCCACGCACTCCTTTTGTTTCAGAGATCTCGTCAAACTCAGATCGAAGTTCAACGACCATCGAAAGTTCACAAAAATTGTGGGGTTCAACCTTCTCCATTAGGGGAGTTCTCACTCGACTCTAGTCTAATCCTAGTCATTGTTCTTCCATTCTCGACGATATCAATGATGTAGGTTGATCACGGCCATGAACTAACATGTTTGCTATCAGGTTCTTATGTCATATGTAGTTCTGGTAACTTGACTATTGTCTTCCTCCCAGATATGGCAGTCGGGATAGTTCCCAGGCATCCTCATATCTAAGGCTCAGGGTTAACTTTAGGACTTTGGAACACCAGGGATTTTACCTCCCTTATGAATAAATATCTTAGTTCGTTGAACTCGCGAAGTCCAAATGACTCTAGGTTTAACTCCTATGCTCTTTCCTCAACTCTAGAAATTAAGTACTGGTTCTCGGTCTCTGCCTGCCTCATAGAGAGCTTGTGCATACATGTAATATCTCTCCTAATATTTAACATACTCCCTCCTCCAAGGGACTTCGAACAACAAGGAGGGTTGTGTTACAAGGGAAAAACTCTCTATGGCCAAGGGTAGACCACAACAGGCACGTATGATTACAGAAATCAACTCAATTCCAACATTTGCTAGATAAACTAATGTGCAATATGAGGAAGAAGCCTGCCTCGATCCAATCGTTTGATGCCATTCCACTGTTGAGCACTTTGAACCAAAGATTTACACCTGCAAGAAGTTCTCAACAAACAAGCGATGGAAGTATATAGTGACAATATATAAAATGAGTTAGCACATCAGATAACATAATCCATTAATAAACATTACAAACATGCCCATGGATAATAATCATATATTTGCAAGATATCAATAGGATGGGGAAGGAGTATTTCTATTAATAATCGATCAAAAAAAGTATCAACATTACAGACTTTCGTGTCGGCATGGTTCGAAACCAAGAAACCAAGTTCCTTCCAACTGGGTCTCCACCACTTCAATCCTCCACCAAAGGCAAGCTCATAGAAAAGAGGTAATGAGGTCCTCTCGACAATAAGGAAAGAGATTGGGGGATGAACACTATGTTTAGACTTGAGGGACAAAGGGATGCAGACTCAATATGAAGTAATTTCTTTAGAGTAACTTTTCTCTCAAATTTTAATGATTTCTCCTCTTTTTCCATAGCTCGAAATTGTGCTCTTACAGCCTCCAAAATGCAATTGAAGGGCTGAGTCAGAACATTTTCTGTATATGGAAGGCCAAATATCAGAGATCTTCTGTCATGACATGGAAACCCGACCTCATTTTGTATTTTTTGGCACAAATACTGATATACACGAGCTATAGTGGAGCAACATGCGTATACACATCTTGCAAAGCAGTTAGGGAGTGTATATGTGGAATAATATATATTATTGGCTCTGGATTTGTCAAAAAGGGGTTGATAAGTCTGCATAGGAAAATGGAAAAAGGCCTTCTGTGCAAGATAGAAATGGTGAGGCAAATCTTGCTATAACAGATGCCCCCTAATGTGTGAGATCAGAGGAGTATCTGTGATGGATGAAATGCATTATAAATAACCCAAAAGTGGATTGGTAGAGAACCATCTAGACGAACTCAATTGCTCATTAGATTATGTACTGACTTTGCATACATGTCTGCCAAGAATACAATGCAGATCCATGTGGAAAATATACCAACAAGTGTTCATGGCCATGAGTAGGCAACTACAAATGCAGTTACATGCCAATAGCTATCATAGTCATGAACAAGGCCCAATGAAACTAGTCTCAAAATCAATCTGAAGATATCTGTATACCATGGAGTACAATCTAATCTCCCATGATCACTGAAGTCAAATAGGTATTGGTCCAATGAAATGGAAGAAACAGCTCAGGAAATCTATGTCCACAAAGTGATGTCTTCAAGTCTTCAATACAATCTACCAATGGTGCAAGTATACATCATGTGAATAAATGAGTTGAGTTCGAACACAATGAGACATTGTTTGATTACCAGTCATTGAGGTATACTGTTAACAAGCGCAAGAAAGACTACCAATGATAAAAGTAGGTATCAAGGCATTGAGTACAACTCTACAAATGTGAATAAAGGAGCTGGTGTCAAACACTTGAGATATCCATTGATTAGGAGACATTGATGTATTCCCATCTTTCAATGGTGAGAGAGCCTGCCACTAATGACTGCAACCCTCAAGGTACTCATAAAATGCTAGGTCTCATATCCAGAATACATGAGCTGAAGTCGATGGAAAGAGATTTGCTGAAAGGAGAGCATTAATGCATCTCTCATCAGTCAACATGAGGAACAGAGAAGGAGCTTCATGATTTGGTGGATATTAGATGAAGAACATGTTCATGAACCAATGACCCTGTGCGTCTTTCGTGTGTGCCAAATTCAAGTGGTACACGAAAAAGACCCTTTGAATAGTAGCCAATGATGAAAAATGTTGACAAAGGAAAGGAAACCACCAATAAGGCTAATGGAATCCAAGACACTGCAAAAATACCAAAGTGTTAATAGATGTCTTGCCATCGAACACAAGGTAAACCACCTAGTCAACAACTCATGATGAAATGTCGATTGTTGGGTTCAAGGTGACATATGAATGATGAAAGTAGGGCTAGGGTGAATCATAATACTAAAGTAACATGTGATTCAGAGACAAACTGAGGGTATGACTGACATGCAAAGTCAAGATTTCTGAGGAGTGGCCGACATAGGTTGATAGACTTCCTTTGAACAAGAGCATGAAACATACGGTGGACTCTGTGTTGTGTCCATGAACGTAACTTTCCATAGAAACTCTTGAATCACTCTAAATGATTTTCAATTTAGAGAAAATGATAAGGGGTTTTTTTGTTGTGGATTCCATGAGACATGAGTGATAAAGAGTCATGCAAATGAGGCTCAAACTCTTAATCAAGAAAACTAAAAGGACTCCCAAGCCTACAGTTATTAGTGACAATATGGATACCATAATGCAACTAGGATCTACCTAGGGAATCCATGTTCTGGTAAGCTCTGCAACCAAATCACAACACTTCTAAAGCAACAATGATGGTTCTGTGTGGCAACCTGGTGGGATCGATCCTATGGAAAAGGGATAAAGACAACGAGACAAAAAAGTACGGGTGGAAACCTAACTTATATGCTCAAGTTGACCATCTGATATTTTTATCCACGAACTATCAAAAGTGACCCAAAACTCCAAAAAATGTCTTGATACCTGAATGTAACTTTCCATAGAAACTCTTGAATCACTCTAAATGATTTTCAATTTAGAGAAAATGATAAAGGGGGGCCAAAAAAGTGAAAAAAAGGGCCAACAAGTCTATAAATAGAAGCTAGCAGCTCATTATCACCATTGTTGATTTGGAAATTGACTCTAGAGAAAAAAATCCCCTTTGGTAAAAGTGGTGATTCTGGGAGCTACAGTGGATGAAACGACCATCCGTCTGGACCAAGTAAGTATAAACTACCTCCTTTTTCCTTTTAATTCTTTATATATGCATTTAAATTTTTTTTTGGGGGGGGCGTCGACCTTTAAAAGGTTGGCCCTAGGTCCACGCAGGCTATCTTATGACAGCCCACGTGTATACTCACTCTGTATGATGTCATAGCATGTGTACACACGACTGTCATAACAATATCCCATGTGGACCCTTCAATGAGTGAAAAAAAGTTTAAAAAGTAAGGCCTAACCCTCTAAAATGTTTCCCATGTGCAGTATGTATGTGCACTGGAGAGAATGAGAGAATGAAGATATTAGTGCACTAGTTGGCGAAGACGCTAACGTTGTGGAAACATTAATGCAATGTGGCTTGCTCAAGTTTTTTCTGTGTCCTTTCATGAGAGAACAACTACTGAATGCCTTGGTTGAATATTGGCACCCTGACATAGAATATTTTATGTTAGAGGGGCATTCACTGGTGCCCACTATAGAGGATATATAGTTTTTGACTGGCCTCTTTAGGAGAGGTGAACTAGTCAATTTCCAGACATTTCCTTCTGGGCCTCACAATATATCAAAATTGATAGGACTCTATTGTGAGGCGGGTACTGATCGATCGAGCTCGCAGGTGCCAATCATCAATATCATCGATTTATCACTATAGTGATTGTGTTACTTATTGGGCGTATGACTGGTTCTACAGCTCTACATCAGGCGTCCCATGCACAAATGAACTCTGCAGTCCAATTCTTAAATGCACAGATATTTGACTGGAGCACCACACTGTTAGATTATATGAAGAGGTAGCTGACATATTGCCAGTTGCAGATGTAGAGGAACTTTGGGTTTGGGATGATTTTATTCTCTTTCTTCTTTGAAAGAGTTCCTAGTTTCAGTCCTCGAGTGGTGGTACGACGACATCAGGCCTCTCTTCCTATGGTTTTCATATGGGCAACATTATTGCCACGACAGGGTGGTGGAAGGACCAATAAGTCCTTTGATGATGAATTGTTTTCTTGGTTGTCACGGCAGATCCCAGTCATAGAGGATTATCCTTATGCTAGGATTGATTTCTATTGTATTTGACAGATGTGCGTCTATTGTGTGCAGATGTGGAACCAGTGCGACCTGCATATTATGCGAGGAACAAGCATCATCCTCGGCCAGGGGCCACACCTGCCACCATAGGGGGACCAACAACAGTAGGAGAGCTTCTAGCCAGTGAGGTTGAGAGGGTTTTGAGATGAGTTGAGCGAAAATTTTACCTCGCTCACTCGCACCATCCCCATGGCAGAGATTGAGGATCTACCACCATCTATGTAGCCTCATGTAGTGGGGGCACCACGGACGTGGGTCCGACTGTTCCTGTGTTTGGAAAACACTGTTGATTACTATAACAGGGCCCAGAGGCCCTGACCTTAGTTAGTCTAGACTTTTCACATGCCGAGAGCTCTACTTGTATATATTTTTTGAGGGCATAAGCCCCGTGATTCGTTACTGGTCATAATTTTTGAGGCGCTTGCATCCACTATGTACTCTGATGATTATGATATTATATATGGATTTTTATGTCTTTTTGTGTCTTATGGATGATATTTTCCTTTAAAAATGTATTTACATGTTTATGTATATGTCGTTTTATATGTGTGCGAGATGCCAGTCTAAAATTTGATTAGCTAGAGTATTTGTAACTTGGTTTAATCTCCTAGGAACATGAAAATATGTAATATAATCAAAGCTTTGTTCTAAGAGATGTACCCTAAGGAATCGTCAGTGTAAAGTCAGATCATGAACACGGTAGACTCTATTTAACGGAGACACAACCAGCTGAGTGTCTAAATATACCTGGAGATGA
Organism: Picea engelmannii; assembly: GCA_009831015.1. Taxonomy (NCBI): domain Eukaryota; kingdom Viridiplantae; phylum Streptophyta; class Pinopsida; order Pinales; family Pinaceae; genus Picea; species Picea engelmannii. The sequence continues at coordinate 128,595 of ML792230.1, read as the reverse complement.
GAGATACCAAATGACAGGGAATCACGAAGCAACTCAATAACTGCACTGTATTCGGTGACATTGTTTGTGGTGTCACCTAAACATATACCTCCTGAAGATAATAACTGGCCCTGAGGTGTAAAAATTACCCAATCTATGGAGGCAAGCCTCTAAGTGTGTCGGCTAGCACCGTCTGCGTACCTAATGAACACCTCTGATTCACTTGACATTTGCCATAGTGACAAAAGATAACATCAAAACGACACGTCCATAATACTAAAAGAAACCAGAAAGTAATAGTACAAAGACTATACATATGTTACAAAAATTTACCCAAGGTGACCTACCTATGAGTAATACTTCTTGAGGTAGAGCACATTTCTAGGCTCCGCCAAATCATTTCCCTCAAAGTCAACTAGACAATAAGTGCCTTTTTTTAGAACCCCTTTTATGATGAAAGTTCTGAACCACATGGGTTTGAATTTTCCTGCCCCCAGGGGGTCCTTATCATGGTCATAGACTAGGACAAGGTCGCCTTCAGATAAAATCTGAGGATGAACAGACTGATCATACTGACACTTGACTTTTTGTTTGTGAGCCTTATTGGCCAGGACTGCATCACGACGCTGCTCATTGAGCCACTCAAGGTATACTAACTGTTCTTCAAGTGGAGAAGTGTCTGGCAGTAGTTGTACTACCAATTTTAGGGACGGGATCTGACATTCTATAGGCAATACTGCTTCCAACCTGTAAATGAGTTGAAAAGGTGAGAAACTGGTTGCAGTCTTAACAGACGTTCGATAAATCCATAACGCTGAGTATAACATCAAATGCCAATTTGACTTGGCCAAGTTGATTGTTCACTGTAGGATGGTATTAAGAGATTTATTTATAGCTTCCACCTGACCATTTGCTTTGGGGTAGTAGGGTGACGAATGTTCTTACTGAAATCCAAGCTTTGATGTTAATTCGATCATCATTTGGTTTTGAAAGTGACTGCCATGGTCAGTGACAATCTCTCTCGGGACGCCGAACCTTGCGATTATTTGGTTGAATAAAAAGAGAGCTACAGTCTCTCCATCATATTTAAATGTTGGCATAGCTTCGACCCACTTCGTAATAATGGTGCCCACTTGCTGAAGGAGGGTTTCATGTAGTGTAATCAATTCCCCACTTGGTGAAGGGACCAACTGTGATGACAAGAAACATGGGAGAGGGAAGTGCCCTCATCTTCCGAGAGAAGATCTGACACGGGTGGCACTTCTTGACCGATTCGATACAATAGTTGATTAGTGTCGGCCATAAGTAACCAGCTCGTAAAATATTTTGGGCTGTTGCCAACCTAGACAAATGATCGCCACATGCTCAAGTATGGAAATCATTAAGCATGATTTTTTCTTCTTTATGAGTGAGCCATCGGTGAAGAACGTAATCTACACCTCGACGATAGAGAGTATTATTGAGGATGAGATAATTCTTGGCCTGATGACGTATATGACGATGTTCATCATGAGAATTAGAGGTGGGGCACTTCAAAGTCTATAGATAGACTAGAATATCTCCATACCAGGGGTCCGAAGATGCTATCAAAAACATATTTCCTCAAATAGGTGATTCTTTGGGCACAACATCACCTGACTCGACTGGAAGTTCCGCAATAAGTTCTGCAAAGACCAGTTTCTTTTTGGATTTCACCGAAACAAAATCTAAGTCAAATTCTTGGAGGATGACTTTGCATCTACTGATCTTTCCACCTATTACCCATCATGTCAACACGTATTGAAACAAATTCACAATGGCAATGATGGTGGTCTTGCAAAACAAAACATAATGACAGAACCGTTGAACAACATGGACTACTGCCAACGCAAGTTTTTCGATATGAGAATAATTGAGTTCTGGTCCAATGAGGCCTTGGATCAGGTAATAGATCACATATTATGAGAGAAAATCATCTTCCTAAACTAATACCATGCCGATGGTTGACTCTGCTATAGCCAAGTATAATAAGAAATATTTTTTATAGTTGGGTGGCCGAAGCAGAGGGGCAGTTGTGAGGGCATGTTTCAATTCTTCGAAGGAGCGTTGAGAGACATCATCCCAATGAAAATGAACATCTTTTCAGTAAGTGCATAAATTCCTTCGTGATCTCGGCATAGTTGGTGATGAAATGCCTCAAATTTTGCCTTTCCCTATATACTCTAAAGTTGAAGGATTGTGTGTGGGGGAGGCAACTGAACTATTGCCTCAACCTTCAAAGGATCGACCATGATCCCTATTGTTGACACTATGAAACCTAACAAATGTCCTGATGTTAGGCAAAAGCTACATTTGTTTGGATTCAAGAGAATCTGGAAGTAGCAACATCGCTCAAAGATAAGTTGGAGGTGTGTGGGATGATCCATTCTCTTGCGAGATCGAGATGCTAAATCATCTAAATAAGCCTCGACTATAAGCTTGAGATCATGAAAAGAAAAAGACATGGCCCAGTGGAAGGTAGCTCCATCATTTTTGAGACCAAAAGGCATCTTATGTAGGGAAATGTACCCCATGGAAAAATGAATGCAGTTTTGTGTTGGTCTTCAGCTTGATTTGTATCTGATTATATTCTGAAAAACCATCCATGAAAGAAAAAGCCTCACAACCTGAAAATTCATCAATTATCTAGTCAATGAATGGTGTGGGAAAATTATCTTTTGGACAGGCCTTTCTCAAATCATGGAAGTCTGTACATACGCGAATCGTGCCATGTTTCTTGTTGACCGACATAGGATTTGACACCCATTGGGTCAAATGGATAGGATAGATAAAACCAGATTTGAGAAGTTTCTTGACTTCAACCTTAATGGATGCTACTTTCCTGGGATTAACTGGACGAATCTTCTGCCGAACTGTCTTGACATCCAGATAAGTTGTGATTTCATGTTTGACTATTTTTGGATCAATGCCTGGCATTTCCTCATAAGACCAAGAAAAAACGTCATGAAATTCTTTAAATAAGTTTGTGTAGATTTGAATCTCTTCGGGGGAACAATAATCTCCAATGAAAACATTCTCCATGATGCTATGGGTTCTAGATATATTAATCGATATAGTTTCAGTGATAGTTGCCATATTACCCTTGGCATAAACCTCATGTGTAGCCAAGGGATTGATAGGATAAGACCCATCTCCAGTCATAGTCAAGGTGAATTCCCCTGCTTCGATTCTTCTTAACTCCAGGAGGAAGTATCATCTATGATGGAGATTGTTCCAGGTTTTGTCCGGACTAGTCATTGCTTCAATGATTGCTTCATATGAGGGCAAGACTAAGTCTAAAAAATCGGTACCAGCAAGGTAACCTTGAGCCCAAATAGGCTCTGGGATCGGATCTAACTCTTGTGCAGGAGTTGGATCTGTGTTGGTTGAAGTTTGTTGGACTAAAAAGTATGCTGCCTCTACCACGTACAAGGGCATGGACATACCATTGTGCCCTGTCCCTTCCATCATGGCCAATGGGGAAGGAAGAATCCATAGATCATTGAAGTAAGTCGTGCGAAACAATGAAACTTGGAGAATCTCAACCTTATGGTGGTATGATATGAACTTGACATTGCCTTGAGGGGGTGGGTAATCAAAGGTACCCATCAAACATGGGCACAAACCAACCCCTATGTTGACGATGCTTGGTTGGGGATTCTCAATCATCGGGACCGTGGATGCCCCCAATGATGGGTCAGGTCTGGAGAAGGACAATTGATCAATGGTCAAAATTTGGCCCTCATGTGGAAATAACAAGACCCAGAAGACTGTAGCAACCACTACTTGCATGGCATAAGTCCAACTCCTATCTAACAAGAGATTGTAGTCGAGGGATCTGTTAACTACTTCTACCTCGACGCACATGGTCTTCCCTCCTAACTACATGGGGAAAGAGGGGATGATGCCATGTGGTCGGAATGAATGACCATCGAAAGAAATCAAAAGAGTAGGTGACAGAGACAAAATGGGTTGGCCAATGGCCTTCCAACACGCAAATGACATGACGCATGTTGAGGTGCCCTCATCAACCACTGTATGGAAAATGTTTTGCGTAAACGTTATTGTGGGGTAAGCCGCTACTATTTGAAATGCTACGTGGTAAGGGAGACAAGGTTTTAAGTTGGTTGTATCTAGCATGATTGTACATGGATTACAAGTATCGGTGGATCCTAAAGTTGCTAACAAAGATTTCCTCTAGGAAGGGTAGCTCTGGAGGACCTCCAAAGTGAACATCGCATAAGGGGTTTGAGATAAATCCTCCACCACAGAATAGTTCTGGGTGGCCCTTGCACTTGGGTTGTGAGAAGCTTTCTTGAATGCGCCTTTTGGGATGCATTTCATTGTTTTGCCCAAATTCTTCTCGATCTGGAGAGGAAGAGATGAGATTTCAACTTCTTTTCCTTTCTCAGAGGTTCTTGGCTTACTATAGTCATGTTCTCTAGTCAATATAAAAGCATCACCTTTCATCATATACACATTCGTAGATGCAGGGTTGTTCAAAGATGGAGAGGGTCCTTGAATGCCCCATTCTGCGCTTGTAGAGGCTTGGGTTAGGTTTTTCCCATGTTGGAATGGATTCGTTGACACAACAGGTTGTTGCTGTGTCACAAAATTTTGGGCCTTTGCAAGCTGAGGACACTGGTGGGTCGGGTGGTCTTCCACGCACAGGTTACACAGATACCTTGCCTTCCATTTCTCAGTGTTTCCCCCACCAACATTATTAGTGGATTTCTTATCCCCCTTACCCTTCTTTCGTTGTTTTTTCTTTCCATCAGGTTGTTGGGTGGCCTTTGGATTTGTCGATTGCACTGTGTGTACATCCACCATTTGGGTAGGGGGAGTAGCTGAAATAATGGTTTGGTTGGTCGCTATATGTTGTATAGATAATTGTTGCATTTGTTTTGTCAGTTGTTTAGCGGGCTTGGTTTGTTATGAACCTACAATACCATTGGCATGTGGTCCAACTCTCTGTTTGGTTTTATTAAGTATGGATTGTGGTGCATCAGGAAAAACCTCGTACAGTAAACCAGACTGAGAATAAATTATCTCAAGCTGTTGAGCTCTCATGATGGCATCTTCTTCAGAAAATACTCCCGAAATTGTGACATCTTTGGATAGCTGTGGGACCAAAGACTTAAGGAACCACTCAAGCAGGAATGCTAGTGGGACTGGTACCTTAATTAAACTCTTCCGGCATCTCCACTCTCAGATGTGGTCAGAGATATGGTTCGCTTTTGTCTGTTCAAAATTGGCTAGCAATTTTGTGCTGACATTGTATCTCATAGGTAATTGGAAATGGTTTAGGAATGCCATTGCCAATTCGCCGAAGGAATAATATCTCGAGTGGTCGAGCTTGATGTACCATTTCATGACACTCTCGATGAAAGTGCGTTGAAACAATCACAATTGTATGGAGTCATATTTCAATGAATTAGACAAGAACCAAAGATGGAAGGTGGTCACATGATCCCCTGGATCTTCGTTAGGCTTGGCCTCAAAATTTGGTATGTCTAAAGGCAATTTCGTTGGCATAGGAGGCCAATGTGGATCGTGACTGATGGGGTCATTCAACAATATTGTCAAGTATGGAAAATGTAAAGTTGCCAAGAAAGGTAGTTTTGGTTGTTGTTGATGATAACCATGGAAAAAGGGGCTTGGATTTTGACTGGCACTAGGTTGCCAGGAAAAGTTGGGTTGTTGGCTGGGGTTCTGGTAAAAACCATGGCCATGACAAGAGTACGAATTCTGCGTGTGAGGAGACATCATAGGATGGTTCCCAAAATAGGATGTAGATGGTTGGGCATAGGCATAGAACCTTTTTCGGGGCTCCATTGGTTGTGAAACGAATTGCCCTAGATCGACATTCCTGACGAGGGAACTGATCCTTGACAAAAATTCCAAGGTCCTGATGTGGAAGAAGTCCCTGGGTTTTCCCCCTATGCAGGAATAATACTGTGCATAGGATTTGGTTGGCCATAATCAGGGTTTCCCCCGGTCAGGAAAGCAGCTGACGAGAAAGTGTTGTTACCAAACACACCGAACAAAGAAAATAGTGTCAAACCTACTGGCATATTATGAGAAGGTGGTCCTTGACTCCCTAATCCAATTGAACTATGGTGTGTGTTTGGCTCGGTGGATTGTTGGTGGGTACCACCAAGTGAAGGGAACGAAGGAGGTATATGATCTCCCCCATAAGGAAAATCATTAAAAAGAGATGAAGTGCTCCCCATGGGTCCTTGCAGAGGAGCGTTAGAGCTCCCTAACCACAGACCTAAAGTCTGCAAAGTGGAGTAGGATAGTACATGAATTGTACCTGAGCTAGGAATCCCATATGAGAACAGAGAGCCTGTCACATTGTGTGTTAAAGGAGCAGTAGCCATTGCCAAAGATGGGTTTGGGCCACTGCTCAAGGTAGAGGCATTTGAGACCATGGTGGCTCCGACTAGCGAGGGTGGGGTAGGAGGTGGAACACCCCCTTTGACAAAAACCATGACGGGAATATTAGGGTTCCCAAAAGAAGAGACATGATTTGCCTCCATTACTGTCATCTTTAAAGGTGTTGAAAGGTCCTTTAAAAGAGGTTGGTCAGGTGTGATTTTTGATGACCCGATCGCTTCAAAAGGCCCTTGTTGGTCTAGCTTTTGCCTTAGTGGTGGCGGGGGTGGATCTAGTGTAACCGGTGGAAGGCCAAGAAGCCTTCGTGACTGATGGAGCTCATGATCCTCCACTGTGTTAGAATATCAAAGACACGCTAGGGTTTTCTATTCGTTCAAAAAAAACACACACTAAACAAGGTCCCTACAAGATAAAACAAGCAAACACTAAACTAGTTGGAAGAACAGTTACAACAACCAACACTAGAGAAACTTATCGGTGCAAGTGAAACTTGAACATGGAAGCACCCTCTAGGTATACTCTTCAAAGTGTGGCCAGATGTCTTTCCTAGGTACCACGGTATACCCCCGCAGTCACCTGTGTATGTCCCTAAAAACGATAGGCAACAAGGTTGCCAACGCGTGAAGAGTCACTAGGCGGGTACAATCGATAGTTGGGTAGACCATAATGAGTAGGGTAGTGAGTCTGAAACCTGTTAGGGGTATTGAAAAAAAGTGGTCTAGAAGATGACTGAGTACCTCGAACAGATTTGAGACTCATCCCTCTATGCAATTGACGGAATCCCAAGACAAGCCCTCTATATGTGTTCTCCACTATGATTGGTCCGTCTTTGGAGGGGTTATCTTTGCTACCTTTCTGCATGTGACCTCGTGTTTAGCCCCTGTATTAGAGGGGGATCCTAGATAACTTTCACGATACTAGACTTGGACACTCCCTAACTCAGACTCCAATGTTTGATTTAATGGCCTTGAAGAGTTTTCTCTCCAACCTAATTCAAGGATATAACCCTAAACTAGTTGGTTGACCTTACAAATAGAAAAAGTCTAATTGATTTTAGATTTAGTGTTAATTTTTATGGCTTTTCTTAAGTCAAAGGTTATGAAAGTGAAAATAGTGATGTTTGAAAGACGAAAGAAAAATAAGAAGAAAGCTGGAAACAAAATAACTTCTTCTTAACTCAAATCTTAATCAACTTTCCAAACGAAAAATTTCTAAGATCTTTGAACAACACACTGAAAGTAGGATTTCACTCGAATATGAGCTACTTATTGTCTAAGTAAGCCATCAAGAAATTATGAAAGCAAAGACTTTTCATGGTTAGTAAAGCAAACCAACACAATTTAACCAAACAAAGAAATAAAAGTTTTTTTTTAATTTGAATGCTCACAAAGCAAAAAGGAAAAATATCAACAAGTAAAGACCAAGAAAACCTCTAGCTTAAGCACATATCGCAAAGAGTCACTTTAAAAATAACACACAAGCAAATTAAAACTAGACTCTCACACTTGTCTAAAAACCCTATAATTTTTTTTTTTTGAGGAAAAACTTCTTAATGAAAAAAGAAGAAGCTATTGTTGTGATCAAACCTAAGTTACTGACTGCTATGATAGAGACCCAAAAACCTGAGAGGTATAATTCTTGACAAAGGAAAGGATGATTGCCTCACCTTAAACAAAAAATTTCTCCACAAGAACGCTGCTGACAGTTCAACAAAAAACGTGTGCACGCGAGCCGTGTAAAGTTAGGGTGCGTGTACATACATGCAGACCTTATACAGGCTGCATGTACTTCTAAAACTCTAAAAAATGAAAGGACAAGCAATCAAGCCTAGACAGAGACTACTGGTACTGAGAACCATAATCTATTGAAGACTCAGACACTTACTTTGACAACAAAAAGAAAACAATTCAAGGAAAACTTCATAGAACAAACCAATCTGAGGTGAAACCTAAGCCATAGACTGCAAACAACAAAGACTAGAATGAGTTCCAGAAAACCCCTCAAAAGGATTATTTCTGACAGGGGAGAGGATGACTGCCTCTCTAAAAGAAATTTTGTGAAATCATTCATGTGACTAACACTTCCTCAGTTAGCATGTACACGTGGGCTGTGGGAAGGTAGGGAACGGGTACACGCGTGCAAACCTTATACAGGTCATGTGTACCTCTGTGGGTCTCGAAAAAAAAATGCAGTCAAGCAAAGAAATAATGATAACTGGTATGGAAGACTAGAATCTTTATTATCTCAGACTTTTGCATAAACTTTAAAAACAAGGAATGAAACCAGTTCTTAAAAATACCCAAGAAAAAATATTCCCATAAACCCTAGAGTTCCTAATTATATAGAGTTAATGATGTGAAAACTAGATGCAGGAGGCATCCATAATGTTCTCTATAGTGACTGGAAGATTAACCAGTTGGTAGAGAAAATTTTGTAACAAGATCAACTTCCTAAGGCCATGCTAAACCCAAAATTATGATGACGCAAGGACTCAATAACTTTGTGCTATGTTCAAAGGCGACACGACTGCTGCCAATTACAATATAGTACTCCTTTCCTACCCATCTTTTTTTGATTTTTCATAACAAGTGAATGCTATAATACCGAGGAGGGAACAAGTGTCGCAAGTAAGAAAAACTTGTTCCAGCAGTGGAACGTACCTATGCTTAATGCAAGGAAATGAATGCAGGAGATGGACACTCAGGGTGATGTTCCCACCAGGGTATAGGCTGTCAAATTGCAAAGGATATAAACACGTATATTCTTGGTTGCGGATGAAAACTACTTGGGCCATGTTTTATAATGCAAAGCGATAATCGACTAAAGGCTCAATACTGCAAGCAAGGGATTTATCACTGAAATTTCGTTCGCAAATGGTTACAAGAATTCAACATCGTCAAACAGTTATGAGGTCACCCATAGAAACAATGCACCTGAGAAACGATGCATTTATGAGAGTGGTCATCCTTCCACCCACTTCTGGTTCAACTTCCAAGTTGATTTGACACTCAAATATGGACTGGATTCGACTAGGTGATTGGTCAAAGACCTAGAAATTCCCTAATTAGCCTCTTTACACACCACAAACTAGTTGGACAATACCTCAAAGAAATGTTATAAAAGGCCATGGATGCACTTCATTTTTCAAGGAATTCAATAGAAAAGTTATGTTTCCACTATTCTCTTGAAGAATCCTCTATTCCCATCAAGAGTATACTAGCATCATTGCATTCGGAAATCCATCTCACCCCTTGAGTGGATTAGCAAAGAATTCTTTCACCATTTTCATTTTCAAAGTTGTAAGAAGAGCTTATTTGTGGGGTTCCAAGAGCCCTCCCTTGGAGGAAGAAGGGACTCATAGTCCTCTTTCTTCTCGGTGTTTTCTTTCACTAATATCAGCCTTATCATTGGTGACATGGGTCTCATTGTTTCTTTTGTCCTTATGTCCCTATGCTCATTAATTTAGTTGTTGTTTTATTTCTTAGTTTAATTCTTAGTTGTTCTTTTATATTTCTTTCTCTAACCCTTTTCCTTGTAGCTGTCCTGCTTAGAAAACCCAAATAAGCTTGAAAGCACCTCTATTTTGCTCACTAAGGTGACGAAAGAGGCCCAACAGATTGATGACTCCACTGGGGAAAGGTATCAATTTCCTACCCCATTTGGGTTTTTCTATCTCTTCTTTTGGTTTATTTAACTTGCAGGTGCATTAACTGGCCTATGTCGACCTGCTAAACATCCAATTCCAAGTTGAATTGAGAGAATTCCATATGGAATTTTCATTCATGACTGTGTTTCATTTGTGCACGGGTTTTTTGGCCCACAGACGGGCATCGTGCGCACATGCACCTAAGTCACAGTTCTGTTTTGCGCACCTACGCCCATTAGCTCGTTTCGGTCTGCACACATGTGCTCAGTGCACCTCTGTCTCCACTGAGACCTGCGCACCTGTGCTAAAATTACACATTGTAAGATTTTTGAGATTTGGGGAATCCCTTTAGCCTTCTTAAAAGTGATTTCATGCATGTTTTGAGTTGCACCACACTTAGTCCCCTCTTCATATAAAGGGATTAGTCAAAACACATAGGCACTTAGGGGGTTTAAAATCATTATTTCCTCTTTTTCTTTCATTTTTCCACATGGATGGCTTGCTTTGCCTAAAAATATAAGTTTGAAATAATTTGCAATCACATCTAACTTGCATTGGGACTATAAGTTGGATAACAATCGCTTAGTATGCTCTTCTCTCGTGCCTCTAAGAGACCTTGAGAATCGGAAAAAGATTGTGGGACAATTTCATCTCCCTTAAAAATATTAAAAACATTTAGGAGAGGAAACCAACCCTTCTTGGGATTCCTCTTAGTTTATTTTTTCAAACACATCTTAAAATAGTAACGGGCCCATACATGCCCACATGCCACAAAGATAAGATAGTGTTGAAATTTACTTTCTTAGATTAAATCACTAGGGAAGTTTAAAGGTTTTGTAACGGGCCCACACATGCCCACATGATCACAATATATGATAGTTTCAAAGATTTTCTTAGATTACATCACAATAGGGAGTTAAAGGAATAGTAACGGACCCACATGTCCACATGCTAGCTTCCTAGGGACTTTTGAATTACGCAAGGTTGTACCAAAGGCACTTAGTTAATTAGGTAATCAACACTTGTAAAGACCAAGCAAAGTCCACATGCAACAAGGTGACACCTAATTCATTAAAACATTGGCACACTTTCACTCATTCACAGACAAAAGTCACTTATCACTCACATAGTTTCTTCTTGAAACGTGGAGGTCAAAGTAAGTTTCCTCCAAAGGGATTCCGAAACACCCCACCATTTTCTTGATGAAACTATCCACTCCCATTTAATTTCAATGAGGTTGGTTCACACCCCCAACCTCTCAAACCACTACATCTAATTTTTTTTTCTAAAAACTCACTAAGTTTTCCTCCACAAGAGGTGCCAAAATAAATTTAGGCATCCAAATAACTCCATGTTATCTGGTTCTCACATTGTCAAAACCATAGAAGTTGTCAAATAGGGAACTAAAAATCCTCCAAGTCAAGTGTTCCTAACACCATAAGGTAGGGAGATACCCGTGAAGGGTTGAAGGCCAAGGTCTAGTTGTTTTGTGCATCCCTCCTTGAGGCACCCACCTCTTGGACGGGATCCATCCCGTGACCCATTTCTTAGGCCGAAAATCTAAATGTCGCACTTTGACCGAGGTACCTAGTGACCAAATTTTAGGACATCTACCCAGGTGGAAATTGTGGGCTGCAATTGCACCTTGATCAGATTTTGTGTGGCTATTGGGAAATATCACCAACTCTTTTGGGATATGCCCCCTTTACCCCTCATTATAACTGATTATTTCATCCTTCACTAGTTTCTCTTTTGGTGACTTCAAACCCCACTATTGAGTACTATTGGAAGGTTTAGTGCTATTTGAGAGGAAGGACGTTACGTCTTTTAGGACACGAGCATTTGTTTTCTTTGATTCCCCACACAGACAAAACCCACTTATCCACATATATGCTTCTTTTTCAAAACACTTTATGTATGATGCACTTCTAATTACATTTTGATCTAGATATATATATTGTGTAAAGTTCAAAATTTGCAGCAAAGACTCTTGTTTATTTTTCTCCCATCACATTTTGCACACATCCACTCATCTAGTCGGACATCATAGGGGAACCACAGAACCCCCATCATTCCATACACTTACTAAACCTCCCTCCTATTTTAGGGGGAGTTCCTAGTCTTGCCCACTCATTGGCACCACCTTCACACACTCCTGTGAGCGCTATTGTCTTAGGATCATCTTTTCTTGGTTCCACATTACTTGGGTCCACTTCCCAAGTCCCTCCATCCACTCGATATCCTTTACACGGAAGTGAAGGACTCACTTCCTCTCAAGGGGGAAGTACCAACCCACCTAGTCCCCCTTAAGGGTCAGGTTCACAACACACTCACACCATGGCTGGAGCTAATCCTCCCCCCCCACTACAGATTCCATATTTGGCCTCTCTTAACATACCAAATATAAGAAAACTCACTAATTATCCTATATTGCATGACCGCACATGGCCTGCAATGCCCACCAAACTACCTTTAGACATCCCCAAGTTTGAAGGAAAGGTAGGAGATGACCCTGCCAACCATGTCATGACTTTCCACCTATGGTGCTCTTCCAATAGAATTATGGATGATTCCATCAGAATATGATTATTTCAATGCACACTCACTGGCCCATTAGCCAAATGGTATGTAGATGAAAAATCAGGGTCCCATGCAACTTTCGAGTCCTTGGCCAAAACATTTTTAACCTTCTTCCAATTACCAATCCGCCATGACAATGGTATTGAACTACTCTCTAATTTCAAACAAACCTTAGCCACACATATCTCTAATCACATCCACGAGTGGTGTAGATGACGTAGTTTGTGCAAAGATGAAACCACCAAACAATAGTGTCTTGACCGGTTTCTCAGATCACTTGTCTCTCTCCTCGATAAAGATGTAGCTTCCACCTTCCCTCAATCCGAAGAGGAAGCCATCAGTAAGGCTCAACAATATGAACTCATTTATTCACAATCAGGGTACTTATACATGGTACTTCTTGATCTCCCCAAACCTGTGCCATTCGGTCAAGACAAGAATGGGATGTCTCACTCAATAGACAGATTGATTGGTAATACCACACACCACAGTCCTCAACCCCAACCACCACCAATGTATGGAACACCTCAATATCTTTAGGTGTATGGGGGAACCTCGTATTACCCCCCACACCCTTATCAACAACCATACCTTGTTTCTATTCCTCCGCCCATCAGTGAGCCACCACCGACATCCCCACTACACTCACCTATCCAAACAAGCTCTGGTACCCCCTCTACCTCAGCTTATACTATGAGAACTAGTGAAATAACCATGCCTTCATATGTACCTTACGGATCACAACCCCCACATAATCCATAATTTCCCTTTCCTGGTCCTCCATAGCCCATGGCACCCCCACACCCTCATGCTAGGGTGAATTTTGTTCAACCCTCTCCCGCTTAGCAATATCAAAATTTTGAATAGATGAATACGGAAAATCTGACCCATCCGTTGAATAATGCCAAAAATAAAGGAAGAAACATGAACAATAACAACCCAGGCCAAGGTGGGAATCAAACCCAACAAAACCAACCGGATGGGGGCAACCAGAACCAAGGGAATCAGAACCCCCAACGGGGCAATACCAACAGGCGTCAAGGGAGAAATAACAATACTATTAAAAACCAACTTCCCTTGTGCCCTTTGTGGTGAGTTTGGTCATTATACTCATCATTTCCCCCAAATCGCTGATTTTAAATGGATGAAAGATTCAGGTTGTCTATCACATCCCCCAACACCACCTGCCCCTTAGCAGGCCCCACAACAATACATGCAACAACCCCCCCCAGCTGTGCTACAGAATCCTATTCCACACCAAGGTGTGATAAACACCTAATAGGACATGCATCCTACCCCACCTCAGTTGAGACAATACCTCAATTCAAACAACCCCGCGGATCATACCATCCTCCTCACCAGTGAGGAAGAAATCCTTCTGCAAACACATAATCGTCAGTATCATGCACTCGCTGAGTCTCCTCCCATTCCTCCAGAAACAATCCCCGCATCAACAGGACCCCCATTGGTGATCCCTCGCCCTAACACAGAACCACCTCTTTGCATCCCATTGCGTAGGAATTTCCACAACCCACAAGCTAGGGCAGCTCATAATTACAGTTTGGTTGATGACTTAGCACAATCCCCGACTTCCATGTCAGTCCTAGAAGTCCTTCAGACTTGTCCCACTCAATGAAAATCATTACTTTCCGCCTTGGGGGTAGTCAACCCCGCAGATACTCGACTCATTACATTTGATCTCGACAGTGGTGAACCTCTCCTTCCCACTTTGATCACTTTTCAAATCCCAGTGAAAATTCGGAACATTATAGTTCATCGATGCATCATCGATGAAGATGCATCCACATGCATTATGTCCAAATTTGTATGGAAGAAACTTGGTTCCCCTAAACTCATACCATCTACCATTACCTTATGAGCTTATGATGGATGACCATCATATCCTGAAGGGCTCTTCCAAAATGTCCATGTAGAACTTGGGGGCAAGACTATTCTCATCGACATTGAAGTTATCGATGCCCCACTCGATTATAATATCTTGTTCGGTCGTAGCTACATGTACGCTATGAAGGCAGTTGCCTCTTCCATCTTTCGAACAATGATGTTCCCCCATAACGGAAAGATCGTTACCATTGACCAAGTCTCACATTATGAGCCCAACCCTTCTGCCAACATCGATAACATTCTCCCTCTCATCCACACAAGTCATGACGCATACCCACTCATCGAAATGGGTCTCAGGATTTTCAAAGACCCATCATTGTTAGGAACTTACCATGGTGCACCACCGCTCCTTCATCCTTCCAATCAAGTATGCATCGTATCATCCAAAGAAACTGACATAGAGGATACCCTTCCTCCTAGGGAGGCTTCTATCATATCTAACATCCCACTAGTGGCAGAGCTCCCCCCTCATGAGCCTCCTGTGAACTCGTCGATCCCACTAGTCCACGATTTCACCTCTCCCCAAGGACATATCCCCATTTGGGAGACAATTCCCCAAGCCATTACTCAAATCCCCTTTTTCTACCCTCCACCTGGCGTATAATCTTTCCAAGTAGCTGCAATGCTTACCCTCCCTACTATGGTGTTAGCAATTCCAATTTGGTATTTACATCCACCAGAGATGGTCCCTCGACCATCCCTTCCCCCCAAAATGGAAGGAATCCCAATGAAGATTCCCATACTCACTCCCACCATACCCTCTACACCCCCCCTCACTACCCTCCCTGCCACAGCTGGGGGTAGAAGAAAGAAGAAGGATCCCACAACTCCACTTCCCCCATGCATCCAACCCCCGTGCATGCTATGTGAGAAAGATGGACACCAAACCAACAACTTCCCATCTCTACCGGAGTTACGAAACTTGATTCCACTCAATCAAACTCCATCAACACTCACCACCATAGCAAGTACTGCCATTACTGCCCCTCACTCAAGTAGTAAAGGGCTACGAACCAAATTCGCTTGCGCTATATGTTCAAAATATGGCCATTATACACACCATTGCCCAACATTGCCATGCTTCTGGCAGACATTAGCCATAGTACGCCAAAGCTTCCATGATGAACCCAATACAACTACATCATCCCTACCAAAAATCACTGACATCCATTATGTCACCACTTCAATCAATGAACATGTGAGATTCCCTTGCTCTCTATGTGAATCCCTAGATCATTTAAAATACCAATGTCCTATGATCATTCAATATAGGCAACGCCAATTGGCCTTGATTCAAACCCCTACAGAATCAATGGTTGACCTTCCCTCGTCACTAGAGATTCTTCATCTCATTTCTCTC
This sequence comes from Picea engelmannii, assembly GCA_009831015.1. Classification (NCBI taxonomy): domain Eukaryota; kingdom Viridiplantae; phylum Streptophyta; class Pinopsida; order Pinales; family Pinaceae; genus Picea; species Picea engelmannii. The sequence goes on along the minus strand of ML792230.1, from coordinate 112,708 downwards.
GAACTCGAGGCCCTCCCAACGCCTCCATGGTTCTTGGATGACTTATCCAAGGATTCACCCCCAAATCCCCCCAATTCTCCCATTCATTTCCCTACGAAAATTTTACATCTAACTACCACGGGTACTCCTCAATACTTCGATATTTGGTTTATGTCGAGCGAACCATCACAATCTCATTGTGTCGTTCCCCCTGCTTCTTCATCACCAGGGGGAAGCCACACAACAACAGTCACCGATATCACTCTTCACGACCCCTTGTATTCTCACCAATTCCACTATGATGAGGAAATACTCGAAAAGTTAAACACCTCCGACTACCCATGGGATGCGCTACATCACCGAGCACTCTTTTTCCACAGGAAGCCTCCACGCCTCTTAACCAACACCCCATAAACATGGTCAAAACCAAGGATTTTATCCCATTAGGGCATATCAACTGGTTCAACAACCCCATTCCTTCTCTTGATTCTTTTGAAGAAGGCAACATGGCCAACATTTCCTCGACCATCAAAATCGACATTTCCATAAAAAATGGAGTCGTCGAGGAAATCACTATTGGAGCCTCTTGCACTCCTCAAGAAATCACCGCCTATAAATCCCTCTTCCAAGAATATCGGGATATTTTTTCCTGGTCATACACAGAAATGCCTAGCTTTGATCCTTCTATCATCGAACATTGCATCGACACCTCGCCAAACATTACACCAATTCATCAAAAATAGTGACCACTACACCCATCCAAAGCAGTGGCCATCAAAGCCGAGATTGACAAATTACACACAGCTGGGTTCATATACCCCATCGCCTATACCTCATGGGTTTCCAACCTTGTACCCTTTAATAAAAAACAGGGCACTATCTGCGTCTACACGGACTTTTGCGATCTCAATCACACATGTCTCAAAGACAACTTTCCAATGCCTTTCATTGATCAAATTATCGATGAATTCACAGGCCACGAGGATTTATCTTTCATGGATGGTTTCTCTGGTTATAATCAAATCCAAATTCACCCAGCCGATCAGTACAAAACCGCATTCACTACCCCTTGGGGTACTTTTGCATATCGTGTCATGCCTTTTGACTTAAAGAATGCTGACACAACTTTCCAATGGGATATGACATACATTTTTCACGATCTAGCTCATATCATCCTCGCATACTTGGATGACCTCACAACTCGATCCAAGAAATGCACCCAACATCTTGATGATTTACGGATCATCTTCCAACAATGTCATTAGTACAACATCCGCTTAAATCCCCTCAAGTGCGTGTTCTACGTCACTGCAGGGTGCCTCCTCAGATTCATCATTTCCCAAAGCGGTATTACCATATACCCCCTCAAAGTCCAAGCCATCACAAAAATTCCACCTCCCCGGAATTTACGTCAACTTCAGAGCCTACAAGGAAAGGCTTTTATTTCTACGACGATTTGTCCCCGACTACGCCACTCATGCACATGGTTTCCTTCGCTTACTATGCCATGACATCCCATTTTACTGGGATGAACATGCCCAACAATCATTTGACAATCTTAAAATGGTGCTCTCCAATGCCCCTTTAATTAGTGCACCCGACTACAAACGCGACTATATCCTCTACATATTAGCATCAGCTGTCTTAGTAGCAAGAGTTCTCGTTCAAATCGGTGATGACGATCATGAGAATGTCATTTATTACGTTAGTTAAAACCTCTCAGGGCCACCCTTGAAGTATAAACACGAAGAGAAACTAGCCCTTGTAGTCATCCTCGCAGTTCATAAATTGCGTCATTACATTCTGCTTCACACGACTAAGGTCGTAGCAAATTCCAACCCTATGCAATACTTTCTCAGTCGTCGGAAAATTAATGGAAAATTTTCCCGATGGATCATTATCCTCCAGGAATACGATCTTGAATTATCAACACCCAAGAGCAAGAAATCTCTCATCCTTACTGAACTTGTCACGACCTTCCCCTTTGATACTCCCAGTGGCCCCATCAATACTGACTTCCCCGACAAACATCTCTTTTACATCACTTTGGATGATTCTTGGTATGACAACCTCCTCATCTACCTCTGAACTCAAAAGTTTGGTAACCACCTTTCATGAGATTATCGTCGTCGTATTCACCACCAGGCCCCCCGCTACCTCCTCATCGGAGACATCTTATACCGACATGGGGTTGACACCATTCTTCGTCGATGCTTGACCATTGACGAGGCCAATAGAGTCTTGAACGAATTCCATAGCGACACATGTGGGGGCCATCTTTTGGGAATGTCCACTGCTTAGAAGATCATCCGAGCAGGTTACTTTTGGCCTACATTGTTTCATGATTGCATTCATGCCATGAAATGATGCGAGAAGTGTCAGCTTTATGCCAACAAATCATGAGCACCACCTTCTCTTCTTCATCCCATCATTATTGCCTACCCCTTTTGTAAATGGGGTATCAACTTCATGACTTGTAATCCCCCCTCCAGTCATGGACACAAATACATTGTTGTCGCAGTCGATTACTTCAAAAAATGGGTGGAAGCTATGCCCACCTTCAACAATACCGCTGACACTGCAACACATTTTTTTTTTAACCACGTCATATCCCTCTTTGGAGTACCACTCCAATTAGTTTTTGATCATGAGAAACACTTCGGGAATGATATTTTCATTGAACTCTCATCTCGGTTAGGATTCTCCCATGATTTTGCCTCACCATATTACCCTCAGTCTAATGGATAGTTCGAAGCAGTTAACAAGGTCCTCAAGACCATTTTACAGTGCACGGTTAATAAACATAAGACCAATTGGCATCATATGTTATTTTTCATGCTATGAGCTTATCGTACGGCTATGAAAACAACCATTGGTTTCACACCATTTCATCTAGTCCATGGGGCTGAGGCCACTCTTCCTATTGAGTGAGAAATTCTCACCTTATGCACCGCAATTGAGCTATTACCAGACACTTCTCCAATGGAGCAGCACTTGCTGAACTTAGAGCCCCTGGATGAAGATCGTCGATCTTCCTTACAGAACAATGAGGCAACTAAAAAATAGTCAAAGGCCACCTTTGATTGCCATGTCAAAATTTTCTCATTTCAAGAAGGTGACCTCGTCCTTGCTTATGATATCACTCATGATACCTTTGGTCATGGAAAATTTGAGTCACTATGGCATGGTCCATACATTATCCAACATTGCCTCACCAAAGGCGCATACATCCTGGCCTCTCCCGAAGGCCTCTCTCTCAAAGAACCCATCAACAGGTTATACTTAAATTTTTTTTATGCCTAAGCGTAGAATTTCTACTTTAGGCTATTTATTTTATAGTGTTTTTAATATTTTTTCCATCCCTCATGTCTAAACTATCATTTGTGCTATTGAAAGATGCTTCCTCCAACAACCTACCACATCAGTTACGCTGACGGCGCCAACCGTTGGACACAAAATCTTGCTTCGGCAGCTTGGGCCCTCTATACCCCCTCACATGAAATGCTCCATTCGAACAACATATGTTTGGGTTCAGCCACCAACAACCAAGACGAATACACTGATGTCATTGGCCTCCTCGCCGATGCCCAACATCATTGTATTCATCACCTTAGCATCTTTCTCGACTCTCAACTAGTCATTCTCCAGCTCAACAATGTGTACCACGTCCATGATCCTTGCCTCTTTCACAAATACCTGTAGGTTATACTTTTATCTTGACATTTTGATTTCATTACATTTACACATATTCCAAGACAATTGAATCAAATTACAAATAACTTAGCTAACATTGTGTTAGACTGGCACATATCACATCAAGATACCTCTACACATACATAAACCTATCAAAAACCTGTTACAACATATATACATTAGACATCATTAACACATGTAAACATCATATATATCTCAAAAATGTATACTCATGTATATATAAGTCAGTCCACAGTGCCATCCAAATGTTTACATACAAAAATACAAGTATCCGCAGGCCAATGAAGCACCTCGGTACAAAATGGGCCCACCATCCTATATAAAAAAATACAAAAATACATAGAGCACCACTCAAGGTGCCTCTAGAGTACCACCTCCTACCCCTCCCTTAGACAGTGGTACCCCACCCACTACTGGTCCCTCCAGACCAGGAGGTAACCGTCCGGTCATAGCAGCACCTACTATTGCTTCTCACCGTACCATGGCCCGCCACGACAACGAAACCCCCACACACTGCTCCAGGATGCCCTCATACTAAATATGTGACCACATGCCCTCAGGCACACCCTATGGAACCACCTCCAGGCGACGACGAATATCCTCAAAATCTGCTCCAGCATCCGCCGGAGGAGCATGTGATGGCCCAGCACCTGGGTCATCAAACCAACATCTCCTCGCTGCTCTCTCAGGATTAGTTGGTCTCGCCTCGATGTACTCATGCCAAAGTCTCTCTCCCACCTGTAGCCCTCTTTGCGGCGGTCTCCCCAGCTCCTAGCGAGCCGGTGCCCTCAACAACTCAACCTCGTGCCCACGAGGTGTAACATCTACACATACAAACAAACAACAGATAGTATCAACATCTATACCAAATACACATGTCATGCTATCTCAAAAACAAACAATGTATATCAAACTCATAAACTTACCTCAATGATCAAAAACCTCCCCCGGAGGTAACACCATGTTTGGATCACCCCAGAAGTCAACACCAGCATATGGAAACTGCAGTATCACCTGCGGCATCTACCGCCACCCCTGCGTCGCCTCAGCCATGAAGAAGTGGCCACCCTCGCCACCACTGTGGCGAAGAAAAATAGTCGACCATCGCCTCAGTCATGGCTCTCGCACTCCAGGAGTGCCCAATAAAATCCTAGGGTGCAAGATAGGCACCCTCTCTAAAAACCAGGCCACTAGGATGGACCCAAAGGAAAACTCTCCTGTATCAGTGGACTGACATCGGTCCAGCTACCCTACCATCCTGGTATGTAGTGTAAGCCCCCAGGAAAAGTGCTCACCATCTAGTACCCTCTCCATAATACTCAGCTGACCACCACTGATCTGCTGAGTCGCAAAGGACCCGTACACCCTCACAATCATTGCTTCTATACAGGGATGCGCTAGAGCATCCATCGCCCCAATGCTCACTACAGAGCCTGACATAAAGTTCACCCTAGAATAGTATCTCTGGCCCACTGTCACTAACACCACATCAATAGGTAACACTGGCTCGGTCGGTAGGGGCGTTCCCCGAAATGGAAGCCCAGTCAAAAAATATGCATCCTCCACCGTAGTGAAGGAATGATGCTCTCCCCGCACCATAAAACAATGCAGGTTCAGACTCCACATCCAGATAAGGAATTGCAAGAGATACTCTTGCGCTCATATCAACAGGCACTCAAAGAAGTTTAACAACCCATAGGCTGCCAAAGTAGCATGAACCCTTGGATCCTCAATCGCCATGACATCTCTCAGCTGGGACCAATCTCTCTCTCGCCAACCAACCAACATCGTGTAAAATGATCACCTGCAGCCACATAAAATAGTCCTAAGTCAGCCACATTGACCATAAAAAGCATTAAAAAGATAATTTTTACACTCGTCAACCTTGCCCCCAAGGTGCGGTTGTTTAACCCACAGGTGCGCACATATGCGTGACTATTTAACCCACAGACACGCACGTATGTGTGCCTGTTCACTCCATAGGCATGCACTCAGGTGCACCTATCCATCCCACAGGCACGCATGCATGCGTTCCTGCTCAACCTACAAGGGTGCCTCCATGCACCCCTGTCACGAACATAGGCATGCATCAAAGCGCGCATGTCCACTACACAGCTGCGCACACATGTGCGACTGTGTCACCAATAAACACGCACATAATGCATGCCTTAGTCCACCTTACGGACACCCCCATGCGCAGCTATCCATATGGCAAGCGCGCACTTGTGCACGCATATTTCCAGATTTCCTGTGCACTTGGGGGCCCACATCCCTAAAAACCCCTGTACGACCCTCCATACAACCCCTTCCCAAAAATGGAAAACCTAATTCTATGCAGGATGATCATACTACTAACCTGAAGCTCGTTGGTCCTCAATCGGTTGCCTCATTCTCCCCGAATCTCCAAATCTCCTATGAATACCTCTCGTCTAGTCACTCTCGTAGCAAGTACAAATGAGGTGGCAATGTGGGCCCTACAACTATATATAGGCCTTTTTTCCAAACTTCCACTCACCATTTCGAGAGCTCCAGGTGTCGATTCTTTGATACGTCTTCAGCCACAGGATCAACATCCCATCATCTACATAAAGATGGTCCCCAGGCCACTTTTCATCTTGAGCCCCTGGGGCGCCATTTTTTCATACCTCGACCAGGTGCGTATGCTCATATTCAAAATTATCAAATAAATTCTCATATGTTCGATTCTCTTCAGATATTGTTCACGTCAGGTATTTGGTTTTCATGTGTGCAGGTACCTATTCATCATACATCAACGCAACCCCTTCAGGTATATACTCAGCACTGACATGTAGTCATTCCCTTTGAATCTCACTTGCATCTCCAGTCACACCCTCTGACATTTTCCTCTAGGATCCCCATCTCTGACTCTTCAGTACCAACACCTCCATTTGCATCTTCGGTACTGTCACCTAGTAACAATCTTACCCACATGAGTTGTCCCATTCATGGCACCCTTTTGCACCTTTGACACTCATGCTATTTTTCAAACCCTTTAGGGATGGGAGTCTTGATCATCTTACATCATGTCGCGAATCAACCACATACTCCTTCTCCTCATTTTGCTAGATTTCCCATCGGACTCCTAGATTATCTCTTCAAGGTTATGTTTTTTACTGCACCTCCGCAGTATCATGAACCCTCCATTTCATCCACAATTAGTTTGCCCCTCTGCAAATTTCCTGTCATTTCACCTACCTCCTACAGAAACCCACCCATGGGGCCCCCACCCTCCACTAGTTCTCCAAGCAAATTGCACCCTACCCAGGCCAACCATATTACATCGGGGCACTTGTTTATGTATTTGTACACTCATCCCAAATTATTCTTTATTTATTGTACAAACACCTTTATTTCCCACATTTCCATACTTTTTTGTCGTCACCTTTGGCGACCTTCTTCCCTTTTTGGCAAAAGAAACCCATGTCACCCTTGGTTGGGGCACTACTTATCATCTACCCTTGAGGACATCGTCCATATACTCCGAGCATCCCACAGGCCACTTACCTATGCCCTCTAAGTTTGTTCACTTTGTCCCACCTCTAACACAACTTATCCCCTATCTTGTTGTCCCCCTGACACTCGACCTCGTTGAACAGTTGCGACCACTTTTTACCTCACATATACCCCCAACCATGGGTAGTCTTGAGTCTTCCTACATCGTGACTTCATCCATGTACTTCCTCCAATTCATAACCTCACCTAGTAGATTTCACGAAGCCCTTTGCTTCTGGGAGTCACGTCCCCCTTTTGTCGACATAAAAATAGTTTTCTAGAAGGGCGACAGTATCTTGACTCTCATTACCTTTCCAATGATAGCTCTCGGATGGCACAGGGAGAACCACAATTTCTCCCTGCTGTCATTGACCCCCATAATATTCGACTTCAACACTTTCTCATGTTACGGTGGGTCTTAATTTGCGACTATTGTAGTTATTTATTATATTTTCCGAAGACCTATGAACTTGGTTGGGCTATCAATGCCTACAAAATCTATGATATTTCTTATAGATGTCACTGCCTACTATTTAGAGAATGTTCATCCACAAAATTGTCTTCTACCTTTATCATGACCACCCCCGAGGGTGCTACAGTTGTCTACATCAACACCTCATTCCTTTTTTGAGTTACATGACATGAGCATGGGGCATGCCCACCTCGTTTGTACACAGTTTATTTTTACACACCTTATGGAAGGTTGGGTTCTACAACTTCCCTTTTCCCTCCAACGAGTAACTCTTGACACTCCCACTATCGTTCTCTCTTACAACGACACTCTTAGTAGAAGAAACATTGATGGATTTTGGCTATACGTATGCTCCTAACCTCATCCATCAGGGGGCATCTGTTATCACTGAAATTTTGTCTGCAAATGGTTACAACAGTTCAACATCGTCAAACAGTTATGAGGTCACCCATGGACCAAAATTACCACAAAATAATTTCCAAAGGGTCAAAAACTATACAACTAGTGACAAAATTAAAGGGCGCTATGAATACAAAGGGCGTGCATGAACATGCATGAAACAGAAACACAAGAATCATGTGCATGCGCACGATGCACGACTGTTGTCGCAAAAATTCGCGCACCTAAGAAACAATGCATTTATGAGAGTGGTCGGCCTCCCACCCACTTCCGGTTCAGCTTCCAAGTTGATTTGACACTCAAATTTGGACTGGTTTCAACTGGGTGGCTGGTCAAAGACCTATAAATTCCCTAATTAGCCTCTTTACACACCACAAACTAGTTGGACAATACCTCAAAGAAATGTTATAAAAAGGCCATGGATGCACTTCATTTTTCAAGGAATTTAATAGCAAAGTTATGCTGCCACTATTCTCTTGAGGAATCCTCTATTCCCATCAAGAGTATACTAGCATCATTACATTGGGCAATCCATCTCACGCCTTGAGTGGATTAGCAAATAATTCTTTCACCATTTTCATTTTCAAAGTTGTAAGAAGAGCTTATTTGTGGGGGTCCAAGAGCCCTCCCTTGGAGGAATAAGGGACTCATAGTCCTCTTTCTTCTTGGTGTTTTCTTTCACTGATATCAACCTTATCATTGGTTACATGGGTCTCATTGTTTCTTTTGTCCTTACGTCCCTATGCTCATTAATTTAGTTATTGTTTTATTTCTTAGTTTAATTCTTAGTTGTTCTTTTATATTTCTTTCTCTAACCCTTTTCCTTGTAGTTGTCCTGCTTAGCAAACCAAACTAAGCTTGCAAGCACCTCTATTTTTCTCACTAAGGTGATGAAAGAGGCACAACAAAGGGCATGATATGCAATCACAATTTAACACCAAAAAATGTCCTTTTTTATATCTTTTAGTCTACTTGGTGTGAAAAAGGGGTAAACTTGTGCCAAATAGATGTCTTTTCAAATCCAATTTATGAGTGTGAAAAAGACAAGTTCACTCGGTGATCTTTTCCATTTTTGATAACGAGTCAGAAAAGAGCTTAACTAAGACTCATGATCTTTCAAATATAATTTTAACGAGTGTGAAAGGGACAACTCACTCGACAATATTTTCAATTTTTAATAACGAGTCGGAAAAGATCTTAAATAAGACTCATTTTTTGGGAGTCTACGGGTAATAAGGCCACATGTGCATGAATGAGAAATGAGGCTCATTGTAAAGTATTGTATCGAATTCTAATGGACTCCCAGTTCTAAGGAAAACATCTCGGCATGGGAACCAAATGACAAAGAGGTTCTAATTATGGTACCCATGTTTGGTAAGTCTCTACCATTTATTAACGATGCTATGATAACAGATAAAGGTTAATGCGTCACAATAAATGGGTTTGTACCTAAGGTGTAAAAAGTGGTAATTGAAGGATAATGCAAAATTGCACGATGTAGTGAATACCTATCCTATATGCTAGGTTATGAATATACCTACCTGAGGAGATGAACGACCAACCATGATGTTGAAATCTGTAAGAAAATTGAGTCGAAACTACAAAAACCAGCTTAAAACCATTTTTGAATTAGTCCATTAGAAAAAATAATAGCATAAAACTATATCAAATGGGTAAAAATGTTTTATAAATAGTAATAAAATCAAAATTTACTATTTCGTTTTCATTTTCACCCAAAATAGTGAAATTTGGACTAACATACCTCTAGAAATTAAATGGTGATCACGGGAGCAATAGGAAATAGAATCACAAATAGTTTGGACCAGGTAACTCTTCATCCCATCCTCTTCAAATTCAATGGTTTACAATTTTGAATTAGGCTCCATTTTTTTAGTTTTTAAGGGCACAAACTGAGTTTTTCGGTATACGCGGGTTTCTACTAATATGTTGCTTATACGACCAAATATATTCCCCTGTGTGAACGACAGGGAGCATATATCAATCCCTACTCATGACTATTCTTGGATAACCCACGTATACTTGTGAAAAATGGAAAAAAATAAGCCTCTAACTCAAAAATTGATTTGGTTTTTGCAGGATGGTGTTGGAGTGGAGGGAGAGAGAGCATGAGGAGGTAGATGCAGTAGTGTATCAGGATCCAGTGGCTTAAGAGGCATTAAAAATATGTGGTCTATACAAGTTTTGGGCTCTCAAAGGAATGAGGGCCAAGGTGAGGTTATTGGAAATGTTGGTTGGCTATTGGGATCTAGATAGGCTATTGGGATCTAGATAGCGAGAGATTTATCCTTGATTGACAACCATTAAGGATCGAAGTAGAGGAAATCTACTTCTTGACAAGACTTTCACACCGATGAGAGGTCGTGGAACTCAAGTCATGCAGGGCCGAGAGTGGGATGAAGGTTGAAGAATACATCGAGGCCCACTGTGTTGCAGGGACTCCCATGGTGGAAAGTCAAATCCTTATCCGGGCTATAGGTAACCTCATCTTGAAGATTTTTTTTCTCGTGCTTAGCAGGATCATAGGGTCTACCTAGCTGTGTCAAGCATCGAGACCACTTATGTTTTACACACTGGAGTGTGAGAGACCTACCATGTATGATTGGTGTACCTCACTGCTGACCAATATGAAAGGTCAGCTGACAGAGTGCAAGCAGGGGGCAAAGTGAAACTTTGGGTTTGTCTCTATCCTTTGTAGCTTCTTCGAGTGGATCCCAAGCCTGGGACCTAGAGTGGAGATCATTCCTAGAGGGCCATGTGATCCAACTATGGCATGATGGATCGAGGTCATGAGACAACAGGGGGGAGGTAGGGTGGCGACACCCTACAACGATGATTTTTTCTTCTGGTGGAGGAGTCAAATCATAGATCTGGATGACTATCCCTATGTGGGAATTGATTTCAGAGGTGATTCTGATATGCCGCTTCCACCAGGAGCCGCCTACAGTGCCTTAGGTAAACACTATTTTTTATATATTTCATTTTTTGTATTTTTGTATTTAAAAGAAAAAATATTTTTTTTTGGATGGTGTTTTTAAATATTAACTCGATACTTGTGTGGTTGTAGAAATGGGTCCTCAACGACCATAGGGATTCCTACAACATAGGCAAAGGCACTGGGGAGATGAGGCAATGGGAGGAGAGGCAGAGAGAGTCCTTCAGAACGTGCAGGGAAACCTATCACGTTTGACACAGAGGATTCCTATGGTTCAGGTGGAGGATCTATCTGAAGCCATGAAAAGGCAGGTTGTCGGTGTACCTAGAGCATGGGTATGACTCTTCTGGCATCTTGCCAACACTGTGGTTTGATATCATGAGACTCATTCTATGCCACAAGCATAGATGTCATGAGACATGTATATCGGATGTATATGTATTTTTGAGGGTTTTAGCCCAAATTTTGTAATATAAAACACCATATTTTTTAGAAATATATAAAGAGGGATCTTCAGCTGTACTTATATCTTACAATGTGTGCATTGATTTAATGGTTTTCTTTTCTTTATTAATGTGACAAATTCCAATTCAAAACATAATTAGCGTAGGCATCAAATACATGATTATAACTTCTAGGAATATGAAAGTATGTAATAAAATCAAATTGTTGTTCCAAAAGACATACCTGTAGGAATTGACGGAGTAATGTTAGATCACGCACATAGTAACGACCATTAAACTGACATACGACTAACTGATAATCTAGGCATACGTCTATAGAGCGAATACCATGTGAGATAACATCGTGCAATAATTCTATGATGACGTTGTATTCGACCACATTATTTGTGGATGGCCCTAGGCATGCGCCACCTGAAGACACCAGCAGACCCTCGGGTGAGTAAATCACCCAAGCAGTGAAGGCTAAGTTTCATGTATGATGACTAGCTCTGTTGACATCTGCCAACAAAAGGGAAAACTTGATAAACAAGCCAAAGAGAAAAAAAGGGGGAAAAGGTGTATATGCACGTATACAAAGGGTTTTGCCCAAGCCCAGGGCTCAAGGGTAATACCTTTTTAAGTAGGGCCCATTTTTGGGCTTAGCCAATTTATTCCCTTCATAATCTTCCAAATCGTAGGCTCATTTTTCTAGAACATGTTGCACGATATAAGGACCGTGCCACATGGGTTTAAACTTGCCTGCCCCTAGAGGTTCTTTGGCTTGGTCATACAAGAGGACAAAGTCACCCTCAGCCTACAATCGAGGACATATAGACTTATCGTATTGAACCTTGACATGTTTCTTGTTTGCCTCGATAGCTGTAAAGGTGTCCCGATGATGCTCATCAAGACTCTCTAGGTGTACAAGGCATCGCTCTAAATCTGAAGTGTTAGGTAGGAGCTCAACTGCCAATTTGAGAGAAGGGACTTTGAATTCAACTAGAAGTGTCAACTCCACACTGTGTACTAACTGAAAAGGAGAAAAACCGGTGGCAGTCTTAACCGATGTTTGGTATGCCCAAAGTGTAGGATATAACATGATGTTCCAGTTGGAATTGCTCTGACTGACAACTTTTTGCAAGATGGTATTGAGAGAGTTATTGATGACCTCTACTTGCTCATTTGCCTGGGGGTAATAAGGAGATGAGTGATCATGTTTAAACCCCAGCTTAGATGCTAGTTCTATCATCATTTCATTTTGAAAATGACTTCCATGATTAGTGACAATCTCACTCGGGATACCGAACCAAGCGATAATTTGGTTGAATACAAAAAAAGTTGCAGTCTTCCCATCAGATTTAACGATAGGCATGGATTCGTCCCACTTGGTGAAGTAGTTGACAGCCATGATAATGTGTTGATGACCCCCAGCCGAAGTTGGGTTGCAATCAATGAAATCTACTCCCCACTTGGTGAAGGGACCTGTTATCCCCGATATCTAGGGATAAATAGGAGATCATGTCTCGAGGCCCACATGGTCCTAGACATGGAGTACCGAAAGCAGGAGCGACTTGAGCATGGCCCTGGAGGGCCCATCTTTCTTCTTCTCAGCCGACTTTGTCCTGTCAGCAGTACCAGCTTCCATCACTACCGGCCTGGGCTTGCATCAGAGAGGACTCTTGCTCCATGAGGTAATTGGTCCGAGGTATCATGGTATGTGTCATATTTGATCATTATAACTTTCTTATGTATGCATTAGGTTCCTTTCATTTCAGATGACTACTTGGATCTTACACTAATCCTCTTGACCATTTTTGGGGTGATTGATGGGGCAACTTAGCAAGCCGGTATTCATGGGTTTTGGTTGGCCACCAAGGGGGGTTTGCAGAGCCATCATCCGCTCCCACCATCTTATCACTTTTTCATCTTATACCCCGCTCATCCATCCCATTCCCCT
>ML792230.1:65518-98818 GCA_009831015.1 Picea engelmannii | reverse complement strand
AAAGAAAGATAAGGCAATAAGGGCTTGGAAAAAATGCATCCATGACGGGTACAACTCGCCTCCTACAAAGGCACCCACAAACAACACCAGCCCTTGGTCTGACTATGACTGGACATCCCTAAAACCATGTCACCACATTACACATGGCTTGAATGATCCTTTGAGGAAAATTTCCATTTCCTGTGGGTATTAGCCCAATAGGTGATCTTGTTGGTTCCCTTAGCTTTGTATAGTGGGTTTGTGTAATGTCTTTGAGCTATTAGATGAATGGTTAGGGATTTTATGCATATGTTTGATAAATTTAATGGTGAAATATGATTTACATTGCTATGATGTCTAGGACCGATGAGCCCCTGGAGGGTGTAGTCTTTGATGTGCAGTACCATGCCCGGTGGACAGGTACCAGAGGATCGGTGCACATGGGGAGATGATTAGCTCGGACCTCCATGGGGCTGAAGAGCCCATCAGGTGGTTGTTGGGATGACAGAGGTAGGACTGAGTTGTGACGAGCCCTTGCACGAAGAAGAAGAAGGACGCCCTCATCAGGACATTTTGGTGGAGACCTAGCCTTTGGGGATCAGCCCCTTGCAGATGGGACGTTGACCTAGATGGATTGGACACCACCCAGGGCTAGCTGGACGTTTTTTGGAGCAGAGGGAAGCATGTTGGGCTTGTTTGGCACACTTAGAAGGCTGTAGGAGCCCCAGGGGGGCCAACGTCTCAGTGGCAGGATGATGATTTTTCCCTAAAGGCACCAACGTCTCCCCTAAAGGGGCTTGACGTCTCCATTTTCTGCTCATTTTTGGCATTTTTAGCATGAAAAGTGACAAATGATTAGATATTGTAATGTCAGCCTTGTCAGATATTTTGATGACCTTATTTTGTTAATTAAAGGTCATGAGATCATATATATTGAGGATTTTTTACCCTCATTTTATCATAACATAACTTGCTCTCTTGTAAGAGTGACACCTTTAGCTCTTGTTCTTGGTTTTCTTCTCTTTTTGGAGTGAGGCGCAACTTCTTGGAGGACTATTTTTTGGCAAGTGATGCTATTTATCATTGGAAGGTTTACAACTAGGGAATGGTTAATGCTTCTTCATGAATTTGTAAGTGTTTTCTCTTCAAAACTTCTTGAGTGAATGGTTGTGGATTAAATATCTTGCATGCATTATCATAATTTTCTTAATCTTTAAACCCTAGGGAGCCAACATACAAGTAGGTTGTGGCTTGATGTCCCCATGGTAAAAGCTTATAGCCATTTGATTAGAGAAGTTTTAGCCTAGCCATAGCTACACTAGACTTTCTCTTTTCTTGAGTTAGTTTTAAACATAAATTGAAGAAGGAAGGCGTCCTAGGCCTAATTTAGTTTACACCTAGGGATTGCTTCTAGGGTTTTGAAAAGCCTTGTATTTAAGCAACATTTTTTAGCCATAGGTTTGTGTTTGTAAGCTAGCCATTTTGCCAAAGAAGTCTTAAGGAAAGAAGAGAAAGCATTAGGCCTAGCCTTAGCTACACCTAAGTAAGCCTCCTCTTCTTAGGGTTTTGGTTTGGTGGCCTTGCCATAGCAACACCATCAAACCCTAACTCTCTTGTCCTTAAGTTTAAGTTTCTCCTAAACCATTAGTCTCACTTCAATTGACTCCATTAACCCAAGGCACTAGTCTAGAAGTAATCTTGAGCTTGTTTATGTTTCAAATCTCTTTCAAAACACTTTTAAATTGAAACCCTAATTAACCTAGTGTCTAACCCTAGCGACTTGAACTAACCCTAATGAGATGATGTCTTGCTGATTTTGAACTTGTGTTTGGATAGAAAAGTGCGGCCTAGTCATCTTATCATAGCCATAGAGGTTTCAATAATTTTCATTGGTTGAATTGGCTAAAACGTCCACTTCTTGGCTAGCTAACCCTAAAACTGCAACATAAATTATATAGGTGACATCACACCTTTTAGATCTCTTGTTTGGCATGCAACGTTATGAAATTTGTCATCTATTTTGATTGACTTTGAGTTAGTGATTGCATCTATAAGCTTATTTGACAAAAAGTCTCACTCATTGTCTTCATTTTGACCTATTGATTAATGCTTGATGTCACATCCATAGCAGTAATAATATAGGTGATGCAACAACATGATCTATTATGAGAAGATTTGATATTTGTAGCATTGTGATATAATAAGGATCTAATTTTGCACATTGAATGCTCTTATCTCTTGGTGTACTTATTGAAGAAGTGATATAAGCTATTTATCTTTGTTTGATAATCATTGACTTCGTCAATAATTATATCTAATCATTGCTCATATGTATATTGGAGGATAGTCATTGATATTATGAAGTACTAACCCACTGCAAGCACATTTCTAGCTTTGTTTGTCTTGTCTCGCAAGCAGGTGCCTTATCAGTGGAATATCTTCTTTGACTATCTCTTTTGGTAGTAATCTGCAAAGGGAATCTATCACTTTGATTTGTTATACCTTTAGCCCTTTGGAAACCCAGGTTACATAGGGACGTCTCCCTTGGACTAGCCATCCTAAAAAGAAAGAGCTCCCCATCGAGGTGACAATGGGTGGGGAAGCTCCTGTTATGCCGGTTTTAAGCCTTGACTCAAGCTACTTAAACCCCTCCTACAAACCGTGCGATAACAGGACCGATGGTAATGACTGGGTGAAGAGGGGCTGGGTGGGAGTGTTTTTTTCGAGTGAACACTTGGCAAGGGTGACACTTCTTAACCACTTCAATACAATCTTTAAATATGGTGGGCTAGAAGTAACTGCCTCGCAAGATTTTTTGGGTTGTCACAAGCCTGGATAGATGACCACCACAAGCCCCTTTGTGGAAATCATTAAGGACTAACTCGTATTGTCATATACTATCTATTCCTCGACAATACAAAGTGTTGCTGATGATTGTATAATTTTTGGCTTGGTATCTAACACGCCGTCGATCATCTCGCGAGAGATGTTGAGAGAACTTCAAGGTTTGAAGATATAAAACAATATCTCCATAGCAGGGGTCAGACGATGAGACAAGGAAAATGTGTTCATCTGTGAATGAATCGACATGAATAATATCTTCATATAATCGTGGGAAATAAGATATTAACTCTGCAAAAACTAGTGATTTCTTGGACTTGGCCAAAGCAAAGTTGAGATCAAATTCTTGTAAGATGAAAATCCATTTATTATATTTTCCACCTATGATACGTCTAGTGAGGATGTATTGAAATGGATTAACATCAACAACCACAATAGTTTTAAAAAAGCAATATATAGTGTCGTAAATGTTGGACTGCATGGACGACAACCAAAGCTAGATTTTCAACGTGTGAGTAATTACGTTCAGGACCGACTAAATTTTGACTAGGATAGTAGATGACATGCTCGCGAATATCATCATCCTCCTGAACTAGAACCATACCAATTGTCTCTTCAGACACAGTGATATCCAACAAGTAATCTCTACTGTAATCAGGAGATTTCAGTAGAGGGGCTGATACCAAGGATTTCTTTAAAGCATCAAAAGACTGCTGGGCTCGATCATCCTAGATAAATGGGGTGTCTTTCTTAAATAGGCACATGAAACCCTTAGTGATATTGGCATAATTCACAATAAACTGATGCAAAAAGTTATCTTTCCCATGTAAACCTTGAAGCTATCTAATCGTGCGTGGGGGAGGCAACTGAAGAATTGCCTCAACCTTAAGTGGATCTACCATGATCCCTATCTTGGAGACTAAGAATCCTAAGAGATGTCCAGATCTAATGTAAAATATGCATTTATGAGGATTGAGTCGAATTCTATAGTAGAGGCATCTTTCAAAAACCAGTTGAAGGTGCTTAGCATGATCCACTCTCTTGCGAGAGTGAGAAACAATATCATTGAGGTAAGCTTCGACTATGTGTTTGAGATCATGAAAAGTGAAATTCATGGCTCGTTGGAAGATTGCTCTGGCATTTTTCAGGCCGAAAGGAATTTTTCGATATGCAAACATGCTCCAAGGACATATGAATGCCATCTTATGTTGGTCTTTAGGTTTGATATGGATTTGGTTATAGCCTGAAAATCCGTCCATAAAAGAAAATATTTCTCTTCTCGCACACTCATCGAGAATTTTATCAATTAAAGGCATGGGGAAGTTATCTTTAGGACATGCCTTGTTCAGGTCACAAAATTCCATACACATGTGGATGGTTCCTTGATTTTTATTCATGAGAACGAGGTTGGATACCCATTTGGTCAAGGGAACCAGGTAGATAAAGCTGACATTAAGTAGCTTCTCTACCTCTACCTTAATAGAGGGGGCCTTCCTAGGATTAACAAATCTAAGATGTTTTTGAATGGGTTTAGCATCTGAGTAAGTCCTAATATCATGTTTGAAAATATGGGGGTCGATCCCTGGCATATCTTCATATGACCAAGAAAATACATCTCGAAATTCTTTGAAGAGGTTGGTGTAGATTAGAATCTCTTCTGGCAAACAATCTGCACCTATATTTACATTTTCAATCTTTCCAGGGGTACGAGATATATCGATATGGATGGTAGGAGAAATGATCACCATATTCCTTTCAGCGTAAATTCCATGTTTATCAAGTGGAACTATGGCGTGACCGACTATCTCACTCAGGGTAGATCTAAAATCATCTTTCTCAATTATTTCAAGACATGGGAGAAAATAAGATCAATTATGCATATCGTCCCAAGGTCTCTCAAAAACATTCATGGCTTCATCCAAAGGAAAAGTCTCAACCAAGAAATCATGTGAACAAGAAAATGAAGTGGCCCACATGGGCCTAAGAATTGGATCCTCCTCGATCGCCTACGAGAGAACAGGATCGTGATCAGTAGAAGAGTCAAGAATAGCTTGATATGTAATCTCTACTTCCGATAGTGGCATATCCATGCCAGCATGTGACTGAACTTCAATCGACGAAGTTGGAGAAGGTAGGGCCCAAGGGTCACTAAAATAAGAAGTGCGGAAAGGGATGGACTTCTCTACTAAAGTGGGCATGCTGGACATGGCGTAAGTGTGGTGAGTCAGTGTCGAGAAGTCGAAAGTACCCATGAAGGAATAATACATTTCGACATCGATATTCTCAGTTGCCGGTTGAGAATTGATGATCATAGGGATCAACGGTCCAACAGATGCATTCGGGCTAGAGTACGCAAAGGATAACTGGTTGATCATCACACTATCCCCCTGATGAGGAAAACAAAGAATGTGGAAAACGAACGACACAAAGATGACCATAGCATAAGTCCAATTGTGACCTAGTAATAGGTTATAATCGAGAGGTGCATCAACTACCTCTACTTCCACCTCTACTATCTTCCCACCTAACTAGACCGGAAAGGTGGGGAGAATACCATGAGGGTGGAAGGAATGACCGTCAAATGAGGTCAACATGGTTGATGACATTGAAAGGGTTTGAGAACCGATAGCTTTCCAACAGACTAAGGACATCATGCAAGTGGCAACACCTTCATCAATGACCACTTGTTTGATGGTATATTTAGAATACTCCACATGGATTTGAAAATCCACATGGTAGGGTAAGTGAGGCTTCACGTCCATGACATCAAACTTTATGATATTCGAGCCACTAGGTTATAGAGCTCCTAAGGTAGAGATTAAGGCATTCCTTTGTGATGGACACATCTGGAGTACCTCCAAAGTAGACATCACACAAGGTGTTTGGCCCATATTCTCAACAATAGAGTAGTTCTGGGCGGCTCTAGCATTAGGGTTATGGGTAGAGAATTTGAATACTCCTTTAGGAATATGAGGTGGTGGATCTCGTTTCTCGATTTGTAAATTCATCTCCAGGGGTGGAGGAGGATAGTCTAGGCTGGTACTATCTTTTGAAGAGCCGTAATCTCGAGAGCGAGTGGCTATATCGATTTTTTCATCGACCATATTGATACAAACACGGTCGCCATCTTGTGGTGGTGGGTTTTGACTCCCACCAGGCACATTTTTGGCATTCAAAGAGGATAAGTGTTGGTTGTGAGGAAAAGGATTTGTTAGCACAATGGGTGGAATATTTAAAAGCCTCACAACCTCTACAAGTTTGGGGCATAAGTGTGTAAGGTGATCATCAGTACAAAGTTTACAAGGAAACTTAACCTTATGCTTTTGTTTCTTTCCCTCTGCAACATTATCGTAATGTTTTCCATTATTATTCTTTTCCTTGGATTTATTCTTCCCACCTCTACGATTATTTTTACCTTTCTATTTATTTCCATCTGGTTGCTGGTAACCATTTGGGTTTTTCAACGACTGCATGGAATGTACATCCGCTGATTGGGTGGGTTTGGAGGATCCAGATGAAGCTGGTCCTCTGGTAGACTTTGTTGCCGAGTCTGCGGACTTTACATTGGTGGAACCCACAATGCTATCGACATGGGGTAAAGGAATCTGTCTAGTATCATGAGTTGATCGCGATGTGTCGGGAAGAAGGTGGTATGAAGTGGCCTCTTCCTTGTTGAAGACACTAGAAGTAGAAACATCTTTTGAAATAGGAGTGTGAAAAGACTTTAAAAACAATTCTAAAATAAAGTCTGGGGGTATGGGAGTCTTAACTAACCTTCTTTGCCCACACTGTTCCTGGATATGGTATGAAATATGAGTGTCGGTACCCTAGCGTAAAGTTGACAAAAATTCAAGGCCAACATCGTAATGAACAGGTAGTTGAAAATGGTTAAGAAAGGCTAGCACTAACTATTGAAAAGACCCATATGTCCCCCTAGGTAGCTCAATATACCATTGTGATGTAATCCCGATAAGAGTGCGCTGAAACAATCATAATATAATAGAATCGCGATTCAAATAATTCGATGAGCACCAGAGGTGAAAAGTAGTGACGTGATCACCAAGGTCCTTGCCATTCTTACCCTCAAACTTTGGAATTTTTGAGGGAAGCTTGGTGGGGAAAGGGGGCCATGTGGGATCATGATTCATCAGGTTGTTTATTAGTTTAGACAAATCTGACAGATTAAGCGTGGCCAGAAAGGGAATACGGGGTTGCGACACCTGACCCCATCCTCCCGTAAAAGACTGAGTATTAGGAGTTGTGTTCCATCTAGGATTTTGGTAAGGACCAGAACCTTGTCTGGAATTAAAATACCCTCCTCTGGGTGGATTCGTGAAAGATGGATTGGGCATCATTCCAGTAGGAATGTTCTGATAAGAGTTATGAAAATTTCCCCCAGTTGGATTAGCTCCAAACTAAGGTTAGTTAAAAATTCCCCCAACTGGAATAGATCCAGGTTGGGGGGTGCCCAAGACCTAAGAATGACCTCCTCTAGGTGGGAATTCATAGGATTGAAGTGGATTCATTATGCCAAAATTATTGGTCGAATTCGACACCGAGGGGATAGGGATATAGGGTGGAACTTGTTTGCCATCTTGGTTTCTCCATCCAGCCGTAGAAGGATTAGAGCCAATGTTAAGGAAGGGGACACTTACTACATTAGGATTCACTTGGGGAACATGAGAGCTACCAAACAGAAAAGTAGTGTAAGGAGGTGTAGTTCCCCCAGGTCCAAGGCTAGTGATATGGCCAACAGTTGGGATGGCAGTCGAAAACTACGAAGTGAAACTTGGCATACCATAAGAAAATGGACTAGTATCCATGGGGATGGTCTGAAAATTGTAACTCAGCGAGTGGACAAAAACCCTAAAAGGGTTAGAGGCAAGAGACAAAGTATTGACTACGGGTCAAGCCATAGTACTAGTGTAGGCCTCCGACACTGCAACTGTAGCGGCTGCAGGTGTCAAAGGAGTGCAATTAACTATAGTGGGATTGGGAGTTGATGAGCTCCTAGAGTTCTGAAGACTAGACTCATTACACATCCTTGTGGGATCACAAGTCTGAAAAGTAGATATGTGTATACCACTCATGATAACTCTATGCCTTTTAGAAGGCAATAAATTGAAAACCGGTGGTAACTGTAACAACTGACGGGACCTGCGAGGAAGCGGTTACGACTCCACAATGACTTATGACTCTCAACAAATAAAAATTTATCCCAAGGAAAACTAGTAATCAAAGAGCATACCAAAAAGTTAAATGACCAATATGCATGCAAACGGGCTAAAGTGGTTGAGTGGCCTCCCTCGCTAAAGAAGGTATGCCTTGTCTAGGAGGGACATGAGACTCCTTGCTAAAGTTTGGAGGTAAAAAAATCAGTTATAAGGGCCCTCATAGGCTTAACAACGAGTCGATCAGACTGGAGAAGTAATATTCTATAAAGGTTGTGTGATGTCCAACCCCTATCTGACTCAGGATACAAGCAAAATAACCCCTGCAAGTAACCTATGAGAAACCTAAGTCAAGCAACTAATCAACCATTGTATAACTGATGCACAGGCGAACAGTCGTAATTATGGATTACCATATGGGTAGGGTAGCAAAGCCCGAAACCTTGAAAGTACCACCTCTCACAGAGGTATGGATACTAGCAAGATCCCCAAATATGAATGAATCCATAGAAATATCTTTGACGCTAGGTGAGTATCCAAGGGTTATCCCTTCGACAAACTTCACGCGACCTTGTGCTTAACTCCGGTGTGAGCGGAGCCTCCTAATATTACCAATTATACAATGGATTTCTCAACTCCCTGTCTCAGACACATATGTTGATTTAATTTCCTTGGAGATGTTTACTCACAAAATCCTATTCCAAGGCACTAAATCCTAGGCTAGTTTGTTCACCCTAAACAATAAAATCGTTACCAATCAATTTTAGTTTAAAGCATAAATTTTATTGGCCGTGATTACTCAAAAAGGTATGTAAATGAAACTCATGGTGTTATGATTCTGCATGAAAATAAAAATAGATATAATGCAAATCCTAACTTTAACTTTTCAGTGAATTATATGCTAAATAAAAACAGTGCAATCTTCAATTTTAACTCTGCAACTACAATCTTTCTCTAAATGTGCTAAGCTAATGATAAAGGTTCCAAGACAAAAATACCAACCAATGCAAAATACCTATTTTTTGTATTTTCAATGTATTAAAAAGAAAATGCATGGACTGATAAGCAACTTGGTATATAACTTCTATTGTGGATAAAATAAATCACTCGAGCAGAATACCAAGAAGCTAAGAAGACAACCCAACTACCAAGGACAAATAAAAAATGG
The DNA here is from genome assembly GCA_009831015.1 of Picea engelmannii. Lineage (NCBI taxonomy): Eukaryota > Viridiplantae > Streptophyta > Pinopsida > Pinales > Pinaceae > Picea > Picea engelmannii. Next base: position 89,659 of record ML792230.1, on the reverse strand, counting down.
AAAACAAAGAGAAAGACACTGCCCAAAAATTCAACTCCAAATAGGTTTCCTGTCATCCCAGATAATCTCAACAGGCAACACAGAGACCTAAGAAGGCTCAGTGATCCTCAAAACCTACCCAGCAATCACTAAACCAGGCAAGGAAGAAAGGGGAAGTGGTATACGCAATTTTTCAAGAGAAAAGGGCTTATATACGCCTCTTGCAGTGGGACAACAAGCGTGTATACGTGACTGTCAGGGAAAAAAGGACGTATATCTTTTAAAACAACTCTAGGCAGGGGTAAAAGGATGAAAAACTCTGACCCAGAGTGAATAGACTCTATCCAACTGTGATACGACAAGAAACACAAAGGAAAATGAGCAATGTAAGAAGAAAAAATACTTCAACCCTTATAAGGAAGATCTATCCCCAATGGAGTTGCCAATTCTGTTACAAGGGAAAAAATCTCTATGGACAAGGGTAAAACACAACAGACATGTATGACTATAGAAGTCAACTCAATTCCAACATGTGCTATATAAACTAATGTGAAATATGAGGAAGAAGCTTACCTTGATCCAATCATTTGATGCCATTCCACTGTTGAGCACTTTGACCCAAAGCTTTACAGTTGCAAGAAGTTCTCAACAAACAAGCGATGCAAGTATATAGTGACAATATATAAAATGAGTTAGCACATCAGATAGCACAATCCATTAATAAACATTACAAACATGCCCATAGATAATAATCATATATATTCAAGATATCAATAGGATGGGAAAGGAGTATTTCTATTAATAATTGATCAATAGAAGTATCAACATTACATACTTCCATGTCGGCATGGTTGGAAACCAAGAAACCAAGTTCCTTCCAATTGGGTCTCCACCACTTCAATCCTCCACCAAAGGAAAGCTCATAGCAAAGAGGTAATGAGGTCCTCTCGACAATAAGGAAATATCTTGGGGGTTGAACATTGTGTTCAGACTTGAGGGATAAAGGGATGCAGACTCAATATGAAGTAATTTCTCAAGAGTAAATTTTCTCTCAAAGTTGAATTCTTTCTCCTCTTTTTCCATAACTCGAAATTGTTCTCTTATAGCCTCTAGAATGCAACTGAAGGGATGAGTTGGAACGTTTCTAGTATATGGAAGGCCAAAGATTAGATATCGTCTGTCGTGACATGGAAACCCAACCTCATTTTGTATTTTCTAGCACAAATCCTGATATATGTGAGCTGTAGTGGAGCAGCAAGCGTATACGCATCTTGCAAAGAAGTTAGGGAGTGTATATGTGGAGAATTATATATTTTTGGCTTTGGATTTATCAAAAATGGGTTGATAAGTCTGCATAGGGAAATGGAAAAATCCCCTATGTACAAGATAGCAATGGTGAGGCAAATCTTTCTATAACAGGTTGACATGCGTATGTGAAACTGTGCCCAATATTGATGAACTCACAGTTTAAGCCACCACAGGGTGCAAGAAATTAAGAATACAAAACATGTCCAATTCATATAATTTCTTACTTTCCTAATTACACCATCAAGCAGGCACAAAAAGGGATACAGTATAAATCATTAAGCAAACATATCCATCCCTGGGTCATTCACAATATATCTAATTTTATTACACAATTAAAACTCAATTTCACAGGGTATGAGAATACTTATCTATTACAAGTTGCATCCAACTAACTATCTGTGGGTGTGTGCATTTCCACCCAACCATAGGCTCAAAGGCATTCATTCATATCACTTTTTCCACCCCCGTGCCAAGCCATGATATCACTAGGTAATTTACGCCATCTCTCAGAGAAAAATCTCTCTGTCACAACGACCCTGTGAGGTTTATCAGATGCTTTCCCAGAATCAAGCTCACATTTGGTCCTTTATTTCATGTTCTCTGCACTTCCTTTTTTTTCCCGCATCCCCTTTTTGAGATTGTGCTCTCGTCTGGTGTCTCTCCTTATGATGTGTGTCTGTATGTATCTTACCTTCCCTCCTTTTGAAGGTTTATGACCTGTCCTGTTCCTTCTGTCAGAAGGAAGCTCAGATCTATAGGTCTCTGTGGTACTTTGGGCTGACATTTCACAGCTAGACCATGCTTCCATTCATGGGGGTGGTTGATGACTCAACCACTAGTACTTTCTTCATTAAATGATTTCCTTCCTCTAGAGATATCATGGCTCATACTTCAAGGCTTCACCCCCCATCAATCAGTTATGGGAAATTTAAGAATAACACATTTACATCGTCCACATGCCTTAGCATGGTAATCCTATTTTATGATTAATTATAAGTTGGGGGAAACAAGGATTCTATAATTCTGTTCGAAGACTTTTGTGATCATTGTTTTGTTCAGAGAGTACTTTCGGATCCATCTCATAGGTTTTATGTTTTTCGACGTTTCGGACCAAACTAGTGTGGTCCTTCCCCCTTAAAGGAACATTGTCCTCAGTGTTCTTTCTCAAAAACACCTGTTATGCCTTTCTCATTCAGATGTTTCAGAAATCTTGATCCTTCTTTTTCGGTCAGGTCCTTTTTCAGAGCCTTAATCTTCGTCATCTGCTTTCAATAATTCTTGGACAACAAGAACATTAATCATATTCTTATGCAAAAACATTTCATAAAAATTTCTAGTAAAATTTCATAATCTTAGCACAATAATTATCTACGTAGTTTGTGGATTTGTATCCACATGGTTGTATTGTTATCGAGGATAATTGTTATTCATTTACATAATCATTGTGTGTATGATCATAATCAATATTTTACAAGAAATATCAAGGTCTCATCTTCCTTGCGGTCACTCACCCTCCAGGCCCAGGCTCAGGCATCCCCTTCTCTACTATACAATCCCTCGGGTGATCCATCTTGCCTTGCCAAGGTTTTATCACTTAGGAAGAACTACCCATCATGTGCATGATCCAAATCAATAGTTTACAAGAACTATTAAGGTCTCATCTTCCTTGTGGTCACTCACCCTCCAGGCCCAGGCTCAGGCATCCCCTTGTCAAGGTTTTCTCACACAGGAAGAATTCTGGATACTTTATTGAGCCTTACAGTCAAGGTGTCACTCATAATTTCTCTGTCAAGGCTTCCCTCCGACGTGTGTTACCTCAACACAATATATTCTAGGCGATCATGGCTTACCACAGGGTTCTCATGGCTCAGTAGTAGCCATTTTTCATGCTTTTCATCTTGACATTCTTCCAACTCAATGAAAGTTAAGGAAGAAGGTTACTCTCCTTCTCTTGGCACAAAAATAGATAGGGATGAAGGTTATTCTCCTTCTCCCAACTCAGTCATATATAGGAATGAAGGTTACTCTCCTTCTCCTGAGTCAGTCTCTATTTCCTACGATCAGAACATACTCTTTTTTCACAGTTATTCCTCGAACCCAAGAGCTCAGTCTCTTGTCTCTGCACTCTTCAGAGATATTTTCCTTTCACCTGTATCATAGGCATACAAAAATTCATGATACAACATCATAAATTTTAAATTCAGAGTTTCCTTGTAAATCTGTCACCTACAAATTTCCAATTCCACATTTTGTTTTCATATTTGTTCTGCACAGGAACCGAATTCATAATTATGGGACTTTCCTTCCCATAGAGGTTTGTCTCAATAGGAAATTGGTCTTCCTGATGGGATTGCAATGCTTCCATATCTAATACCCCTTTGCTTCCTGCACTTTCAACTTCAATCATCCAAAGAAATTGTTAGTTTTCCATGCACATACATTTTTATTGCACCTTTATAATGTCATCACAAACAATTTCAGAATTGTGCATACTAACAATCAAATTCACTTTCTCAAAAAGGAAATACCATTCCTTACAGTTTGGTTTAGTAGTAAATTGGTATTCCTTATAGGATTACAATACCACCATATCCAAGACCCATTTCCTCTCTGCAATTCATTATTTACACAACCAAACAAACTGTTAGCCACTCATGCATCCATGTATATATATCTATATTCAAAACCATGCATACTAACAGTTCATCACATCTATATAAACATGAAAAGGGAATCCCATTCCTTGCCTATGCCTCATTTCAACATACCAAACCTTTCAAAACGTAATTGAACATTTCAAAGGATTTTAACAAATGGGACAATATTCATGGCCACATTCATACCCAATGCACTCTTTCATTGTTTTCAAGTTCGTCACACTTTATGACTGGTTCTTCGCCATGGCGTGTTACAATTTAACCAACCTTTTCCTTATATATATTATCCATTTTATTTCATTCTTAACATAGGACCATACTGCCTTCTATAGGCCGATCATGACCCCCAAATCAATACACATGAACTCAAAATTTTCACATGAATTTTAAGCATTCTTCCTCCACTAATAACCAGGGTGCCAACACTCATGGCCACCAAAATTTGTTTTCCTTCAACGCTTACATAATGTAAGTAAAAAATTGGAAGGTACTCCTCCCTCAATGGGAAATCTATTGTCTATCCTTTATGAAACAATGCATTTCGTTGAAGCAATTCCATGCAATGTGCTAACTAGGAACACCTTTATTCCCATAGAACTAGTCCCAGTGACAACAGTCTAACACATAGTGATAAACTCTTCCTTTCTTCACTGGCCTAGATGGAATCCATTTTCTCTCCACATGATCGAGAGCAGTGACCTCGGTTCTATTTGTTTCAGTGCTATCCTTTTTAGTTCCCATGTCCAAGCATTATGATCCTGGCTACACCCCTTTCCTACAAATTGATGGTGCATATTCATCTTTCCCTAGATATAACGATTGCAATGGATTGCAGAACCTCAACTGGCTCACGGTTTAATTCTCCTTTCCATCCCCACAATGAATACGAGCCGTCCGATCTACGATAGGACCCCCAAAATCAAAACAAAACTATATTGATTTTAATTTACGGGTACAAGTCCTGACATTAATCCACATACATAATCCTTCCCCACAATGAATACATGTAGTCGATCTTATCCCTAGATATATTCTAAACCACATGATTCCAAATACAACAATCCCAGCATAGAAGTATTTGATCGAGAATCTAGATTGAGAGAAGATCCTCGATTTTCCAAATTCAACCACAGAACCCAATCACTGTGTGCGTTTATGTGGCATTATCACATGGGTTCCTTGCAGGTCCTCCCACTGATTGTTCACAGATAAACAATTCACAGTGATTGTGGAATCCCCAATGTGTTTTCTCTTTATCAAAGATTTCAATATCCATAATATGAAAAGTGTTCACCCAACTCCTTAATCGTGGTCGTTGATCATCCACCCTGATGAGATCAACAGTGTTGGTTGATTGTGGGACGTGAACTAGCACGCCTATTAATTCTGCCTTCGCACTCCGCAATCAATACTAGCCATCCGATCTACGATCAAAACCCAAACTCAAAACAAATCTACATTGAATTTAAATTATGGGCACATGCTCCGTCATTAACTCGTGTGCCCATTTGATCTGCGCAATGAATATGGGTTGTCAATATTATCGAACGATTGGTGTTTGATCCATTAACTCCAGTGGATCTTGAAATTGATATGAAGACTAAAATTAGTTTCCTTCTGATGAAAGGCTCATGTTCAGTTCCTCTGTTAGGCTCTTGATTAACCTGATTCAATCAGGGTTTTCTTTCATGATCCTCACGATCTTGATCTGTAGTTGATCGACGGTATTTCTATGATCTCCTAGTAAAGGTTTTTGACCTTTTGAGTCAACATAGATCATTTGGTTAATATTTTGTTGCATAATACAATCAATCTTCACTGTCATAGGTTCACACCTCCAACATTCGGGTTCTCCTTCCCGAATCATACCCTACTTGGGTATCCATGGCATACAATTGTTCTTGGCTGATAGCACCCTCTTTCTGATTTTCACCTCATCAACAGTGCTTTAGCAGGATTCTCACAGTCATGTCATTAATATTTCAACTAAAACCTTCCCATGGTGATCCTCTGCTTGAGGTTGCCCATTATTGGTATCTGTCTTCCTCAACAGTTCCAATTCCTTTCTATACACAACATGCATAATTAGTTGTAATATCAATTAAAATGCATGTATCATAACATTCAAATCCATAAAACTTCTTCAAAATGTCCTAGCATATATTTATGCATTTCATTACATTATCCTCAAGGATTTCCATGAATGCACTATACACAGTTCTCAACTATTTCTGCAGTAATAAAATCATCATCACTATGGTGTCAAAACATTTACTTTTGTTAGTAAGTTAGTTTTTTCATTCCAGAGGAAACATAACACATAGAAAGAAAGGAGTTAGGGGCTTTCCCCTTCTTTCAATTCTTTCTACATTGCCTGGGACTTTTTAGCCCAGATGAGTTATCTCTAAAGGCCTCACTGTTTTTTCTTAACATGGCTACAACCAAGCCTATTCAATCAAACATACTCCTTTATTCATTCATTAGTCTTCTTATTCATTACATGATGCTTTAAAAATGTAATCTTCAAAGGCATAATCATTTTCCTCTTATCATGACAACATAACATCTTTGTTCATTTACCCTTTTATATAATTATATTAGTATTCCCCAAGGAGAGGAAATACATTCCCCTCAATCTATTATTTGGAACAAAAGTTTCATGACTCTTCAGAATGGAGTCAACCATGCATCCATAGTATTAATTTAATTTGGACAAGAGCAATTCTTTCTTTATATTTCACTCATCATGGAAACCATATGGTGCCTACAACTATACTCTTTCATCATACATGTGCATCACCTGCACGTTTAATATCATTCATACCTAACTGGTATTGATATCAGGCTTCATATTAAGAAGCTTGACAATGCATTAAACCCATTCACTCAAGCATAATTAAACACAACTAAGTATTCATCATGGTAGCTTATTGCTTACACCTTTTACATGTCATTCACACACATGGACATATCAGTCCTCTATATCCTTTTCCCAAGGATCTTCCAAGCATCCTTATGATCATGTATACACATTTTTGTATATGTAGGTGCATCTATTGCACATTTTTACCTAATGCATTCACTTGATAGTTTAATTTCATCATTAGTATCCTTTAGTTTGGGATTTCAGTCACTTACAGGACTAATCTCACAGTCATATTTCATATTGATGTTTCCTTATCTCATGGAAATAACCAGCCAGGGCCACTTTCCTCTTTACGTGAAAATGTCTAGCAAGAAATCCTCCTTACCTCAATGTCCACAAGGTTTTACCCATATCACCTTTATATGGTTATGAGGAGTTGTATACTCCAAGTTTAATGTAAAGCAGTAACTATAGATTCCAAGGATCCTACCTGATCCTGTCAGATTCCTTTAAGCCCACAAAGGTATTAAACATTATATAATCAACCATCATCAATGCCTAAGGTTCCAAATGTCCATGCTTAGAAGCAGTGTTATGAACACTAGGTCATTCATCCTTTCAGATTCAACGGCTCTTGACAAAACCCTTCCACCTTTAGCTATCCACATTAACGTATTATTATAAATTTTAATTATCATATCCCTACTCCGGTAACGGTAGTTATCACTTTGACAATGCATTAACGACAATTTTTGTCTTAGGCACAAAAGTACCCAGGTCTGTAGGTTGCATGGGAAACGCCCAAGCGCAGCACAAGAGAGTCTCTTTTTGGGTTACGAGTCAAGCGAGCGGGCAAAGTTTTGTTGTCAGTACCTGAGATCTACCTACAAGGATGATCAACGGTCATTGGGTTTTCAGGGCTACCAAGTTTCCCAATATTTAGCGCAAGAGATAGCTCCCATATTTCAAGACAAATCTGGGTCGTCCGATCTAATTGGGACAGGTGGCATCCAGTCGGTGTATTGGGGATTGGTGTTTCGAGAGACAAGGAGCCTCCCATTCATTGCAGTTGAAATTGCCGATCGACGAAATGATGAAAGCACCTTTGGAGCCGAGCCCACGGTCCTAGCACCAGGTCACGTCAAGCAAGCCTGTAAATGAGGGTGGCCCCCTTTTAAATAATGAATTCTCCCTCATCCATTCATCTTAAGGACACATGGTGCACATCCATGCCATGTTGGCATTCGGGAGTTCGAGGGTAGGTGCTCCTCATCATTTCACCTCTTGAAACCTCGAATCCTGAAATGCCAAAAGTGCCCAGAATCGGGCCCATGGTTTTGGCGCCTGGTCACAGAGGATCAGTCCTGAAGGAGGGGCACTAATGTCTATCATTTGACAAGACGGGCTCCAAATCATCGAGAGTGATCTTAGCCGTTCATCCTGGAGGAACACGTGGTGTGCGATTAAGTTCTCCGCCTTTTTTCCCATCGCAATTTCGAAGCATAAGGAACAACTCTCTCACATCCTCGAAACGTCGAAAGCACTCTGGAAGATAGGTGTAGGGTCACAGCTCATGTTCACTCGAGAAAGTAGAAAGGGTTGTACCAAAGGGAGGCCAAAAGAATCGAATTGAGTTTCATAAGGGGGGCATTGTGTTCTCCATACGTCGATTCAATGTGATATAAATCTCAGTACCTGCTGGGAATGAATGAAGAAGAGAGACGGTGGTTGAAACCTCGCCTCACTCATTAATTGCAAAGTATGGATGTCCCGGCCGAAAGTCTACCTGAGATGGTCCTCTGTACTGTTTCTTTTCATGGAAGCCACGTCGTGTCCTCAACTCACCAGGGAATCCTGCGCACACTAATTCATCATTTAAGGGCTCAACTACCCCCTGGCGTGAGCCATGTAGAATTAAGGTGGCATATGACAGAGGAGTGCAGGCCAGATTTGATTGAAGAGACTCCTCATCCGGAAAGTCTAGTAGGCCTCTTTTGGGAAAATGTTTAGGAGTATATATACTTAGTTTTGATATTTTTCAAGATATCGATGGTAGAGTGAAGCTCCTGATTGTAAAGTTTTAACAGACACTCTAGTTCTCTGGTTATGCATCTGTATGTAAGATTTCTTGTTTAATGATAGACAGTTTTCCTACCCCATCTAATTTTCATCTCATACTAAGGGAGTTCATGATTGCCTGATTCACATGAGTTATTGAAATTATGTTATGATAAACGATTTATTGTGGCATTATTGTATTCTCTAGTTTTTTTCATTTGAATGTAAGAAGATCTTGCGTTTAGATGCCTTCTCCCACAGTCTGTTAGAAACCTGATGTTTATAACATACCTTTTCATTTCTATTATACAAGTCTTCCCCCTACTCATCCTTACTACAAATCACTGTCTGAAGTTTATCCAAGACCTCACTTGCCCATGCGTGCCTGGCCTAGTTTCAGAGTTGAAACAATATCGTTTTGAGTTTACTTCCATTCGATCACCCCTTTTATACAAAAATCGTGACATAAACTGATGGGCGTTGGGATCTTCTCCTGTTGCTACCCAGGAGTGACTTCCATTGCCAACATTTCTGGCGTCGTTGCTGGGCACGAAGTTGAAAATTTTCCCCGAGATTGAAACATTGAGCCTTTGATTCTAAAGGTGCATCAGGTATCAGAGCCTTTAAAGATTGCTACTGTGCACCTGGCGACTCCATTGTGATGAATCCACTGTGGCGAACCTGTCATGTCAATTGTGGCTTTCAGAGGTAGACACATGCGGTCCCATCCACAGCTTCCTCTAGCTACACCTGAAACTGATCGGGAGGTGGTTCTCGGAAAAGGAAATGCCTCTGAAGGAGAAGTTGTCGCCGTCGAACTAGGTAATCCGCCATATCCTTCTATAGGAACTCCATTTTCTCCTCCTCAGTTCCCTAGCAGATCGCTTTCTAAAGTTTCCCGTTTCCTGAACTTCGGGAGTGTTCCTGTTGAGGTTTCCTCCCCTGGTCTGGGATTAGAGGGAGAAATCCTTGTCTCTCTTGTCTCCCATGAAGTTTTACCTTGGCGTAGACCCAGAACCACATAATATTTCCCCACTCCTAGCTTTACCGCTACTCCTCTTGTTATTGTTGTCTCTTCTGCACAAAGGGAAGCATCCGCCGGATTAAGCTCGCTAGCCTTCTCCCTAAATCCCCTATTGTTTCCCACTCCCCTTAGAAGCTCATCCCCAGTATCCCCTTTCTGATCTCCTCCTCCTCCGGGTTCTCCTGCACATAATATCCCTATGGTAGGAGAAAATCCCCCTATGATCAGAATGGAGGCCATTATAGCCGCTAGGTATGCTCCCCTTGTGCTACCTCAGCCTCTCAAAGCCCTCCCAGCAGATGGTTACCTCAAGAAAATGCCCAAGTTTACAGGCGAGGGGGACATAACTGCATAAGAACTCCTAGAAGCCTTTTACATTTTTACATATGACAACGTTATCATGCACGCAGATGTATGGATGAGGATTTTTGTCCATAGCCTTCAAGAAGAGGCTATAAAATGGTTCAAGGCCCTGCCTCCTGGATCTATTAATGGGATCGAAGCTTTGGATAGTGCCTTTTTAAGAAAGTGGGGAGATAAAAAAAACTTCATGTATTACATGACATAGTTTGGGTCTTTAAAGAGAAAAGAAGGGGAGTTTGTCTCCGACTTCTCCAAGAGATTGAATAAAATGTACAATAAAATATCTGTTGAGATAAAACCCTCTGAAGCATATGAAAAGATCACTTATGCTAGCGCCTTTGATCCTGATTTCTACCTCCTATTGAGGGAAAGAAAAGCCACTACTCTGGCCCACATGAAGGATGCAGCCGTGGAAGTAGAATCTAACATATTGGCTGTTGACCGACTAAGGAACACTACTGGTAGAAACATATCCAAGTAGAGGCCTGAAGCTTCCTCATCCAGTTCCTCTCCCCTGCCCCTTCAGACAGATGAGACAGCTAGAATGCTAAAATCACTTTCTGCCAGGATGGAAAGGTGGAAATTAGAAGGGAATCCCATCTACAAAAACCCCCAAAATACAGATAGTAGAGGTTTCAGGAAACCCAATAACAATGTGCCACATGCTTTTCCTAGGTAACAAAGGAGCATAGATAGAGATGATCAGAGGATCCAGACCCCTCTCCAGAATAACCTAGTTTCTCATGAAGAAGGGGAGGAGGTGGATGAGCTCGACCCTGAGATCCACTGCATCGAGGACACTTCCCCGTTTCCTCATTTGACTCAATCTACATATGAAGAATCCCTTATCAATTCTCAAATCAACGAGTTGAGTAGAGGGGAAAGAGCTAGCAACACTCCTAACAGATATAATCTCAGGTCAAAAAAGAAAGAAGGGAACTTTGATAACCAGGATCAACCCCCCATAGTGGAAAGGCCTACTAAAAATGCAACAACCACTACTAAAGAAAAGAAAACTCAGAGTGCTTCACCAACAGCCAAGGAACCTGTCACTGAGGTAAGGGAAGATCCTAAGCCTATTCCCTCCTTCAATTTTGAGCATGAGATTCAAAAGATTAGAATTCCTGTACCCCTATCTGAACTAGTTAAAAATGAAGATTTCAAGAGGTCCCTCTCCAAGATGCTACAATCTGAGCTCCCCCAGCCTTCTACTAACTCAATAAATCTCCAAGATGAAAAGACAATAGTTGTCCTAGGGCCCATGGTAGAATATAGAGATGATTCTTCCCCTCCCTTCTACACATCCCTGAACATACATGATAAAGTGCTGCATAACTGCCTCATGGATTCAGGGGCTTCCCATAACCTTATGCCCAAAATAGTAATGGAAGAATTGGGACTGGAGGTGACAAAAACTTATCATGATTTGTACTCTTTCAATTCAAGGAGAGTGCAATGTCTAGGAGTCATCAAAGACCTGGTGGTTTCTTTGTTTCAGCTGCCCATGAAGAGTGTGGTCATGGATATTGTGGTAGCTGATGTTCCCCACAAATTTGGCATGTTGTTGTCCAGATCTTGGATAAAAAAGATTGGAGGAACATTACAGATGGATCTCACGTATTCCACCATTCTAGTCTTCGGAGGGGAACAAAGGAGGTTATATAGAGAAGATCAGTTGGCATACATTGTTAGTAATGAAGAAAACCCCACCAATCACCCCATCTTTGCACTTGACACCGATTTGGGGTCTAGTTTATTGCAACTCACTGATGATCCTAAAGACCCTTTCCAAGTCAGAAAGAAGCCCAGTCTTAATTATCCGATTCCCCCTCCAACCCCCTCCATTTGGAAGATGTTTTTTGACAAAGATTCTTCTAGTGAAGGCGCTGGCGTTGGAGTGGCTTTCATATCACCTTGTCAAGAGACCATATCCCTATCATACAAGATGGAATTCGAAACCACCAACAATGTGGAAGAATATGAAGCTCTTGTTCTGGGTATGAGGGCTGCAAAGGAAATGGGAATTAAAGAGATATCAATATTTGGAGACGCTGAGTTGATTATCTAGCAAGTTAGAAATACTTATCGTGCTAATAATCCCCGACTCAGAAATTACAGAAATGAAGTATGGGACCTGATTGATAATTTCTTCTTGGATTTTAACATTTCTTTCATTCCGAGGAGGGAAAATACTTCAGCAGATTCTTTAGCTATCTCAGCTAGTTTTCTCAAAGTTCCTCTGTCGCCTATGGTAAAAAACGATGTTGAAATAAAGTATAGGCCCTCTGTACCGGACAATGTCAAGCATTGGAAGGTATTCGAAGATGATCTGGAAATCGAAAAATTTCTCCAATCTGTTGATGAATTTTCTGCGTTTCACATTGATCAGGATCCTAACCCGGAAGGTGACCCTCACCCTAAGGTGTTTTTAAGTGAAATTGCTAATCACCAGATTATTCAGCTGCCTAGCAATCACATTCTGAGGGGACTAGTCCCTTTAGAAAGATTGTTCGATGGGAATGATGTGGCAGTAAAGGGTAAGGTCTCAAATGAAGATGCTAATATAGCCAAATGCAACATTGGCACACAAGAGGAGCCTAGGTTTGTCAGATTATCAAGCAGTTTGACCAGAGAACAGAGGGCCGAATATACTGAGTTGCTGAGAGAGTTTGCTGATGTGTTTGCATGGACATACGAAGACCTCAAGACATATGACACATCTGTCATTGAGCACAAGATCCCACTGCAGGAAGAGGCTAGGCCATTTAGGTAGAAGCTGAGATAGATAAATCCCATGTTGTTTCCAGTCATGGAGAAAGAAGTGAAGAAGTTCTTAGAGGCCCATATCATCATCCCCTTGAGATATTCCAAATGGGTGGCCAATTTGGTCCCGATGAGGAAGAAAAGTAGAGAAATTAGGCTTTGTGTCGATTTCAGGAACCTGAACAGGAGCTCAAAGAAAGACAATTACCCCCTACCTAAGATGGAATATATACTGCAGAGGGTAACTGGCACATCCAGGATATCCATGATCGACGAGTTTTCTAGATATAATCAGATATCGATCATGCCTAAGGACAGGGAAAAGACAACCTTCACCACTCCTTGGGGCACATTCATGTATGCCAAAATGCCATTTGGACTAATGAATGCAGGAGCAACATTTCAATGAGCCATGGATATATCCTTCATCGGGGAGAAAGACCAGTTTGTAGTGATCTACCTAGATGACATCACAGTCTTCTCCAGGTCTAATAAAGAGCATTGCTATCACTTAAGGAAAGTTTTCTTGAAGTGTCGGAGGTTTGGTATTTCCCTAAATCCCAAGAAATCCTTGTTTGCTATGATGGAGGGCAAGTTGTTAGGCCATATAGTATCAGCGGAAGGCGTGAGGAATGATCCCAGCAGAGTGGAGGCAATTCAAACCCTGCCACTTCCCAGATCTAAAAAAGAGGTCCAGGCCTTTCTAGGAAAGATTAACTTTCTGAGGAGATTCGTCTCAAATTTTGCTGAACTGGTAAAACACATCACAGCCATGCTTAGAAAGGGAAATGAAGTGAAATGGACCACTGAACCTATGGAATATTTTGTCCAAATAAAAAGGGAATTAACTGAGGCACTTGTGCTGGTTAGTCATGAATATTCCAAACCCTTCCTAGTTTTTTCCTTTGCTTCTTTCGATACGGTAGCAACTGTGTTATTGCAGAAAAATGAGGAAGGGTGAGAGCAACCCATTTCCTTTTTCAGCAGGGCATTAAGAGATGCCGAGGTTAGGTATGAAATCATGGAGAAATAGACCTATGCCTTAGTGAAATCTCTTAAAGCTTTCAGAGTCTATGTCTTGCACTCAAAGCTGACCGCATACGTTCCTTCGACTTCTGTGAAGGACATCCTTGTACATCCTGATATAGATGGGAGAAGAGGCAGATGGATCGCTAGAATCCTGGAATTTGACTTGGAGATAAAGCCCACCAAGTTGGTTAAGGGGCAAGCTTTATCCAAGCTACTGGTTGAATCCAATTGCGAAGCCTTGGGGGTTAGTTTCATCAATACTTTCTCAGGAACTCAGCAAGCTGAGTTGCCCAGCCAACTTTCTCAGGACAACTTATCATTGGCAGAATGTGCCTGGTATCGCGACATTTTGTACTTTCTGCAGGAGTTGAAGCCCCCAGATGGAATGAGTAAAAGTAAGGCAAGAGATTTAAAGATCAAGATGGTCAGATATTGCCTCATTGGGAAAGTCTTGTATTGGAGAGACCCTCTAGGGGTGCTGCTGAGATGTTTGAACCCACCCGAAGCCCAGAAAGTTATGTTTGATTTCCATAGAAGGCTTTGTGGGGGGCATCATTTCTGGAAGACCACATCTCACAAAATCCTCAGGGTTGGGTATTACTGGCCCACTTTATTTGTTGATGCCAATAGAGAGATTAGGGCTTGCATCAAATGCCAAAGGTTCTCAGGGAAGCAACAACTTAGACCACTACCACTGAAGCCTATAATAGCTTCAACACCTTTTCAACAGTGGGGGCTAGACTTCATCGGGGAAATCCATCCTCCCTCAAGTGGCCAACACAGATGGATCCTGACTGCAACAGATTATTTCACTAAGTGGATAGAAGATTCCCCCACCAGAAGTACATCACACAAAGTAATTATCAGCATCCTGGAGGATATCATAGCCAGATTTGGCTGTCCCAGCAGGATCGTCACTGATAATGCTGCTTCTTTCAAATCTGAGCCTCTCATTAAGTTCTGTGAGTAGTTCCAGATCTCGCTAATTCACTCCACCCCCTACTATCCCCAGGGCAATGGTTTAGCAGAGTCCTCCAACAAAATCCTGATAAGGATCATCAAAATACTGTTGGAGGACAACAAAAGGGCCTGGGATTCAAATTTGAAATTTTCTCTATGGGTTGATCGAGTGACAATGAAGAAATCCCTGGGCACCTCGCCTTTTCAGCTGGGCTACGGAGCAGAGGCGGTTTTTCCAACTCAGCTTGCCTTACCTGTGGAAAAATTATTTCAATATTATAAAGGAGAGCTGGATCACATGATCAGAAGGATTCATCAGATAATGGAAGTACAACAGATCAGGGAGCAGGTGAGGGACGCAGCTCATAATCATCAGCAAAAGGTCAAGCAGGCTTTTGATAGGAAGGTTAGGAAGAAGGAGTTCGAGATCGGGGATTTGGTGCTTAAGTGGGATGTACCCAGACAGGATAAGGGAAAACACAACAAGTTTGACGCCCTCTAGATCGGCCCCTTCAAAATCTCTGAGGTCTTCTCAAACAACACGTACAAGTTGCAAGATCTGGAGGGTGAAGAGGTTTTCAACAACCCAGTAAATGGGCATTTTTTGAAGAAATGTTTTGTTTGAGCCTTAGACGACTCCCTTGTTTGTAAATATTGTCTTTGGTTCTTTGTTCATTTTCTTTTTTCATATTTTCAACTTAGTAAATGACTCCATAGCCCAATAGCAAGGCACTGAAGCTGCAGAATGAGTTCTTAGAGCATCACATGGATGACTCTATCCCCCATGGAGCCTAATGTTAATGACAATTTTTGTCTTAGGTACAAAAGTACCCAGGTCTACAGGTTGCATGGGAAATTCCCAAGCACAGCATGGGAGAGTCTCTTTTCGGGTTACGAGTCAAGCAAGTAGGCGAAGTTTTGTTGTCAGCAGCTGATATCCACCTACAAGGATGATCGACAATCATCGGGTTTTTGGGGCTACCAAGTTGCCCAAGATTTAGCGCAAGAGATAGCTCCCATATTTCAAGACAAATCTGGGTCGTCCGATCCAATTGGGATAGGTGGCATCTAGTCAGCGTATCAGGGATCGATGTTTCGAGAGACAAGGAGCCTCCCATTCATTATAGTTGAAATTTTCGATTGGCGAAATGCCGAAAGAACCTTTGGAGCCGAGCCCATGGTCCTAGCACTAGGTCACGTCAAGCGAGCCTGTAAATGAGGGCGACCCCCTTTTAAATAACGAATGCTCCCTCATCCATTCATATTAAAGACACGTGGCACACATCCGTTCCATGTTGGAATTTGGGAGTTCGAGGGGTAGGTGCTCCTCGTCATTTCACCTCTCGAAACCTCGAATCCTAAAACGTCGAAAGCACCCATAATCGGGCCCATGGTTTTGGCGCCTGGTCACAGAGGATCAGGCCTGAAGGAGGGGCGCTAATGTTTATCATTTGACATGACAGGCCCCAAAGCGCCGAGAGTGATCTTAGCCGTTCATCCAGGAGGAACACGTGGTGTGCGATTAGGTTCTCCGCCTTTTCGCCCATCGTGATTTCAAAGCATAAGGAACAACTCTCTCACATCCCCGAAATGCCGAAATCACTCTGGAAGATAGGCGTAGGGTCACGACTCGTGGTCATTCGAGAAAGTAGAAAGGGTTGTACAAAAGGGAGGCCAAAAGAATCGAATTGAATTTCAGAAGGGGGGCGTTGTGTTCTCCAGACGTCGATTCGATGTGATCTAAATCCCGGTACCTACTGGGAATGGATGAAGAAGAGAGAGGGTAGTTGAAACCTTGCCTCACTCATTAATTGAAAAGTATGGATGTCCCGACTGAAATTCTACCTGAGATGGTCCTATGTACTGGTTCTTTTCATGGAAGTCACGTCGATTCCTTAACTCTCCAGGGAAGCCTACACACACTAATTCAGCATTTAAGGGCTCAACTACCCCCTACTGCGAGCCATGCAGAATTAAGGTGGCATATGAAAGAGGAGTGCAGGCCAGATTTGATTGAAGAGAATCCTCATCCCGAAAGTCTAGTAGGCATCTGTTGCACAAATGTTTAGGAGTATATATACTTATTTTTGATATTTTTCAACATATCGATGGTAGAGAGAAGCTCTCGATTGTAAAGTTTTAACAGACACTCTAGTTTTCTGGGTATGCATCTGTATGTAAGATTTCTTGTTTAATGAAAGACAATTTTCCTACCTCATCTAATTTTCATCTCATACTGAGGGAGTTCATGATTGATTGATTCACATGAATTATTGCAATTATGTTATGATAAAGGATTTATTGTGGCACTATTGTATTCTTTGGTTTTTTGCATTTGAATGTAAGAAGATCTTGCGTTTAGATGCCTTCTCCCACAGTCTGTTAGAAACCTGTTGTTTATAACAGACCTTTTCATTTCTCTTATACAAGTCTCCCCCCTACTCATCCTTACTACAACTCACTGTCTGAAGTTTATATAAGACCTCACTTGCCCATGCGTGCTTGGCCTAGTTTCAGAGTTGAAACAATATCTTTTTGAGTTTACTTCCATTTGATCACCCATTTTATACACAAATCGTGACATAAACGGATGGGCGTCGGGCTCTGCTCCTGCTGCAATCTAGGAGTGACTTTCGTTGCCAACACAATGGGCTAAAGAAATTCTTCTACTGTAATTCAACAAGAATTCCCAAAATCACAGGTTCAATTTGCAGTCCTTCTCCTTAAGGAGTAAATGCAGATAAAAATACCTCTTTATGTGACTCATGCATGAGCCCATGTAGGCCAAGTTTTGTAACCATGATTTGATACCAATTTGTAACACACCCACGACGGGGAATAACAATTTTTTCTTTTCTTAAAGGATGAATTCTCCATCCATGGTTTCTAATTTGGAAAGTGGGGAAACCAGTCTGACCTTCTGGTTAGGGATCTCTGATTCTGGAACCAAATAACTCCCTGAGACCTTGATGGTCTCGTTCTGCAATTAAACACAAACTCTTTCGATTTCTGGGTGCAGATCTAATGGTACTCTCGACCTTCCCCTTTTTTTCTTGTGAAATATTCGAGTTTGGGCACTAGCCCCTTTTCTAATAAGCCCTTCCTTGTTATGATTGTTGGCCCTTGACCAAATTTCGAGAGATACTTGGTCAAGTTGACCTATTTTGGGACTTCGACAGCCTATCAAAGATAGAGCACAAGATGAAGCAGATATCACGGGATCTCGACCCCTTTTTTGGGTCCTTTTTGGGATTTGGGAATATGTAATGGGCATGGGATGTCGACCCATGGGTTTACCCAAGTTTAGGCCTATTTTGTATGTATAAATAGAAGGCTAGGAAATATAACAAGTATTTTAATAGTGTTTAAGTGTTGTGCAACATGGCTAAGTCCTAAGAGCGGGATTTATGTGATCAAGAAGTGTAAGGCTTCGTGCATACTATGTGAGACTTGTATAGCCAAGTGCAAGTCATTGCAAGAGACTGTGGAGGGATTTGTGCTGTAATGCAAGGAAGAAGGATCTAGAAAGATGCAAACATATTCTATCCTATGCGGAGTAAGTTTTTGAGGCTCTGTGCATGTAACCCATTGAATAAGCTAATAAAGAAGAAGAGTTGGTGGGCGTAGCCCCACGGTGGGGGTGAACCATGTAAATATTGTGTTATTCTTCTCTGTGTGATGTTCTGATGTGTTTATGTGTTATGTGATAAATTATTTGATATAGATAGATAGATCTATTTATGCTTTGTTCTTATGATGAATCTAGATGCTAGATCTAACATCTGTGACCTTTCTTAGTGCTTGAATCTGCTAGATCTGATCAAATTCCTTTGCTAAAGTGCTTATATACCTTAGATCAGGGTGAATGTCGCGATGCTCTGTTTTCTCTATGGAGTAGATATTGGTTAGATAATGATGAAATAATGGTGCTAAGTGATCTATTAAGTGTTATAATCATATATTTGTGTCCCAGCTAAGGTTGCAAACACTTGAGTCCTGCAACCATCCCTGCCTCTACCTCGGGTGAGACTTCATCTGCTTCGCAGGTGTTGCTGAAAGGGCTGGTGGTTAGGGTTTTTTTGGTGTGTTGTTGTAGCGTTGAACCTTGGTTCTGCCCCTATGCCAATAAATTGTTCTGTTTCTAGCACCTGAAACTGTGATTGTTGGGAACTGAGGAAGAAGAAGCTTTGTGCAAAGATCTAATCTGAAATTGTGAAAGATCTGTGCGTAGATTTATTTCTCTAGTGCACAGTACTCGACTAATTTGGAAAGTTCCGTGCTAAGGAAAAGAAGTCCGATCTGAAGAAAAGAGGTAAGATCCGAAAGCTTTGTGCTATGAGAAAGGTAAAAGTGAGACTTTTTGATTAAAATAGGTAAGATCTGAAAGCTCTTTTCTCCAATAAAGGTAAGAATAGTAAAAAGTTTTAGATTTGAAAGCTTTGTGCTCTGTAGAAGTAAGATTAGTGGAAGTTTTTGTTTCAAAAATATGATTCTAGGTATGTTTGATAGATTTTGTCCTAGCTTGAAAACTAGGGTATTAATAGATGAAAGAAGATTTGATATGAGTAGATCTGATAACAATAGTGAAAAATATGTTATACCCATGCATTGAAAGGATATTTGGACTAATAAGTGTATGAAGGATCCTAGAAAGATTTTTTTGTAGGTTAGATATCATGATCCTAGTGCATAGTATAGGAAAGGTTAGGGATCATTTAAACGAAAGAGAGGATTAACCCTTTGTTACAGTTGCAGAAAACCCGGGCATATTGCTAAGGAATTCCCTAGGAGAAGACCTAGTTGTATTTGTTGTAAATCTATGGACCATGAAGTATTGGATTTCCCTAGAATGATTGTTAAGCTTGAAGGGATGAACATGAGACAAGAAAACCCTAAGGTAGATCCAGAAACTAAGATTATGACAAAATCCTAGAAAGAATCAGAGACTATATTACTACAAATAAAAGAAACCCTGAATGACCACAGACATGCCAACTTATCAGAGATATTCACAGAAAAATAATGCCTTGAAGCAAGAATAGGAGACTTCGACATTGACTGTGTTCTGGATGAGGAAACACAAGTGAATATCATGACATAGAGAACATGGGAAGCTATAGGGAATCTTGCTATGATTCCTTCACTAGGAGGAATAGGACTGTTCAAAGGGAAGTTGATAAACCTATGTGGAAAGCTCACCCAGATACATATGAATGCCAATGGAACTTCGATAGAGAAATATTTTGAGATTATTAAATTTATCAAGAACAGTGCCCCATTCACCATGATACTAGGAAAACCTTGTATTAAAATAGATAAGGACATAAGGCAAGAAGAAGAGGAAGTTTTAGAACAAAAGAAGAAAGAGTTCAAAGAATTCATGACTAGAAGGATCACACACTTGATTGAAGAACAAAAGAACAGATCAAAGACATTTAACACCAGAGACCCAAATTTCGAAGTTGCAAGAACACTATAAGAACCACTGAATATTGAAGCACCTATTATAGATGAATAAGAAGGGTTACCCCTGAATCTTAGGAAATAATCTCAACAACGCGAAGTAACTATGCCAAAAGAAGATAAGGATCATAATGGAAAAAGAACAACGAGATGAAGCTCATTGGGAAGAAGGCTAGAAATATAAGTAAGAAGTGAGATAAGATCAACAAGTTGCAAAAGGTTCTAGAGGAAACCTCACAGAAGAAAAATTTGCAAAATTAGAGCTTCATCGGGATATCAGAACAACGACACATGGCACTTCGCCATAGAGAAGCAATATAGTCATTGGGGCCATTATAACTATTAGATCAAAGCTCTCAATGGATAGAAAGCCATTTATGGACAACCAACTCACCATCTGACCATTGGGACCATGCCATAACAGATAGAACAGATTTAATGAAGGCTTCATACCCATTGCAAGCGACCCGTTGCTGAGTTACCTATTTATCCCATCACGCCACACACCGAGAACATTTTTTCCAATTGAGAATTTGAGCCCACAGACTAAGTCAAGTTTATATAGTGATCATCACGCTCTTACTCTCTATATCATTATTGTTTTTAAGTTACCCCTTGAACCTGAGATTGTTAACCCCGAGCGTGTATGTCAGATGAGTCGAGAACTACAAAGAAAGTTGTTGAAGAAGTTTTGATCAACCTCATGAATGAAAGAATCATGACGATGTCTACAGGTATAAAAGAATCAACGATGAGAGGACTGCTAGCCTCTCTATCCACTACTTACAGAGCCAGACCATCCCAACCATCCGATGAAAAGAGAGCCAAGCACAAGGATGATCTAGCAAATGCTAAATTGATCCCAACCATATTACCCACTTATCTACCACTTCTGAGTAGTGAAATAAATCAAGACAACGTACCAAGATATTTTGAGTATGCCTTGGTCATTGCGTACCTCCCAAATGGGATACGCATAGTTTGAGTAGACCAAGATAAGATTGTGGTGTTGAAGTTTAGCAACTTCAACCATGCAGATCGTAAAGTTTACAACATGCTGGCCCCACATAAGTACCTGAACCGGACTATGGGGAAGAATTTGAAGATAATCCCCTAGTCATGGACCCATAACCTTGCATAGTCCACCCTGCTCAATGTCATGAATATTCCTCACTTCGGATGACACCAGGAGGTGAATGTATGTGTCAAAATACTATTGTCTTATTACCATGGAGGTTATTTTTGGCTAAACCTTCATATAACAGTTGATTCAATGTTGATCAATCGGATCACGGGGTTAAATATGCAAGGACATGATCCACAAGAGTTTTACCCTAGAAAATCCATGGATCGTGCTCTAGCATAGTGGATCAAGGACACTTTGGCAATGTTGAGAAGGGAACGCGAGGCTACAAGGTAGCCTCTATCTAGAGTGGCACAATGTGCCTTGCCTATGAATTGATTGCAAGGAAGTTAGTACGAAAAAATTGACCCACCCAAGTCATTGGTTTTGTAGTCAACCTCGCCGAGAAGTGCGCAGAAGGACTTCAAATGAACTGGGTGAAGTACCTGGTGAACCAATTAGAAATCGAATGTAGAGAAGCCCAGGATCAAGGGTATGAATTTCATTTCAATTGGATATTGATCTTGATCTCTTTTATTGCCTGAGAGATGTCGGAAGGTGCGACCTTCCCATACATTGAGCGTTTTGAACCACTGGCCGCAAAGTTTAGTACACTGTGGTACTCAAGTGATATGAATAAACAGTGGAAGTCCAATGTTGTTTTTTATACCTATTACAACCAGCTGAAGACAACCATCTAGTCCAAGCTTCGCATCACTCCAAACACTCTACACTGGTTCAAGCCCTTGATTAAGTTCAACGCAGACCGACATTTTATTTACATCACAACGTGCGCTGATGAACAAAAGAAACAACTCCAATCCTACTATAATCTAACATAAGAGGACTTGGAGGATATCACCAAGGACTGGTTAGCAGACCTCCTCATTCCAGCAGACCTTGCAGAGATATCCGACATTGACATTCCAAAAATTACGTAGGATACACCAGGACCTAGCAGGACAAAGAAAACTAAAGAGGTTAAGGATTTAGACAGTGCATCCATGAATATTGCTTCCATCTCACCAGAGAAAGGAGGTGATGGTGAAGAGTTGAATGAAAAAGAGGTAGAACAACAACACGGTGACGAGGATGATCCCCTAAAGAAGAGGAAAGGTTTTCCTCCGATACCTTCCTCCCAGAAGAAATCGAAGGCCACCATGACCAAGATGCAGACCGTCCTCACCTCTGATGACTTTGACTTCTTCGTAGCATCCCTGAATGATGCTTCACTAGAAATAACAGAGAAACAAGAAGAAAATCAAGAGGATATGTATGATCGAATTGAGACTGAACTCCGAGGGGTATAGCAGGCCCTACAGTCTAGTCGTGTAGTCTTCACTGCACTAGGGGAACCAGAATTGGGAAATGAGCCAGCTCAACTCCACCGCCTAGCTGATAAAGTCGAAGCTCATCTTTAATGAGTGCAAGAAGAAACAACGCAAGAAACCCAAGCTTTGACACAAGTACAGGGATTCCTTGTAGAGCAATGCAGTGCTACAGAACGAGAAAATCTTTCTCTCCAAGAGAAATTGTTATAACCCTAAAATGCACCATACAGGTTTACCTGGCATCAGGCCTACTCATGCCTCTTCCTAGCCAAAGCCATGCTGAACAAATCCTCAAAAAACCACTTAAAACAAGCAACCCGCGCCCTAACTTCTTACTGGGCGCAGGCAACCGCTTGCTGTCCTTTTACTGCACGCGGGTATCCGCGGGCTAACCCACTACAGCCCGCGAGTACCTAACAAAGCAAAAAATCAGGAAAGTTTCCGCCGAGACACGAGGATTTTTGTCAGTTAACTGGAACTTCGAGCCATGCATGGCCGAGAGTTCGCCAAAAACCCTAGCTCCTTCTAGCCTATAAAAGGAGGGGTAGGGGT
This sequence comes from Picea engelmannii, assembly GCA_009831015.1. Taxonomy (NCBI): domain Eukaryota; kingdom Viridiplantae; phylum Streptophyta; class Pinopsida; order Pinales; family Pinaceae; genus Picea; species Picea engelmannii. The sequence goes on along the minus strand of ML792230.1, from coordinate 66,183 downwards.
ACTATTCAAAGGAGGAAAAATCATAGCAAAGAAACTCTACCAAATTGCCAAGCCAGTTCTGTCCCAACCCTTTAGCCTTGCCTCAAGCTTTAGGAGAAATTCATGCAGCAGCAGTTGGAGGACAGAAAGAAGAGGAAGAGCCCAGGATCAGGATTGAGGAACGGTGGCCGATCTCAGAAATCATTGTAAGTTGATTCATATTGAGATTAATGAAAAAGATACTTTTCCCGTCCCGAATACATGAGTCTCATCTATGTTATTTGATTTATGTTTTATCTCTAACCCCCTAGTAGATCAGTAGCATGCATGCATAGTATTGTCTTCATTGCAGGAATCTTTGTGGAAGGAGCAACAGCAGAAAGGAGATAACAACTCAACGGAGGATCTACTCCAACCGTCGGAAAAAGGTTGGTTTATTCTTCCCGTGTTTGCCTGAGAAAAGGGGTTGAGATTTTCGGTAGGAGGTTAAAAGTTAAATCTTAAGGGTCATGATCTGCATATAAGTTTAGAGCCCTAGCTTGATAGTCCATAGGGTAGAATACCCCACAACAGAATTGGCGACTCCACTGGGGATATTTTACTCTTAGGGTTCCCGGATTTGGTTTTGGTTGTTTAAAGATTTAAGTCTCTGTTTCTTTGTTGTTTTTGTTTTCTGTTAAGCCGAA
>ML792230.1:31864-58849 GCA_009831015.1 Picea engelmannii | reverse complement strand
AATGAAAAAGATACTTTTCCCGTCCCGAATACATGAGTCTCATCTATGTTATTTGATTTATGTTTTATCTCTAACCCCCTAGTAGATCAGTATCATGCATGCATAGTATTGTCTTCATTGCAGGAAGCTTTGTGGAAGGAGCAACAGCAGCAAGGAGATAACAACTCAACGAAGGATCTACTCCAACCGTCGGAAAAAGGTTGGTTTATTCTTCCCGTGTTTGCCTGAGAAAAGGGGTTGAGATTTTGGGTAGGAGGTTAAAAGTTAAATCTTAAGGGTCATGATCTACGTATAAGTTTAGAGCCCTAGCTTATTAGTCCATAGGGTAGAATACCCCACAACAGAAATTTGATGAAGAAAAAGCCCATCTACAACAAGAAAAGGAATAGTTTCTTGTGGAGCAACTTGAAGTAAAGGAATTGGTCAACATAGAACTTCACTCTATGACAGTCATAGAAGTAAATGTTGAAGAGTGAGTCCCACAACAAGTAGCGCAACTTAAAGAAGTGATCTAACAACTACAACAACACATAGCATATTTGGAGCTACGTGCAGTACCCGTGACCCCTCAAGATGTAAGAGAACAAAGGGAAGAAACCACCAGGAGCACAGTTGAAAGGCTCAAGGATCTTACCCTAGAATGTAAGTATATCACTGATCGTAGTGCCCTGACATATGAACAACTCACTGAGAGTCCAGAATTAAGAGCACTAGACTCGCAACTCCAAGAGGAAAAGTACCAAGCCGAAAAGATACAGGCACAGTTGAAGTCCCTGTCAACTATGGAAAGAATGAAACACTCCCAAGAGAAATGCACTTGTTGGACCTTGGGTATGGAAGTAAGCGAAGATTAGAGAAGAAAAGGAAAATGCGAAATGTACAGAAGACATAGTGACTGTTATTGGGTCGAAGTGAGCAAAAGAGAAGAAAAGATGGAGCAAAGTTCAAAAAATCAAGTCGTTGGATGAGGAGATCAAGGATGACATATAAGAAAGGAAGGAAAATTCTGGATAAGTCAGCAAGCAGAAAAATCCACCTTGGATGCTTTGGGGCACCGTGTGAGAAGGAAGGAAAGACAGGCTGGCGAAGCCCTAAAAATATAGTTCAAGTTGACCTAGGGTTTTAGACACCTAGGTTTTTGGTATATAGGGTTTTGGACACCTAGGTTTCGGCCTAAGGCTGTTGGTGAGCTATTGTAATGTATAAATAAAGGTCTAAAGGACCTGGGTTGGGTTGGTATGATATTACTATTGATCTAGTTGTATTTTTTATGTGAGCGAGTATTGTATTGAGAGAGAGAAGTGTTGAGTGTGAGAGCCTTTTGGTATTGTAATATATTCAGCTGGGTGTGCAGGGAGGGAAGAGAAAGAGAGGAGAAGAGAAGAGATCTACTAGCTAAGAGCATAGACAAGAACTGTATGCTTCATCTTAATATATTATAAAGAATAGTTCTGTCGACGTAGCCCTAGAGAGAGGGTGAACCACGTATATTTGGTGTTGTGTGTGATTGATATTCTATCTCTGTCATTGATATACTGTGATTCCATTGTTGTGTTATATGTTATAAGTAGATGTGTAGAATATATATAAGCTTATAAGTGATATATGAACATTGTGTTGTTCTTGTGTTAGATCCACTTGACATTTCCTTTAGTTGTAGACATCTCTGTCCTATAACCCCCTCATAACTGCTTCAGATGAAATTGCATCTACTTCGTAGGTGTTGCTGAAAGGGCTAGTAGTTAGCGATTGTTGGTGTGCTCTTGGAGCTGAACCCAGGGTTTGCCTCTGTGCCAACAAATGGTTTCGTTGCTAGGACCATAATATTCATGAGGGAATGTCAAGGTGGTTCCCATCAAGGACAAAGATTCAAAAGTGGATAGAAGATCAAGAAAAGGACTTCGCTAAAGCCCAGAACAAGAACCCTAATTTTAGCTCAGAATATTGGCTAGAGAAATATATCTTTACTAATATACACAAAGTTTTCTTTGGAGGAATCCATTAGGATCTATATGAGTGGCTATATATATTAGAAGATACCCAATTTGAGATCCGATCTAGACCTCCTGTGGTTTGGACGTCGGAGCTAATCAAGAATGTCAAAAATGTTGATAGCGTCGTATCATGAGTAGTAGATCACTGGTTCGATAACACCATTGGAGGGTACATCACAAAGTTCGTTGTTGACAGAGTAGAATCATACAACCAAGCCGAGAGATATTTCTTTAAGGGACCCAGAGGGAAATTTTTTCATTTTCTGAAGCTAAGAATCAATATGCTATTGCACGAAAATAACATATTGAAGACACAATAGATTGGTCGGATCAAGAAAGGCTAATGTTCAAGAATTCAGATAGCGACAACAACACAAAATATGGACATACACGCAGTGGGAGAGTATTCCGAGAAGTTCACCTTGCAAACCTATTTAAGAAGAACTATGGGGAGGAGGGTTTATACAGTGGAGAAGAGGCAAAAATGACTCACAAATAACATTCATAACCTGCTAGGGTAGAGGAAGGAGAAGATGAAGAGCTTCACCAAAGAGAACCTGAAGCCTCAGAAACTGTGCAGACCATCGAAGTAATTACTGTTACCCCTCCTGTTGATTTAGTAGTATTAAGAAACCAGAGTAATCCCAGTCACAAGAGTACCCAGAGCATTGCCAATAGTAGTCCACCACACATTCAGTCAGTAACCCTAGGAAGATATATGGAAGATGAGATGAGGCTTCCTATCTTTAGGGGAGATGGATCTCAATATCCTGACCAGAATTGGTTCCTATGTGAAACTATATGGAATATTAAAAATGTCACCGATGAAGCTGTCAAAAGAACCCAGTTTAGTACCACTCTAAAGGATCGTGCACTGAGCTGGCACATGAAGCTTGTCCAAGGACTTGCACAGCCTAAACCACTGGATCAGATTAAGAACACATTGATTGCAGATTTCAAGAAACCCAAGTCAGAGTCACAATGTACTATAGAGATAAAAGAGAGCAAGCAGGAGGTGGCTGAACCTGTTTGGGAATTCGACCATAGATTCAGGACCTTAACTGGCTGATTGAATTTTCAGATCCCAGATGAACAGAACAAAGAATGGTTCATTGATGCCCTCTTACCACACATTAGAGTTCCTCTGATGCAAAAAAAGATTTCTTCACAGTCTAAGGTGTTGGATATTGCCATGAAGCTCAAATCAGCCCCTATGGGAGAATCTAGCTCAGGTATGAGTAAGATCTTGAGTCAGCTAACTAGTTTGTCTTTGCAGGTCGAAGATATGAAGAAAGACAAGGGAAAATATAAAATAGAAGACATCTAGTGTGTCAGATGCAGATCAAAATTCCATGACAAGGAACATTGTCCCCTATTCAATGAATACTTGGCTTTTGGAGATCCAAGCCCTTTGAAGAAAGTCACCTTACCTTGGTGCGAGGTATGAAGAAACAGACATCGCCTTGGTGAGTGCTACTATATGCAAAAGTATGTTCAAACACCTACAAATTTGTACTTCACATTATTCAAGTATATAAGACATGATGATAGGGATTTTAGGGCTTACGATCTCATGCATGAAAGTTTGAGAGACATATATAAGATTCAAGGCGAAGTACAAGAAGAAGGAAACACTACGCAGTATAACTCTCCTGGGAGAGGAAACTTCAATCCTTGTGGTGGATTTAGAGGAAGAGGACGAGGAGGAGGAATGGGTTGAGGCCGAGGACAAATCATCTATTATAATTGTGCATAACCAAGACACCTTGCGAGGGATTGTCAGAACCCTTGTACCACTTGCATCTACTCCAACTCATTTGACCATGTTATAGAAGATTACCTTGTGTTGCTAGCTAAGCTTCAAGAAAGACAAGGACCTTAGCAAAACCCGCAAGTGAAATTGATATATACTAATCCTTGCAGAGAAGACCCTAGAGTTGCTATTATAATAAGAGGAGGTGATGTCACAGGAGATGACAAAATAACCCAAGGGAAGATTACAAAATACTCAGGAATCAGGAAAGCTACAGAGAAGACACAAATGTTTGATGCAAAGAAAGAAAGAAAAATGTTTGAGGAAGCTAGAAAATAATTCAGAGGAGACCGACGCTCTGCATCGAAGACAAGACTAGAAGTGAGAGAATATGGAATGCCTCTAGAATTTGATCAGTCTTTTTTGCCAAAAGAGGGAAAATAGGTAAGCAAGCTCATGGTATTTTTATATACTTGTATTAAGTTGGTTCAGGATGAAAGCGATGTATAAGAATTACAAAATTTAATTTGACAATATGAGCTAGGAAAGATAGACTCCTTATTGAATAGGGAAGTACACCAAATGGGTAAGAAGAGAATGAAAAATAAGGAGTTACATTTGAATGCTCAAATAGGAGAGTATAAGATAGACTATGTAGTTCTAGAGTTAGGGTCAGAGGTCAATGTCACGACAGAAAACCTGGGCACTGATGGGAAAACCAAAGATGATCTATTCTCCTATCAGGCTTAGGATGGCTAATCAACAAGTTGTAAGCCCTTTTGGAAGATTAGAATATGTCCATGTGGACATTTATGGACAAAGAACATTTGTAGATTTTGAGGTAATTGAAATAGTTGATGACAATTTCCCTTACCCTGCACCGTGAGGAATTGATTGGGCCTTCAATAACTCTACTGTTGTTGACTTAAAGAAAAGACGTATGAATTTTGAAAAAGATGGCCTTAGGTTCATCGCACCTTTAGATCCAGATGAATTTCAACGGTACACAGAACCTATCAGATAAGAAGACCACGCATATGCATTGGAAAATATCTACAAGCTAACAGCTAGACAACAGGATTACATTAATCCTACAACCGATGGAAACCTAAGCTGGCGAAGTGAGAGCACATGTTCATCAGACTCAGAATAAGAACTGGAGAATTGGAAGAATAATATGTATGAAGTATCTACAAGAATATGTGTTATATTAACCAGATAAGTTTGCTAGATCAACACAACAGTAAGTAACTTACCCACCTTTGATGGTCTGAATCCTTTAGAAACCTTCTTGTCATACTTTGAAGAAAGTTTACTAATACAACATAGATTATTGGAAATGGATGAGGCCTTGAAATACACACCAACAAGATGGTGGGGGGCACACAAAAGTAACATTACATATTGGATACAGTGTCGTACGCTGATGACATCAAGGTTCTTAGCACAAGTAGAAAGCTGCGAAGTTCGTTACACAGGTCCAAGCTGCCCAAAGGACCATGTGTGAAGCTGTGAGGAAGCCTGGAGAAACATCCCTCAAGAGAAATGGGTACACAAATTCATCAACACATTGGACACGACACCCATCAACTGGTACCTCCAAGTAGAACTGTGCCTCATCACTACAAATTGGAAAGGTATGACTTAGAATTGTGTAACTGCCTTCTTATTTGAAAATCAATATCCTTCAGTATATCAAGAATTACAGATTGTGAGACATAAATTATTCGAGGATGAATCTAACCTTCCTTTGGAACAAGAAGAGGAAAAATGGATTGCACCTCTCCAGAAATTGAAAAGATGTTACAACATCAATACGGATGAAGACAATGATCTGAGGAAGGTGAACATCACAAAAACAGAGGGACATAGAGATGTGGAAGGAACAGGAGTTGAGTTTCCATTCATTGGACAACCAATCAAGATTAATAAAGTCAATATTGGAACAGAGAAGACACCAAATTTTGCAAATGTTGGAGATTATTGGGATGCTCCCACCATTGACAAAATTATAGAGTTACTGCATGAATATTAGGACTTGTTTCCAACCAATTTCACTGATATTAAGGGATTTAAAGGGCCTATGGGAGAGATGAGGATCCCTTTGAATCTATATGCAATACCAGTTAAACAAAGATCTTACAGACTGAACCCTAAATATAAGGAGAAAGTGAAAATTGAGCTCGACAGACTGATGGAAGCAGGGATTATAGAACCTGTTGAAGACTCAAAGTGGATTAGCCCTATGGTGGTACAAGACAAGAAGGTAGGAGAAATCATGATATGTGTATATATCATGAAGTTGAATGATACTTGTTTTCATGACCCCTTCCCTACACCAGTCACTGACGAAGTGTTAGATAATGTGGGAGGCTAGGTAGTATATTGTTTTACAGATGGCTTTTCAGGATACCATTAGATATGGATTTCCAAGGAACATCACCATAAGACCACGTTTGCAATAGAGTGGGGATCTTATCAGTATACAATGATTCCATTTGGATTAAATAATGCCCCATCCATCTTTTCCAGAGTGGTGTTCGAAGCATTCAAGGAATTTATGCATAAATTTCTAGAAGCATATTTTGATGATTGGATTGTTTTTAGTTTATTGAAAAATCATATTGAATGTCTAAGGCTAATGTTGGAAAAATGCAGACAGTGTCAAATTTCTTTGAACCTGAAGAAATGTATTTTATTTTCACCATTTGGAGTGTTGTTAGTTCATATTGTATGCAAGCAGGGATTGCTGGTAGATCCATCCAAGATCGCCATTGTAGTTGATCTACCCCCTCCTACTTTAGTTAAATAGGTGCGCATTGCATTGGGACACAGAGGATATTACAGTAATTTCATCAAAGGATATGCTCATATCACAACACCCATCAAATTTTTTTTGAAGAAATATTGTCAATTTAGTTGGAAAGAAGAATGTCAGTAGAGCTTCGACACACTGAAACAGAAAATGGTTACTGCACCCATTCTAGTTTTTCCAGATTGGACCAAGGAATTTCATGTGCATGTCGATGTGTCTTCCATTGCTTTAGGAGCTGTGTTAGCACAGCCAGGAGAAGGATATATTGACCACTCGTTAGCCTTTTCTAGCAGGAAGCTATCAACTATTGAGATCAACTACACCACCACTGAGTGAGAAGGATTGGACATGGTGTATGCATTGCAAAAATTTCGCCAGTACTTGTTGGGTAGACACTTTAAAATGTTTATTGATCACTCCATGCTGAAATACCTAGTCAACAAGCCAATGTTGGGGTGAAGGATATGCATATGGTTGCTGCTATTTCAAGAATATGATTTTGAGATCATAGTAAATCCAAGAAGAATGAACAAAGGTCCTGACCACTTGTCGAGGTTGGAACATGGAGAAGAGACAAACAGTTTGGAGGATACACTACCAAATGCACAACTATAGTCCATTATAAATATTGATGACCACTTCATAGAGATAGTCCAGTTCCTATCAACAGGAATGGCACCTAGTGAGTACACAATTCCTCAGAAGAAACAACTAGTAGTGCGCGCTGCAGATTTCTCACTTATAGTTGGACATCTATACAAGATGGGACCTGCTGAAATATTGAGAAGGTGTGTTAAGGAGGCAAAATGACCACTGATCCCTGCATAAGTTCATGAAGGAATAGTAGGAGGACACTATGCAGGAAAATAAACTGCGCAAAAGGTTTTAAGAGTTGGCCTTTGGTGGCCTACCTTACACAGAGATGCTAAAGACTATTCCAAAGCCTGTGATGTATGCCAAAGAGTTGGGAAACCATATAGAAGAGATGAAATTCCATTAGCCCCACAGTTGACCTTACAATCCTTCAAGAAATGGGTCATTGACTTTGTTGGACCTATAAATCCACCAGGAAAACATACAGGAGTAGGGTACATAATTGGTACGACATAGTACTTGACTAGATGGGCTGAAGCAAGAGCAGTCAAGGACTGTAGTGCCACTACATCTACGTGCTTAATATTTGATGACATTATAACCTGGTTTGGATGCCCAAAGATCCTTATGAGTGATCAAGGAACACATTTCATCAATAAGATAGTTGAATCCTTGACTGAGAAATTTGCAGTCCACCATCAAAAGAGCACATTGTACCATCCACAAGAAAATTGGTCAGTTTAAGCATTCAATAAGATCTTGGAGATAGCACTAACAAATATTTGCAGTGTGAATACAGATGATTGGGATTTGAGAGTAACAACAGTATTATGGGCCTATAGAACCACTTGTAAGAAACTAACAATGCAGACCCCCTTCAAGTTGGTATATGGTCTTGAAGCTATTGTTCCAATGGAATATCTAGTACCAAGCCTAAGAATTGTTGCCTTTACATATATGGATGACCCTGACGTTGTTCAAGAGAGGATTGCATAGTTGGTTGATTTGGAAGAAGACAAATTCATTGAAGGATTCCATCAGCAGGTTCAGAAGGAAAGAGAGAAGGCCTATCATGATAGGCACATAAAGAAGAAGGCATTCAAACAAGGTGATCTAGTACTAGTATATGACAACAAGTTCATAAAACATCTTGGGAAGTTCAGAATGCATTGGCTAGGGCCATATGAGATTGCTTATGTTACAGAGGGAGGAGATACAAAATTAAAGACTCTGAATGGGGAGTGGAAGGAAGGATTAGTGAATGGGAGCCGACTGAAGTTGTACTATGACAACCAGCTAGCTCGTAGATCTCAGTAGAACCATGAAGAAAAGGGTCTAGGTACCAGGTGCAGTTGAAATTGGGTACCAGACATAGAAAAGACAGTTTGCACAAGGGAAGAAAAAGAAGAAGGCATGGAGCAGAAAGTAGAGGCTGCACTGCGTAGTGAGGAATCAAAGTAAAACAGAAAGCTCAGATCTGAAGCACCTTGGGACGAGTCACAGGTGAGTATTGGGGGCCTATTAGAACTTGGGTATGGAAGAAAGTGAGGATCAAGGAAGAAAAGAAAAATGAGAACTACGCAGAAGACACAATGACTGTTATTGGGTCAAAGTGAGAAAAAGAGAAGAAAAGATGGAGCGAATTATGAAAAAGAAAGTCGTTGGATGAGGAGATCAAGGATGATAGATAAGAAAGGAAGGAACATTGTGGAAAATTCATCAAGCAGAAAAATCCACTGTTGGATGATTTGGAGAACTACGTGAGAAGGAAGGAAAGACAGGCTGGTGAAGCCCTGAAAAATATGGGTCAAGTTGACCTAGGGTTTTAGACACCTAGGGTTTTGGTATCTAGGTTTTTGGACACCTAGGTTTCGATCTAAAGTTGTCAGTGAGCAATTGTAATGTATAAATAAAGGTCTAAAGGACCTGGGTTGGGTTGGTATGATATTATTGTTGATCTAGTTGTATTGTTGATATGAGTGAGTATTGTCTCGAGAGAGAGAAGTGTTGAGTGTGAGAGCCTTCTGGTATTGTAGTATCTTCAGTTGGGTGAAAAGATCAACCCTGCAGCTGGGTGCACAGGGAGGGGAGAGAAAGAGAGGAGAAGAGAAGAGATCTGCTAGCTAAGAGTGTAGACAAGAACTGTATGCTTCATCTTAATATATTATAAAACATAGTTTTGTGGATGTATCCCTAGAGAGAGGGTGAACCACGTATATTTGGTGTTGTGTGTGATTGATATTTTGTCTCTATCATTGATATATTGTGATTGCATTGTTGTGTTAGATATGATAAGTAGATGTAAAGAATAGATATAAGCTGATAAGTGATATATGAACATTGTGTTGTTATTGTGTTAGATCCACTTGACATTTCCTTTGGTTGTAGACATCTCTATCCTGCAACCCCCTCATAACTGCTTCGGGTGAGATTGCATTTGCTTCACAGGTGTTGCTGTAAGGGCCAATAGTTAGGTCTTTTTGGTTCTCTCTTGGAGTTGAGCCCGGGGTCTACCCCTGTGCCAAAAACACTGCACATATGCAAATCCATACTGTCTAGAGTAGAGTTATGGAGATAACTCAGAAACTCCAACCTATGCAAGATAAGGCCTATCAGTTGTTTACAGAGGTACAAGGTAAAGGAGAAGAGCTAGAGTAGGTTGTCACTACAATAGAAAAATGTCTAGAGGGACCTATTAATGATGCATTCATCCACAAGTTTGTTGAAAAGGAGGATGTAGCACAACAATAGGTCGAAGTAGCTCGAGCCAAGATTGAGGCGTTCAAAGAAAAAATAGTCAAACCAGAGTGACTCAGGATGAGTCACATGTGATTGTTGGGGGCCTGTTGGCCCTTGAGCAAGTTTTGGGAGATCCTTGGTCAAGTTGACCTATTTTGGGACTTTGACAGCTTGTTGAAGATGGAACGCAAGATGAAGCAGAGATTGTGGGATCTCGACCCCTTTTTTGGGTCCTTTTTGGGATTTGGGAATATGTAACGGGAATGGGATGTTGGCCCATGGGTTTACCCATGTTTAGGCCTATTTTGTATGTATAAATAGAAGTATATGCAATGTAAGAAGTAGTTGAATAGTGCGCAAGTGTTGTGAAATATGCCTAAGTTGTAAGAGCAGGATCTATGTGATCAAGAAGTGTAAGGCTTCGTGCATACTATGTGAGACTTGTAGAGACAAGTGCAAGTCATTGGAAGAGACTATGGAAGGCTTTGTGCTGTAACACAAGGAAGAGGGATCTAGCAAGTTGCATAGATATTTTTTCCTATGTGAAGTAAGGTTTTGAGGCTCTGTGCATGTAATCCATTGAAGAAGCTAATAAAGAAGAAGAGTTGGTGGACGTAGCCCCAGGGTGGGGGTGAACAATGTAAATACTGTGTTATTCTTCTCTGTGCGATGTTCTGATGTGTTTATGTGTTATGTGCTAAATTCTTTGATATAGATAGATATATCTATTTATGCTTTGTGTTTATGATGAATATGGATGCTAGATATGACATCTGTGACCTTTCTCAATGCTTGAATCTGCTAGATCTGATCTAATTCCTTTGCTAAAGTGCTTATATACCTTAGATCACGACGAATGTTGTGATGCTCTGTTTTCTCTACAGAGTAGATATTGGTTAGATAATGATGAAATAATGGTGCTAACTGCTCTATTAAGTGTTATAATCATAAATCTATGTCCCAACTAAGGTTGCAGAAACTTGAGTCCTGCAACCACTCTTGTTTATACCTCGGGTGAGACTTCTTCTGCTTCACAAGTGTTGCAGAAAGGGCTGGTAGTTAGGGTTTGGTTGGTGTACTGTTGTAGCATTGAACCTTGGGTCTACCCCTATGCCAACAATGACCTTGGACAATGAACTCACATAATCCACGTGATTGAGGGCACGACCAAGGGTGGTTTGAAGCTAACTACTTTTTTCCCTGCAATTCACCTTGAGCCTCCATGTTTCCTTTATCCAAAACCATGGTTTGGATTGCGGCATGTCCTCAAATTTTTAAAGTTCACGCACCTTCGGTCCCTGCAATTGATGGGACTGTCAATCTCATGACCTTGACGGTTCTTTTGAACTGATGGCTCATATCTATCCTTTCTGAATATATGGATCAGATCTAATCTTTCTAAATCAATGACTATTATTTATTTCACGATTTGGGTTTCGGGAGTTTCAACTCTCAAATTTTGCTTCCTCCATCAGTAGCTATCTTTCCGAGTGGAAGAACTGCTGAAACCTGTCCTCAACAAACAAACGGTTCTGATGAACTCTGACTCTACATAATTTGGGAGTTCTTTCTCCTTCATTCACCCTTTTCTCCCGGAGTGCTCCATACCCAGTGTTGTATATTAGATGCCATGCGTCTACTCTGATCAAAGGTCTATATCCTCTCTCCACAAACATAAATATCCAGAGTGAATCCTTCTAGAGAGTTAGATCTTATAACACCTGTCCTCTCCAAATAAACGACCCTGGTCCTCTTCGAGACTTCGACACTTTTCAACCAAGACCATATCAACGGTCCTTCGACCTCCTCCTCGATCAATGATCGATATCTCCTTCAGGACTTCGACGCTTTCACCCTATTCTTTCCTTCAGACTGTTCCATACTTGAAGTTCTAGATTTGGTGCCACGCATCCACTTTTAAATAAACAGTTGTCGTCCACTTTGGGACTTTGGCCTTTAGTGATTTCAAATCTCAATTTCCCCACACTCTGTTTCTCCCAGAGATTTTTATCCAGATTTTGTGATCTGATGACATGTGTCCTCTCACAGATCGATGAATCCCAACTGCTTCAGTTATTTGGGGTTTGGAAATTTCAAACTTTACTCCTTTATTTTCTCCTGGAGTACTTTCACTCGGAGTTCACAATATTTCACCACGTACCCCCTGGATCTAACGGTCCATATTCTCTTCGGTTCTTCGACTCTTCGGGCTTTAGGAGTTTCATACTCCTATGCACTCATTTCTCCCAGATTTATTTCACCCAAACTTCATGGATTTATGCCACGTATCCCTCTGAAATAGATGGTTGCGATCTTCTTCAGCCTTTGGGGATTCGGGAGTTTGTCACACTCCTCACTTGGAAACCTCCGAAGTAGTTTTTTTCGAAGTCTACAATCTATCGACACATATCTCCTACCGGCCGATGGACATGATATACTTTAGGTCTTTACTTGAAGTCCACAGACTTATGCCACATGTCCTTTGGATCCAATGGATGACATTTAATTCGGATGATCTGACGGTTGACGTTTGCTTCAGGTCTTTACTCAAACTCTACAAGTTTAAGCCACATGTCCTCTGGATCAGATGCTTGATATTTACTTTGTTCTTCTTGGTAATGGATGGCCCCAGACTACTTCAGGACTTCAGGACTTTGATAAGTCCACTCTCCTATGTGTGAAAATCACTAAGGCTCAGAAACCTTTCTCTGATCAGATGGTTATTGGTCCTCTGCGCTATTATCCAACAACCATTGTCGCTCCTCCTCCTGAGATTCTAATATCTTCCAACTTAGAATATTTTCTAAGTTTTCAAAGGCCTCGACCTTTGCTCTACCTATAGGTCCATCTCTTGGACTTTGTCTGCATGCCTGAAAGTGTTATCTCCTCTGAGCTTGATTCCCCTTGAATATTTTTCCTTCTCACGCACTCCTTGCGTTTAAGGGATCTCGTCAAATTCATATCGAAGGTCAACGATAATTGACAATTCATAGAAATTGTGAGGTTCAACCTCCACCATCAGGGGAGTTCTCACTCAAATCTAGTCTAATCCTAATCATTGATCTTCCATTCCCGATGAGATCAACAATGTAGGTTGATCGAGGAAATGAACTAACATGTCCACTATCAGGTTCTTATGTCATGGGTAGTTCTGATAACTTGAATACTGTCTATCTCCCAGATCTGGTGGTCAGGACGTTTCCTAGGCATCCTTAGATATAAGACTCATGGATAAATTTGGGACTTCAAAACTTCAGGGATTTTACCTCCCTTATGAAAAAATCGCTCAGTTCTCCGAACTCGCGAAGTCCAAATGACTCCAGGGTTAACTCCCACTCTCTTTCCTCAACTTTAGAACTTAAGTGGTTCTCAATTTCTGCCTACCTCACAGAGAGCTTGTGAATATGTGAAGTATATCTCCTAATATTTAATAGACTCCCTCCTCAAAGAGACTCCAAACAACTAGGAGTGTCGACATGTGTATGTGAAACTGTGCCCAAGATCAACAAACTCACAGTTCGTGGATCTAGTTTAAGACACCACAGGGCACACGCATTTACGAATACAAAACATGTCCAATTCATATAATTTATTACTTTCCTAATTACACCATGAAGAAGGCACAAAAAGGGATACAATATAAATCATTAAGAAAACATATCCATCCCTAGGTCATTCACAGTATATCTAATTTTATTACACAATTAAAACTCAATTTCACAGGGTATGAGAATACTTATTTATTACAAGTTGCATCCAACTAACTGACTGTGGGTGTGTACCTTTCCACCCAACCATAGGCTTAGAGGAATTCATTCTTAGCACTCTGGCCACCCCCATGCCAAGCCATGATATGAATAGGGAATTTAATCCATCTCTCAGAGAAAACTCTCTATGTCACAATGACCCTGTGAGGTTTATCAGATGATTTCCCAGCATCAAGCTCGCATTCGGTCCTTTAGGTCATGTTCTTTGTGTTACACGTCAAATTTACTCAACTAGATAAGTGTCGCATATTCCTCTCAATTGTCATAAGTGTCGCATCTTCCTTACGACTTTCGCAAGTGTCTCAAGTTGTTCATAAGTGTCGCAAACGATGTTCAAGAATACTGCATTGACGACGACACTACAGAGGCACTTAAAACATCTCATACATAGGGTTTGGAGAAGGAGAACTGGTTAACTGAAGTCAAGGAACTCTTGACACCTGAAAAGAGCTCTGAAACAATGGTTTTGAGGGTGAGCGCTCCCCTATATCAGCCTTAGGAGCGCTGGCGCCCCCCTACAAGGCTTCAGGGAGCATTATAACGCTCTCCTACCCTTTTATAGGAGCACTACTCACTTTTGGAGCGTTGGCGCTTCCCTTAACCTTCTTAGGGAGCGTGACAATTCTCTGATACCCCTTTTGCAGGAGCGTTGCCTAATCTGAGGCAGTAGTTGGCCCGTTGAGGAGAATAAGGGGAGGATCTTTCAATATTAGGAGGCAGTTGCATTCGAATTCTTGGTTTAATCAGGAGATCCCTGATCTGAGGAGGAAGTTCCCCAACTTGTTCTAAAGATAACTCAAGAGGTTAAGCTCCTCTTAACCTATATAGGCAGGCTCTATGATGGTAGAAAGGGGGAAGAATTGCTAGCATGAAACCTATGATCTCATAGGAAACACACAGTCAGCCAAAGGAGAGTGATCAGTGAAGCTATTGTTATCCAGGTTGTGTATCTTTCAGGAAAGGGTTAGACGAAGGGGACCCGACGAAGTTGTCGCATTCACATATACGATTGTAAGTACTGCTGTCGTTATTCTCATTAATATGACACGCTTGGCCTATTTCTTTCTAGTTTGTGTCTAATGTTACATAAAATTATCATTGATAGATAGATCTGTTTTCAAGCTAATATCAATAGAGTAGGAAGTGGTTGTATCTTGTTTGTCTACAGGACTCAGCGAGGAGAAAAGGATCGGAGCTCAACTCAAAGCGTGCAGGGACAAACGCCGATAAATAGGTACTTCTGTTCTCCTTCCTTCTCATGTGTTAGTTTGTATATATTTGAAAGGAAGTTAGTGTCCACGTTAAGCATTTTCTGTCTTAGAGTTAGGGTCAAGCTCTTTGAGGCAATCTACCTGTCTGCAGGGAGATTTTCCTACAACACTCTGCACTTACTTTTGGTTCCTGCATCCCATTTTTGAGCTTGCAACCTTGTCTGGTGTCTCTCCTCTTTCTCTGTGTGTGTATGTATCTTACATTCCCTCCTTTGGAAGGTTTCCGACCTATCCCGTTCCTTTTTTCAAAAGGAAGCTCAGGTCTGCAGGTCTTTGTGGTACTTCGGGCTGACATTCTGCAGCTAGACCATGCTTCCATTCATGGGGGTGGTTGATGATTCAACCACTGGTCCTTTATTCATTAACTGATTTCCTTCTTCTAGAGATATCATGGCTTGTACTTCAAGGCTTCACCCCCCATCAGTCATTTATGGGCAATTTAACAATAATACATTTACATCGTCTACATGCCTTAGCATGGTGATATTATTTTATAATTGATTACAAGCTCGGGGAAATAGGGATGTTATAGTGGGGAATTAAAGACTATAGATGGATGGATTTGGCACTTAAATATGAGCATTAATGTTGTTTAGCAAACTGATTTTGGATAAGAATCCCTCTTTCACAAGTGGAGTTTAAGCCCATCTCAGGGGAGACCTGCTGTTAGTTTGTGGGAAACAAAGTCTATGGCTGGGAGGAAAATAGGAGGTCAACATGCATTTGGTGGCTATTTATACCAGATAAGTGGTTCACCATGTACTTGTTTGAATTATTGTCTGAATAAATTTATAGTCCCGTTAATGAATACTATTGTGTTATTATGTTTAGTATGTTGTTGTTAAACTTGTACATGGACTATGTTTATATATTTCTTGTCATGAGTATTTACTATTGGAATTATCATTGAGTATTTGATGCTAAATGTGTACAAGAATTGGTAAATATACTCCTCTGTAAAGTGCAATGGATTTTGATATTACACTTTTGTATATCTATTTCCATGAATTCCTAGGACTATGTAATCAGTGCATGAGAATAATTATGTAATTAATGTGTGCTTATACTATTATATCACCTATGTAAACACAGTATTTATATATGTATATATTGGAAGTGATCTTCCTGTAATATATCCACAGGTTCATATATTGGACTTGCATGAATTGAATATAAAGAGTAGAGGTGAAGGATTATGCTGTTGAGTTTTCTAGGTTAAACACCTTGGGAAATTGAGTGCCATATTCTTGTATAACGCAGTGTAAGTCTAAGAGGAATAATAATCATAGATATGAGGATTCGGGTCACTCCTAACTGTCAAACCATGGGTGAGTTAACCATCTGAACTCTATTTTGGGTCAATGAGACTCATCAACCATCATATCCTAAGTTTGGGATGGATATTGATCATTGATATGGTCTCACACCTTAGAGATTACCTCATAGTTCCGTGACATTTACTATTGTTTGGTTCAATGGGTCAATCAATCCTCACTATATATTGGGTATAAAATCTTAGGGGAGAATCATCGCCAGGGTATGTGATGCAGGAGCATCGTACAAAGCCAAAAGCACACGCCTAGCCAAAGGAGCAGTTGGACACACAGATGGAAAAAGAGCACGTTTTTATGAACAACGTTTTGAATTTTGAACTTAAAAGAATTAATGTAATAGTTAGGAAGAAGGTGTACTTTGCATTTATACCTAGGAGATATGAACAGATCTAGGGGGATTACTCCCATCTATCAAATTGTAATAGACATTTAATTCTATTAGTGAAATTAGGTAGATTGGAATTAAGAGATTAGACAGTTTAGAGTGTAGGAGGGAAAATGGATATAGACACCCTCACTCTTGTATTATTATGATCATTAGCACATAAAAGAAAAAGACAGTCGTAGCAGAGAGTTGTATAGAAGAACCCATGTACATAAGTATTTGAGTTAATATATGAAGCTTTGACTCAGATTTCACGGTGTTATGATGTTTGTTGTTTACATATGTTGAATGGTATGCTTACAGTTGTTTTATTCTCTTTGTTATGCCTTTCTTGGTATTATGTGTTGAATGCATGATTTCATGTTGGATGTATGAAGTTTGAGAGAGAAGAATGAGTTTCAATTGTTTCTCTTCCTGAGAGAGTTCCTACAAGGAGTGTGTTGACAAGGGTTCTTAGTCTATCTCAGAAATCTCAGGAGAGATACCATTGTTCTCATTCCAGCGGAAGTGCAGGTGAAGCATAGAATCCATGCAAGGTGTGCGCAAACTAGTTGAAGCCTTAGAATTTATCAACTAAGGCTAAAGAGTGAAAGACTATTGTTTCTGAGAGTGCATAGAGTCGAAGAAACAAATACACAAAAGTATTTGAAAGAGTGCCACAAAGAGTGTGTACAAGAGTCCTTTTGAAGACTTGAGGTTGAAATAGAAAGATCAGGAGGGTCAACACCTTTGAGGTATTCAAAGGAAGATGGGGAGATGAATTAGCGTGTAGAAGGTTAAGTCCTGATAAAAGAACATTGGCTCATTTCACAGAGATTCATTGAGGAGTGAATCGGATGGTTGAAATTTTCTGTGGAGAACTCACGAAGTTGCGAGGACTGTAGGATCTAGTGAAGATGCAAGGTGGTTAGAAGTTGGGTGAACCCATGACTTTGGTATCAAGAATCAACATGGATCGTTGATCGTGATCTATTTTGAGCGTCAGATCTGTTTGGGGATTTAGAATTCGTAAGTCCGGAGTGTAAGACAAAATCCTTGGTCACTCTAACTCCCGTATCGCGAAAAGGATTGTTAAGTGTGGAATTTTGGGATTTCAGTAATTCAGGATTCAGAATACCAGGAATCCTGATGACAAGGAGCCAGGGGCCTTTGCATTAAAAACCATAAAGTTACAAAACTTGGAATATCCTTGAAGTGGCATTTTGGCATTTTGGGGATCGGGGTTTCGACATTCCCATTGACAAGGATTCAGGTCACTTCACATAAGAAACCTCGAAGTCGTGAAACACGAAGTATTCGTGATGTGAAATTTCGGCATTTCGGTGTTTCAGTTCGGGAACCCGAGAAGACAGTGGTTTGGAATCGAGAGTCTCGAACTCCCAATAATCAGAAGCCCAAAATAACGTGGGTCGTCGGATCTAAAGGGAGGCTATTAGCTGTTGGTTTCGTAGAAGGTGCCATTTCAAAATTTGGGATTTGGAAGTGGTAGGGGAATGACAGTCGAAGGCTTGTTCAAGTTTTGAAAGCCAAGAAGAGCGATAGGTGGCAGGAACCCACGACAGAGACACAGGACAACTAAGAAGGCAGGTGGTGCATACTCGTTGCCAGGTAGTGTCAACTCCTATTGACTGTTTTGGGGTTTCGAAGGTTGGAGAGTCAATAATCCTTACATCAGGATTTGTGAAATCGTGAAGTCCAAAACTTCGAATCGACGAAAATTTTTGTTGGGGAGCCATCCTTTGCTGAATGCATCGGGGTTTGGCATTTCGATATTTTTGAAGACAAGAGGTCGGGGTTCTTTGTTTTGGAATTCCCAAAGTTACAAAACGCGACACAACTGTGGAGGAGGACGTGGCTAGAGATTTCAGAAATTTAGAATTTCAGGTTTCAGAGGTTGAAGAGACAAGAAACTCGACAACAAGAATCACGATATCGTGAAACCCAAAATCCCGATTCAGAAAAGGGCACGATCATATTGTTGGTCAGGAGATTTGGGTTGATGTCTTGTGTTTGATCACATGGGCATACCTATAAGGACCTGTGGAAAACACTGTTGTGTGTGTGTGGGATTCCATGGGGAGGAATCGAAGAGTCAATTTGACTCAGGGGTAGATTTAGAATGATCATGCGCGGATCTTGGCCCGAGGGTCGAGGGTCTGCACCATTTGTGGTATCAGATATTATAACAAGTTATTTTCTTTCTGTAGTAGAGAAAAGAGGAACATTTTACAACCATGCTGCCGAGAAGAAGAGACATGCCAATGTCAATGCCTGATCCAACAAGAGAAGGAGAAATGCGTGAGTTACGTGCCAGGCTTGATGCCATGGAGACAACACAGAGGCACACAGTTGATGCTGGGGATATTAGCGAGGATGATAGTGAAAATGAAGCTGGAAACGAAGGAGAAGAAGTTGCAATCGAAGATGTTGTGGATGAACGCCTATTCAGGGCTATTGCAAGGATAGGTGCCAGAGCAAAAATGGACATTCCAATGTATGAGGGAAACCTGGATGTTGAAGAGATTCTAGACTATATTAGAGATCTAGATAAATACTTCCACTACGAGGATGTCGAGGAAGAAAAGAAAGTCAAACATGCCATTACTAGACTTAAAGGGCATGCAACACTATGGTGGGATGAACTGCAGGCTGACAGACATTGCAAAGGAAAGCAGAAAATCAAAAGCTGGGATAGAATGGTTGCAAAGATGAAACAAAAATTTATACCCAAGGATTATCAAATCACTCTATTTCGGAGGATGCAAAATTTGAGACAAAAGCTGATGTCAGTGAAAGAATACACTGAAGAGTTCTACAAGATCAACATCAGAGCAGGTCATCGAGAAATCAATGATGAAAAAGTTACCAGGTACATGAATGGTATGTGATATGACATCCAAGATGATATGAGCATGATGATCATTCGAAATGTGGAAGATGCTTATCATATAGCTCTGAAAGCTGAAGAGAAGCTGAGCCGAAAACAAGGTCAAAGAGGTCGAGGTAGAAGTCAAGCTAGAGGCAAAACGATTGCCCAAGAAAAAACTTAGAAATCTAAAGAAGAGGGAAATAAACCTCAAACTCAACATGAGAGAGGAGGAAGCTCACAGAGAGGGCAGTGTGATAATAGAAATACTTTTCATCGAGCTAGAGGAAGAGGAAGAGCCAAAGGTGGTGAAGTAAAATTCTTTGTCTGTGGAAAGATTGGACATAAATCCTATGAGTGTCCAGATAAGAAAAAAGATGGTGGTGAAACTCACATTGCTGAAGCTCAAGGATGAAATGTTGAGGCAGAATACGCTGAGGGCAGAAGATATTTGATGATGAGGAAAGTTCTCTTGAAGCCATAGAAGGAGGCAGAGAACCCAACCCAAAGAAACAGTATGTTTCAGACTGCTTGCAAAACCAAAGACAGGGTATGCAAAGTCATAGTGGATAGTGGTAGCACAGACAATCTTGTATCTACAGATATGGTATAAAAGATGGAGTTGGAGACTGTTGTACATCCAAGCCTATATAGAGTTTTGTGGCTACAAAAAGGACATCAGGCAAATGTTACTAAATAGTGTTTAGTTGAATTTAAAATAGGAGGATATAAGGATGAAATATTATGTGATGTCATTCCCATGGATGTTTGTTATCTATTGCTGGGTAGACCGTGGATATATGATGGGAACATGATTCATGATGGGAGAAAGAACACGTACACCCTAGGAAGAATGGTAGAACACACATGTTGCTACTGATTAAAAACCAAGAGGTGAAAACAGAGATGAGAAACACTGTACTTCTCATGAGTGGGAAGGAACTTCTTAGTGAGGTTAAGAAGAAGGAAGACACACAATTTATTGTGGTCAGGAAGCCTAGAATTGTTTTGACCAGTTCGAGGATAGATGATTTACCAGAAGAAATCTAGGAGTTGCTGGAAGAGTTTGCTGATATAGTAGTGGACGAACTACCTTGTCCATTGCCACCTATCAGGAGTATAAGCCATCATATCGATCTTATACCTGGAGCCAGTTTACCGAACAAAGCCGCGTATAGATTGACGCCGCAGGAAAATGAAGAAGTTAAGAGACAAGTACAGGACTTAATGGACAAGGGATTGATTAGAGAAATCTTGAGTCCATGCGCTGTTCCAACAATGCTCAGCCCAAATAAATATGGAGGTTGGAGAATGTGTATAGAATCAAGGGAAATCAATAAGATTACAATCAGATACATATTCCCATTACCAAGGATGGATGACTTCATGGATTGCTTGAGTGGAGAAGGATTTTTTTCAAAAATTGATTTGAAAAGCAGGTATCATCATATTCAAATGAGAGAAGGTGATGAATGGAAGACAACATTGAAGATGAATGAGGGGCTGTATGAATGGCTTGTCATGCCATTTGTCTTAAAAAATGCACGCAATACTTTCATGAGGTTGATGAACGAAGTCTTGAAGGATTTCATTGGGAAATTCATCATTGTATATCTTGATGATATATTAATTTTTAGCAAGATAGAAGAAGAGTACTTAAATCATTTAGCTGTAGTGATGAAGAGATTACAACAAAAGAAATTGCTGATAAATATGAAGAAATCACCATTTATGAGGACATAACTCATTTATTTGGGTTTTGTTATCTTTGCAAATGAGTTGAAGATGGATCCAGAAAAGGTAGATGCAATTAAGAACTGGCCATAGTCGAATAGTGTGTTTGAAGTTCGAAGCTTCCATGGTTTGGCAAGTTTCTACAGGAAATTCATCTAAAAATTCAGTGGAATTAGCGCACCAATGATGGATACGGTGAAGAAAAGACACAAATCTTTTCACTGGACAGAAGAAGCAGAGAAGAGTTTCAATCTTTTGAAGAAGAAGATCATGGAGCAACCAATTTTGGTTTTGCCGGATTTTAGGAAGACATTCTAGGTTAGGTGTGATGCGAGTGGATTTGCAATTGGAGTGGTCTTGAGCCAAGATGACAGGCCGATCACATAATTCAGTGAAAAACTAAATGAGGAGAAGATCAATTACTCAACATATGACAAAGAATTTTATGCAGTCATACAAGCATTGAAGAAATGGAGACATTATTTGATTCCTAAAGAGTTTGTTTTGTACAGTGATAATCATGCTTTACAATTCGTGACTCAACAGGAAAAGTTTAACCAAAAACATGTTAAATGGGTTGAATTCATGCCGAATTTTACTTTTGTGATTAAGCATATTTCCAGAACTACTAAAAAAGTTGTTGATGCTTTGAGCAAGAAATTTTTGCTTATGTAGGAATTTAGAGTCAAGGCTTTGGGTTTTGATAACCTCAAAGAAATGTATAGGGATGACCCCGATTTTAAGGAAGCATATGAGGCATATAAGAATCCAATTCTCAGGGACAAAATCCAGTGGACCAAATATATGATCTACAATGGATTATTATTCAAGGGAAATCGACTATGTATTCCAAAATGCTCCATGAGGGAGAACCTGCTGAAGGAAAAACATAGTGGAGGATTGGTTGGACACTTCGGTCATGATAAGACGTTCTAAAAGTTGAATGGATCATATTTTTGGCCAGGGATGAGGATAGATGTTAAGAAATTTGTGAACATATGCAGGATTTGTCAACACACAAAAAAGAAAAGGTAGAACACAGGGTTATATCAACCATTACCCATACTAGAAAGGTCGTGGGATGCAGTGAACATGTATTTCATATTGGGACTGCCAATAACACAAAGAGGATGTGATTCGATCTTTGTGGTATTCGACAGATTTTCAAATATGGCACATTTCATGCCATGCCAGAAAACCAGTGACGCAACTCATATTGCGAACCTGTTTTTCAAAGAAGTCGTCAGACTTCATGGCTTGCCAAGGAGTATCATTTCTGAATGGGATGCCAAGTTCGTTGGACATTTTTGGAAAAAATTTTGGAAGAAGCTGGGGACAAGTTTGTATTTTATCTCATCATATCATCCTCAAATGAATGGGCAGATAGAGGTTGTGAACAAAAGATTGGGAGATTTGTTAAGAATCTTAGTGAATGAACACCACAGTCAGTGGGATCACATTCTGCCACAGGTGGAATTTGCTTATAATGACTCACTTAATAGAAGCATAGGGCAGAGTCCATTCCAGATCGTATATGGAATGAAGCCAAGGGGAGTTTTTGAATTGAAATATGTGGAAAAAACTGAATTCAGAATTGCTAGTGCAGAGGAATTTGCAAAAGGAATGAAGGAGCTTCATAGCCAAGTTAAGGAGATATTGCAAAGTTCAAGTCAAGAATACAAGTGAAGAGCAGATCAACATAGGTGAGAACTTCAATTTGAAATTGGTGATTTGATTCTTGCACATTTGAGGAAGGAAAGGTTCCCAAGGGGAACATATAAAAAACTGAAGATGAAAAATATTGGACCGTGCAAGGTCATAAGGAAATTTGGGGCAAACGCATATGAGATTGAATTACCCAAAGGGATCAAAATCTCATCGATATTCAATGTTGCGTATTTGTACCCTTACAGAGATGAGAAAGTAGGAGTAGAGAAGGAACATAAAAATATTCAATGGATAAAACAAATGCCTATAGCTGAAAAGCCACAGATGGGAAGCATAATTGACAAGAGGATTAGCAAAAAGACCAAGAGAAACGAGTATTTTGAATACTTGGTCAAATGGAAGGGACATCCAATTGAAGATGCTAGTTGGGAAGATGAAGTAGAAATTCATAAGCATGGACAGACCATTCAGGAGCTCATGAACAGAAGTTCATGAAGATTTTCAAGAAAGGGAGTATGATGCAGGAGCATCGTACAAAGACAAAAGCATGCACCTAGCCAAAGGAGCAACTGGACGTGAAGATGGAAAAAGATCACGTTTTTATGAACAACATTTTTAATTTTGAACTTAAAAACATTAATGTAATAGTTAGGAAGAAGGTGTACTTTGCATTTATAGCTAGGAGATATGAACAGATCTGGGGGGATTACTCCCATATGTCAAATTGTAATAGGCATTTAAGTCTGTTAGTGAAAGTAGGTAGATTGGAATTAAGAGATTAGACAATTTAGAGTGTAGGAAGGAAAAAATATATAGATACCCTCACTCTTGTATTATTGTGATCATTAGCACAGAAAAGAAAAAGAGAGTCGTAGCAGAGAGTTGTAGAGAAGGCCCCGTGTACAGGAGTATTTGAGTTAATATATGAAGCTTTGACTCAGATTTCATGGTGTTATGATGTTTGTTGTTTACATATGTTGAATGGTATGCTTATAGTTGTTTTATTCTCTCTGATATGCCTTTGTTTCTATTTTGTGTTGAATGTATGATTTCATGTTGGATGTATGAAGTCTGAGAGAGAAGAATGAGTTTCAATTGTTTCTCTTTCTGAGAGAGTTCCTGCAAGGAGTGCGTTGACCAGGGTTCTGAGTCTATCTCAGAAATCTCATGAGAGATACCATTGTTCTCATTCCAGCAGAAGTGCAGGTGAAGCACAAAATCCGTGCAAGGTGTGCAAAGACTAGTTGAAGCCTTATAATTTATCAACTAAGGTTGAAGAGTGAAATATTGTTGTTTCCAAGAGTGCACAGAGTTGAAGAATCAAATACACAGAAGTATTTGAAAGAGTTCCGCAAAGAGTGCGTGTAGGAGTCCTTTCAAAGACTTGAGGTTGAAATAGAAAGCTCAGGAGGGCCAACACCTTTGAAGTATTCGAAGGAAGACGGGGAGATGAATCAACATGTAGAAGGTTAAGTCCCGGAGAAAGAACATTGGCTCGTTTCACAAAGATTCATTGAGGAGTGAATTGGACGATTGAAATTCTCCATGGAGAACTCACGAAGTTGCAAGGACAGTAGGATATAGTGAAGCTGCAAGGTGGTTAGAAGTTGGGTGAACCCATCACTTTAGCACGATGAATCAACATGGACCATTGATCGTGATCTGTTTTGAGCGTCAGATCATTTTGGGGATTCAAAATTCATAAGTCCAGAGTGTAAGCCAAAATCCTTGGTCACTCTAACTCCCATATCGCGAAAAGGATTGTTAAGTGTGGAATTTTGGGATTTCAGTAATTCAGGATTCGAAATACTGGGAATCCTGATGACAAGGAGCCAAGGGCATTTGTATTGAAAACCCTGAAGTTGCAAAACCTGAAATATCCTTGAAATTTCATTTCGACATTTTGGGGATCGGGGTTTCGACATTCCCATTGACAAGGATTCAGGGAACTTCACATAAGAAACCCCGAAGTTGTGAAACATGAAGTATCGATGAAGTGGTGTTTCGACATTTCAGTGTTTCGGGGTTCGTGAACCTAAGAAGACAGTGGTTTGGAATCGAGAGTCTCAAACTCCCAGTAACCGGAAGCTTGAAATAATGTGGGCCATCGGATCTAAAGGGAGGCTATTAGCCATTGGTTCTATAGAAGGTGCCATTTCAGAATTCCAGATTTCGAAGTGGTAGGGGAACGACAATCGAAGGCTTGTTCAAGTTTTGAAAGACAGGAAGAGTGATAGGTGGCAGGAACCCACGACAAAGACATGGGACAACTGAGAAGGCAGTTGGAGCATACTTGTTTCCAGGTAGTGTCAATTCCCATTGACTGTTTCGGGGTTTCAAAGGTTGGAGAGTCGAGAAGCATTACATCAAGATTCACGAAATCGTGAAGTCTGAAACCCTAAATCGATGAAAAGTTTCATTTGGGAGCCAGCCTTTGCTGAATGCATCGGGGTTCGACATTTTGGTATTTTCGAAGACAAGAGGTCGGGGTTCTTTGTTCCAGAATTCCTGAAGTCGCGAAACGTGACACAACTGTGGAGGAGGACACGGCCAAAGATTTCAACAATTTGACATTTTAGGTTTCAGAGGTTGAAGAGACAAGAAACTTGAAAACAGGAATCACGATATCGTGAAACCCGAAATCTCGATTTGAAAAAGGGCGCAATCATATTTTTGATCAGGAGATTTGGGTTGATGACTTGTGTTTGATTATGTGGGCATACCTATAAGGACCTGTGGAAAACACTGTTGTGTATGTGTGGGATTCCCTAGGGAGGAATTGAAGAGTCAATTTTGTTAGAAAAACAGGACCACAGAGCAATAAAATAAAACAAATGCAGAAACAAAAGATAGAAGACACACAATACAAGAGAGACACAAATTTACGTGGTTCACCCAGTGTGGGCTACGTCCACTAGAGAAATTGCTAGGTCCTTCCTTTATTATTATCTAGCAAAATGAAGGGATACAACCTACAACAAAACACGTTGTAACTTCCTCTTCTTTCTCTCACAGTCTCCTCTCTCAGAATACAATATTCACCACCATCCATAGCCATGATACATTTCCCTCATAAAAGAGGGTTGCCTTCTAGGGCAAAAAACCCTAACATAATCTCTACCATTAGATCTGGGACCTTATAATGAACGATCCAGATTTACAATGAAATTACAATATTCTTTTACAAGGAAATTTTTTCTTTGGGGGCTTCACCCCCAAACCCCCACTGGGGGTCTGCTTTCCCCCAAATCCCCCAGCCAGGGGGATAGGCCCCCCAGATCCCGTAGAGGGGGTACCCCCCCTTTGCACTCCCCCGCGTGGAAGAGTGTACATACTTCTGGGGTGTAAATACTTCATGGGGTATAAACACGGATGAAAGTAAAAGACCTATAAATCAGGAAGATAATCAGGCTCCACAACCAACAATCTCCCACTTGGAGACTGATCTCAACAAGTCCACCGCTGTTGTATATGATGGACTCTGAACCTTCTTGGACCTAGAAAATTTTTCATTTTCATATTCATTCTTGAAGACCAACTGAAACTAAGAAAGAACTTAGTTTCTCCCTGGTTACTCCCTTTGTTAACATGTCTGCAGGATTTTGGCTAGTATGTATCTTTTTCAGCCTCAATTGTCCATCTTCCAAGGTGGATCATATGAAGTGGTACCTCAATTGTATATGCTTAGTCTTCGAATGGAAAGCTAAGTTATTTTCAAGGTGAATGGCACTCTGACTGTCACAGTACAACTTGTTGTTCTCCTGCTTCTTTCCCAATTCGTCCATAAACCTTTGTAACCAAATCATCTCTTTACTAGCCTCTGTAGCAGCAACATACTCTGCCTCTGTTGTTGAAAGTGCAACAAACTTTTGCAGTTTTGAAATCCAACTTACTGTTGTTCCATCTATAGTAAAGACATACACTGTGGTGCTCCTCCTGCTGTCTTTATCACCTGCCATATCTGAATCAACATATCCCTTTAGAAAAGTGTCTGAACCTCCAAAACATAATGCATGTGTAGTAGTACCTCTCAAATACCTGAGAATCCACTTTACTGCCTCCCAA
>ML792230.1:6937-22382 GCA_009831015.1 Picea engelmannii | reverse complement strand
GCGGGCTGTAGTGGGCCTGCCAGCGGATGCTTTTTAAAAATGGAGTTTTTAGAAGAGTTGTTCAGCATGGCTTTGGCAATGAAGGGCAATGAGTTGGCCTGATGCCAGGTAAGCATGTGTGGTGCAATTTAGGGTTATAACATCCGTGCAACTTGTGTGCGAAATACCACCCGACCCATCTTTGTCCTCGACTTGCAGAGGCCCAAAAGTTTGTCACACAGCAACAATGAGCAGTGTTGACTAATCCTTTTCAACATGGACAAAATTTAACTCAAGCCTCTACAAGTACAGAAGGGGGCAGCCAAGAAACCTTCCCTCCTCCAAACAATCCCTCATCCACAAACATATATATGGTTAGGGGTGATGCTTTCATAATGACTAGAGCACACGACTATAGTAAACCAAGTGCTTCTGAGAAGGGTAAAGAAGCTGATCTCCCATCTCTTCCTCTTCAGATCGAGAATACATTGGGAGAAACGATGACATGCATTCCAAAGGGTGCATTTAAAAAATCTTCTCACAACCTAAACGTAAGGGCTGCCCAGAATTACTCTGTGGTGGAGGATTTATCACAAACCCCTTGTGCGATGTCTGCTTTGGAGGTCCTCCAAAGTTTCCCTGCTCAGAGAAAAGCCTTGTTAACCGCTTTGGGCTCTACTGAGACTTGTAACCCGGGTACCATCATGTTAGATACAACCAACTTAAAACCTCATCTGCCTTACCATGTAGCGTTTCAGATAGTAGTGGCTCATCCCATGAAATTTTTTACATGGAATATCTTCCACACGGTGGTCGATGAGGGTGCCTCGACATGCGTTATGTCATTACCATGTTGGAAGGCCATTGGCCAGCCCGCTTTGTCTCCATCACCTACTCTCCTCACTGCTTTCGACAATCATTCTTTCTGACCACATGGCATCGTTCCTTCTTTCCCTGTGCAGTTAGGAGGGAAGACCGTGTGTGTCAAAGTAGAGGTAGTCGATGCTCCCCTCAACTATAACCTCTTTTTATGATGGATTTGGACTTATTCTATGCAAGCTATGGTTGCTACAGTTTTCCAAGTCTTTTTGTTTCAACATGAGGGCTGGATAGTGACCATTGATCAACTGTCTTTCTCCAGACCTAACCCAGCTTTGGGGGCATCCATGGTTCCCATGATTGTAATCCTCAACCAAGTGTCATTAATGTAGGAGTTGGTTTGTGCCCATCCTTAATGGGTACCTTCGATTACCCACCTCCTCATGACGATGTCAAGTTTATATCTAATCACCATAAGGTTGAGATTTTTCAAGTTTCGTCATTCCACAAGACTTACTTTGAGGATCCTTGGATTATTCCTTCCCCATCAGCCACGATGGATGAGACAGGGCACCCCGACATGTCCATGCCCTTGTCAGCCGTTGAGGTAGTGTACTCTTTAGTGTAGCAAGCCTCAGCTAACCCTGATCTAACTCCGACATAAAAGTTGGATCCACTACTAGAGCCTATTTGGGCTTAGATTTCTCTCACTAACGTCGATTCGTTAGACTTAGTCTTTCCTTCTGACGATTCAGTAATCGAAGCAGTGACCAGTCCAGACAAACCTTGGGAAGATATTCATCATAGATCATATTTCCTCCCAGAGTTAAGTTGAATCGAGGTAGGATAATTCACTGTTACCATGACGGGAGATCAGCCATATCCTATTAATATCTTAGCTACACAAGAAATTTATGCTGAGGGAAATATGGAAACTATCATTGAAACTATAACCATTGACATCTCCCAAACCCCTAGCATCATGGAAAATGTATTCGTCGGAGCGGATTGCTCCCTCGAAGAGATTCAAGTTTACACGGATCTTTTCAAAGAATTCCGCGATGTTTTTTCCTGGTCTTATCAGGAAATGCCAGGTATCAATCCAAAAATAGTTGAACATGAAATCACAACGTATCCTGATGCCAAGCCTGTTCGACAAAAACTTCATCCAGTCAATCCTAAGAAAGAAACAACCATCAAGATTGAGGTTGAGAAATTGCTAAAGGAAGGTTTCATTTATCCAATTCATTCGACTCAATGGGTGTCAAACCCCATGCTGATCAATAAAAAACAAGGCACGATTCATGTATGTACCGATTTCCGTGATTTGAACAAGGCATGTCCCAAAGATAATTTTCCAACACCATTCATTGACTAGATCATTGATGAATGTACCAGTTGTGAAGCCTTTTCATTCATGGATGGTTTTTCAGGATATAATCAAATCCAAATCAAACCTGAGGACCAACACAAAACGACATTCATTTGTCCATGGGGTACATTAGCATATCGTAAGATGCCTTTTGGCCTTAAAAACGCTGGAGCCACATTCCAGTGGGCCATGTATTTTTCATTTCATGACCTCAAGCATATAGTCGAGGCCTATATCGATGATTTATCATCACGCTCTTGCAAGTGAATGGATCATCCCACACACCTTAGACTAATCTTCGAATGTTGTTGCTACTTCAGGATTCACTTGAATCCAAACAAGTGCAGCTTCTGCGTAATGTTAGGACGATTGTTAGGTTTCATCGTATCAACCACAGGGATCATGGTCGATCCTCTTAAGGTGGAGGCAATAATCCAGTTTCCCCCCCATGCACAATCTTACAACTTTAGAGTCTACAAGGCAAGGCGAACTTATTACGACACTTCATCACCAACTATGCCGAAATCACCAAGGGCTTTATGCATTTACTAAATAAAGACGTTCCTTTTTCTGGGACGAAGCTTCTCAATGCTCTTTCGACACATTGAAACATGCTCTCATAACCGCACCTCTGCTACGGCCACCTAACTATAAAAAACATTTCCTATTATATCTGGCTGCCGCAGATTCAACCATAGGCATGGTTTTAGTTCAGGAAGATGATTCATTTTTAGAATACGTGATCTATTACCTGAGCCGAGGCCTCATAGGATCAGAGCTCAATTATTCTCATATCGAAAAACTTGCATTGGCAGTAGTTCATGTTGTTCAACGGTTCCATCACTATGTTCTGTTTCGCAAGACCATTGTCATTGCTATCGTGAATCCATTCTGGTACATGTTGACATGATGATTTATAGGCAGAAAAATCAGTAGATGGACAATCATCCTCCAAGAATTTGACTTAGACTTTGTTTCAGCAAAGTCCAAGAAGTCATTGGTCTTCGCAGAGCTTATTTTAGAACTTCCGGTTGAGTCAGGTGACGTTGTGCCTGAGGAATCACCTATCCGGGCGGATATGTTTTTGATTGCATCTTCAGACCCCTGGTACGGATATATACTTATCTATATCCAGACTTTGAAGTGCCCCACCTTTGCTTCTCATAACAGGCGTCGACAGATACGCCATCATGCTAAGAATTATCTCATACTCGATGATACGTTGTATCGGAGAGGTGTAGACTACATCTTGCATTGATGTCTCACTCATGAGGAGGCCGTCATAGTGCTCAACGATTGTCATACTGGAACTTGTGGTGGTCATTTATCTGGGTTGGAAACAGCCTAAAAGATTCTACAAGCAAGTTACTTCTGGATGACACTTATCAAAGATTGTATCGAATCGGTCAAGAAGTGCCATCCATGCCAAGTCTTCTCTCGGAAGATGAGGGCACATCCTGCTCCTATGTTTCCTGTCATCACAATTGGTCCCTTCACTAAGTGGGGGATTTTTTACACTACATGAAACCCCCCATCAACAAGGGGGCACCTCTATATCATCGTAGTTGTCGACTACTTCACTAAGTGGGTCGAAGCTATGCCAACGTTTAAAGATGATGGAGAGACTGCATCTCTCTTCTTATTCAACCAGATCATAGCAAGGTTCGACGTCCTGAGAGAGATTTTCACTGACCATGGCAGTCACTTTCAAAACCAAATGATGACCGAATTAACATCAAATCTTGGGTTACGGAAGGAACATTCATCACCTTACTACCCCCAAGCCAATGGGCAGGTGGAAGCTGTAAACAAAACTCTTAAGACTATTCTACAACGAACTATCAACTCAGCCAAGTCAAATTGGCATTTGATGTTATACTCGGCATTATGGGCTTACCGAACATCTGTTAAGACTACAACCAGTTTCTCACATTTCCATCTCGTTTATGGGCTGGAGGCAGTCTTTCCCATCGAATGTCAAACCCATCTCTGAAATTGGGAGTACAGTTATTGCCAGACACTTCTGCACTTGAAGAACGGTTAGTACACCTTGAGCAGCTTGACGAGCAGCGTCGTGATGCGGCCCTGGCCAACGAGGCTCATAAATGTAAGGTAAAGTGTCAATATGATAGGTCCATTCATCCTCGGATTTTCTCTGAAGGTGACCTTTTCCTGGTCTACGACCAGGACGAGGACCCCCTGGGGAAAGGAAATTTTAAACCCATGTGGTTCGGACCCTTCATTGTAAAAGAGGTATTAAAAAAGTGCGCTTATCGTTTGGTTGATTTTGAAGGGAATGCTTTGTGAAACATAGAAATGGGCTCTACCTCAATAAGTATTACTCATAGATAGGTCAATGTGGGTAACTTTTTGTAACATATGTATAGTCTTTGTACTATTACTTTTTAAGTTTCTTTAAAGTGTTATGGATGTGTCATTGATGTTATCTTTCGTCAATATGGCAGATGTCAAGTCAGTCCGAGGTGTTCGTTGGGTATGCATATGGTGCTAGTCGACACACGCGGAGGCTTGCCTCCGCAACTTGGGTAATCTTTACACCACAGGGTCAGTTGTTATATTCCAGAGGTATATGCTTAGGTGACACCACAAATAATGTCACCGATTATAGTGCAGTTATTGAGTTGCTTCGTGATGCCTTGTCATTGGGTATCTCTCATCTACGGGTCTATCCCGATGCTCAACTGGTTGTGTCATAGCTAAACAGAGTATACCGGGTTCATGATCCAACTTTACATCGACGATTCCTTAGGGTACGCCTCTTAGAACGAAACTTTGATTATATTACATATTTTCATATTCCTAGGAGATTAAACCAAATTACAGATACTCTAGCTAATCCAATTTTAGATTGGTATCTCACCCACATATAAAAAGAACATGGACATAAACATGTAAATACATTTTTGCACATAGAGTCCATAAGACACAAGAAGATAAAAACCACATATAAACATCACAAAATACTCAGAGTACATAGATGGACGTAAGCGCCTAAAAAATGGGAATATTAACGAGTCACCGGGTTATGCCCTCAAAAAATATATACAAGTAGGTGCTCATGGCACATCAAAAGTATAAGTCTGTTCAGGGCCTATGGGCCCTGTTTTAATCATCTACAGCACAGGCTAAACGCCTAAACAATTGGACCCATGTCTGAGGTGCCCCCACAACATGAGGCTGCATGGATGGCGGCAGGTCCTCTATCTCTGCTATCGGGACTGTGTGAGTGAGAGCAGTGAAGTTCCACTCAATTCATCTAAGGACCCTCTCGGCCTCTCTGACTGGGAGGTTCCCTGCTACTGCTGCTCCCCCAGCGGTGGCAGCCGCGACTTTTGGCCATGGACGATGCCTATTCCATGCATAGTCGGCAGGTCGCACATGTCCCACATCTGCATACAACAAACGTTTACCCGTCAACTACTCTGGCATACAAAAAAATGATATATATAACAAAAAGACATAAAAATTACATATGAAAACAAAAAAACTACAAAGGTGGAGACTTACCCATCTCCCCTCACTCCTCACCAGGAGGCATGGGTATCTCAGGATCTCTAGAGAAATCTATCCCTGCATACAGGTAGTCCTCAATAACAAGGATCTGTTGTGACAGCCAAGCAAAGAAATCATCATTGAAGGACTCAATGGTCCTTCCACCACCCTGTCGCAATAGTAACACTGCCCATCTACACACTGCAGGGAAAGAGGCCTGTTGTCCTCGTACTACAACCCGAGGACTGAAACTCAGAACTCTCTCAAAAAAGAACGAACACAAGATGGTCTTGAACCCGAAGTTCCTCTGTGTCCATTGTCGACAATTTGTCAATTGCCTCTTCATGCACTCAAGCAGTGTGGTACTCCAATAAAAAATTTGTGCATTCATGCACTGGATGGCACAGTTCATCTGTGCACGCAAAGCCTGATGCACGACTGTTGAGCCGGTAATCTGCCCAATCAGTAACAAGATAGTCTATATCACTAAGTTGGTAATCTTGCTTATGGGTACCTGGGAGCCTGCATGTTTGGTCCCAGCCTCATAGTGCTCAACTATCAACTCTGAGATCTTTCTCAGCCCTGCTGGAAAAGTCTGGAATTTGACTAGTTCCCCTCTCCTTGAGAGGCCAGTCAAAAAGTAAATATCCTCAATGGTGGGCACCAACGATTGCCCCTCTAGCATAAATGCCTCTGCATCTGGATGCCAGTAATCAATCAAGGCATTCAATAGCCTTGGTTGCGCGTGCATAAAAGGACATAGAAAGAATTTGAGTAAACCACATCGCATTAACATGACCACAACATTCGGATCTGCAGCAACCAACTCATTGATTGCCTCATTCTCCCTTTCCCTCCACTGGACATACATCCTGCCAACACAACAAGGTAAAGGAGGGTCAGTACTTCCTTTTAGTTTTTTTTTTCATCATAAAAGAGAGGTACACGCGGGTTGTAAAGGTGACAGTCGTGTGTACATGTAGGCATAATTTACTCTGCCCGCATGTACACGTGGCCTATCTAGAGACAAGCCGCGTGTACCTAGGGCCGACCTTTTTAAGGTCGACACCCACCCAAAAAACCAACTAAATAATTAAATTGAAGTATTGAATAGTTAGGTAAGGGAGTTTGTACTTACTTGGTCCAAGCATAAGTTTGTTTCATCCATTGTAGCTCCCGGAATCACTATCTTTGGCAAAGGGGGTCTTTTGGCTCCAGAGTCAATTTCCAAATCAACAATGGTGATAATGAGCTACCAACTTCTATTTATAGACTTTTTGGCCTCTTTTTGTCACTTTTTTGGCCCCCCTTATCAGTTTCTTTATACCAAAAACCATTTAGAGTGATCCAGGAGTTATATGGGAGGGATTTGGTCAAGTATTGGGACAATTTTTTTTTGAGTTTCGAAAAATATTGACGGACCATAAATGTTTTTTTTTTTTCAAAAATCAACTTGAGCATATAGGTTAGGATACCACCCCAACTTTTTCATCTCGTTGCCTTTTTCTTATGCTATAGGATCGATCCCATCAGGTTGTGACACGAAACCATCATATCTACTCTAGAAGTGTCGCGACTTGGTGGTAGAGCTTACCAGAACATGGATTCCCTAGGTAGGTACTGGTTGCATTATGGTGTCCATGTCATTTCTAAAAACACTGTAGGCTCGGGAGTCTATATAGTCTTTCCTAAATATGAGTTTGAGCCTCATTTGCATGAGTCTTTTTCAGTCTGTCTTACCCTCAGGAATCCCAAAACATAATGGGTCTCCTTTTAAGTCCTTTTCAGACCCTCTAAAAATGAAAAGATTGTCGAGCAATCTTATGACCTTTCATGCTCGTTAAACTGAAATTTGAAGTCACGTCTGACCGGCGGTAGTTTACCCCTTTTTTGGTCTGGACGGTCAAATGTATGAACAAAGGTATACTCTATCGAATTCCCATCCTTTAGAAGAGTACTCTCAGGTATAATTTTATTCCTTTTTCGGGCTCGAGGGACTAAATTTACAAAAAAGAAACCCCCACGGAGTCCATAGTTAATCTCTTTTCAGACTCCCTAAAATTGAAAAGATCGCCGAGTGACCTTATTCTTTCACACTTGTTAAATTGGTCCACAAGAATATTCCTGACGGAGTCCATAGTTAAGCTTTTTTCAGACTCCTTAAAAGTGAAAAAATAGCCGAGTGTTCTTGTCCTTGTCACACTCGTTAAAATGGTTTTGAATTGACGTCTAATCGGTGCTAGTTTATCCCTTTTTTGAACCGACTAGACTAATTGTCGAAAAAGGTACCCCAACGGAGTCTCCTTTTATGCTTTTTCAGATTCTCTAAATATGAAAAACCACCAAGCTTACCTTCTCTGGGCTCATTAAACTTACATCGAAGGACGTTACAATTGTGTGTTCTATCAAACGCATTTGCATACCTTATCCACCAGCCTTGTGACAATTTTCTTCTGCGTCTTAACACCTTTGGCCGCCAGAGGATTTTTCCTGAGTATCATTTTACCAGAACATCAGTATTGTTCTTGTGCTTCGAGCTTGTATGTTTGCAGTACTCGTTCCTCCATTGTAACATAATATTCCTTTATTCTTTTTCCAAAATTATCGAAAAGAACAAAAAAATCAAATATACCCCAAAAAGAGGATGGAAAAAGTATTTTCTTTATTTGCAGAATAATGAGTCACCCTTGGATAAAGCACATATGTCCATTTGATCATCAGACTATGGGATGTAGTACGACCTTAGGAATCTTTTCTCACTATATAGAGTTGTGTCCTCCATCGTTTGGTTACTCTTCCAAACATATGGAGAGTTTGCATTGCCTCTTGCTTCGTAGACTTATGATTAACATATATGCTGCCTAAGTCTTATCACTTGTCGTGCTATTGTCCAAGGGTAGTTTGTCACTAAGCCTGAGTCAACCCCTCTGCAATATGTCTCTTGTCCGCATACCTAGCCATCCTGAACATCCAATCAAGTCCTTGTTCGAAATCACTGAAGCCTTCAGTCTGATCATCAAGATTATCAAGTCCATAACCGACGAGTCGTCGAAGACCTCTGGGTAGTGTAGTCGTACACTCATATTACACTCCTACTTGAGTTTTAGAAGATTTGAAGTTTCTGCTCGAGCTCTGAAGTACAACTATCAGGCTGAATCAACTTCTGGAAGATGGATACTCCATATGTATATCTTTCTGATTTTGAGATGTAGCTCTGTTATGTATTATTCGCAGCTACTCTTTATAGTTATTTGACATGGATCTATAGTGTATTTGATTGGTATCCATTGTTCTATTTTATCCCGAGCATGGGTATGCTTGCCTTGGTGAGACATTTGTTATTTTGCAGACGACACCTCCTGGTTCCTGATCCTTGGGCTCAATCGTTCGGCACATCAGTAAATATTGGTAATGTATTTCGACCATCAGATTCTCTTCTGACCTCACACATTAGGGGGCATCTGTTATAAACCTAAATTGCACCACACATGCTTACCTGGCATCAGGCCAACTCATATCCCTTCATTGCCAAAACATCTGCTGAAAAACTCTTTGGAAATCCTCTTGTGTCAAGGCCCACACACCCTAACCCATTTCTGCACGCGTGTGCACACTGGCTGGCTCACTACAGCCCGTGTGTACCTAACAAGGCATGAAAAAAGGAAAGTCGGCGACGGAACAAAAATCTATGGGTCAGTTAACTGAAACTCCCGGCCATGCATGGTCGAGGGTTTGTCCAAAACCCTAGCTCCTTCTATCCTATAAAATAAGGGATAGGGGTACCATTTGGAGGAGGAAAAAATATAGCGAAGAAACTCTGCCCATTTATGTAATCCATTGTCCCAACCCTTTAGCCTTTCCTCATGCAAAAGGAGATTTAACGCAAAGTAGTTGAAGGATAGAAGAAGAGGGGCCCAGGATCAGGTTCAAGGTGTGGTGGCCGGTCTCAGATTTGATTTTAAGTTGATTCATTTTCAGTAATAAACAGAATACTTTTCCTGTCCCAATGCATGAATTGTCTATGGTTTGGTTAATTTATGCTTGATTTCTAACCCTTGAGTAGAGAAGTAGCATGCATGCATAGTTTTTTTTTGTCTTGAGTGCAGGTCATCTGTGGAAGGAGTAGCACAAGAAAGTAATCGAAGAGCAACGAAGGATCTACATCGAACGCCGGTAATAAGGTTAGTGGTTCTTTTCCATGCATCTACTGTGAAAGAGGGGTTTAAGTTTTGGGTTGTAGGTAAAAAAGTAATTTCCTTTCGGTCAAAATATGCATGCAAGTCTGACCCTAGTTTGCTAGTCTGTAGGGTATTTTTCCCAACAACAATCCTCCCCAAGGCTACCATCACTAATACCTAGTGCCTCAATAAGATGATCCAAAATAGTAAGCAAGAGATTCTCCAAGTGTGGAACACTCTCCAAGATAACCAATAACCCAAAAATAAAAAAACTACCAAAATTACAGTTGCCACTGCCTTGTGTGCATTGTAGAAGGAGCTATCTGGATGTCCAAATGAAATAATTCAGTCCTGTATTTATACTGATCTGGGTGCTAGTCTGGGGCTGACTTATTATTCATGGGTCTTCAATTTTATTATTATTTTTTTTGTGGGGCTAACTTCTCTTCTCGAGTCTTCAACTTATTCCCTGGGATTTTGTAATGGTGTAGATGGGTCTTCTTGTACTTTCTTGTGGAGAATGACTTCCCTAAGTTTCAAATATCCAATACTCCCTCTCAAAGAGGTAAGAATTCTCCATACTTGGATTTCTTTTGTCATAGAAAGGTTTTCTTCATGAGCCATGTTGATGTGCCATCTCCGCACATGCATTCCAATTTGGGATATTCATGTGATAGCATATCGATTCCATCCACTCCTTGACAAGAGAAGGACTGCACCTAGGCCAATCACCACTAGCATATCCCCATGAGTGAATGCTTCATTACCCTTGGTCATATCAACACTAGCATAGCCCTGTGTAAGACCAATCTAGGATAATGTCTGCTTGATTCTTATCTGGGCCACTCACCACTAGTAAAACCACTTGGATGAGTGAATTATTCTCCTTTGGTCATATCAACATTAGCATAGCCTTGTGTTGATGATTAAAATCGCAACAAAGTTTTTCCTACAAAGTTTTTCTAAATCCTATTTTCTAAATAATACTAGTCGGTGGGACCCCCTTGTAGATTGGAGATCAGGTTTGGTTCTTATTTGATGTTGTGCTACTGTTCGACACTTCTTATTTGGTGATATAATCTTGGTTTATTGGCGATTGAGAAGGAATGTTCTATGTTTTTCCACTGCTCTAGGCTTAAGATTTATCTTTCAACGACCTATGTTATCATTGTTATCACTGCTATCTGTTATTGGATCTATCACTAGGAGACCTGCATAATTAACATGTTAGAAACAACACATACAAGAAATTAGAAAGAAATCAAAAGAAATACAATAAATGAAAAGTGAAGAATTTAAACTATGCTATATGCTACTCTACATGCATTGAATTTTAATGGTCATTATTTAAACCTAGAAATAAGCTAATGGTTAGCGATTTGTTGAGTTATATGAGACATAGTTGAGTTATGTTATGACATAAGTTAGAAGTATGATATGGGTCGTGCTATTGGTGATGGTTCAATACATGGTTTACTTAATTGAATTATATAGTTTATATGTATTATGGTCAAGTTGGAAATGGAAGATATGATGTGGGTGGCGCGTTTGACAAGTAATAGATGCCAATTCCAATGGATGGTTTAAATGGATGGTTAATGGATTAATGGATGGCGTGTACTAATGAATTAATTGACCGTCGGTGGAGGCAACATGCATTTATTTCACATCACCCTTAATCCTTCCGCTAGTTGCCACCCTAGTTGGGATATTGCTCAACCTTGTTGTTGTGGTTATGCTCCCATTTTCAAGCAGGGAGGAACCGCTCAAGCAACTCACGTTTAAAGTTCTTGAATTACATGTATGTCTTTTTTTGGACATCCATGAGTCCACTCTGTCATGAAATGGATATTGGCTCGAATGTATGGGTTGCTCTTTCCTTAAGTATTGCAACGCTATAAAATTGTGATTTTTGGAATGAAGCGTTGAAGGTTTTATCTGGAATGATGTTAAAGTCATAGTGTTATTGATCATACTAAGTATTGGCAGCCATAAAGGCTCTCTATCATCCTTTCTGGTTTAGTTGGAGGGTTTCGTTTGGTCTTGAGTGGCTGGTTGCCTTCACGCATTCATATCACCATGTCCAGTCTTTGGTTTTCATGGGTTTTAATGGTTGGAAGCTCTTTGTGTCAATGCACTTTTTTCACTTGGGCATTGGGTTGTTGTCGCTATTAATGGTCACACAATAGGTTATATTGTTTCTTCTCGGCCCTGTTTTCACCTCAACGTGGTATTTGGTTGACTGGACAGCCACACGGGTTATACCCTGTGTGTGTTAAGTATTATTACTAGGCTGAATTAGGGCCTCAATCCTCTATTATAGTCTCTCCTGTCATGGGTTTTGTCACCCTACCCATGAATTAAATGGTGGTTTTATCTATGTGTACACCGTTGGTCTCAGAGGTTTTTCACCATTGAGAAGAGTCAAGTTTAGTCTCCCTATGTTGGCCATAGAGAAAATCCTCAACTCCTCGATTCTGAGAGTGGATAGAGAAGACTGTTGGGCCTGTAGGGTTTGCTATTGGTTGTTATAGATTGGTATGTATTTTTGACAGAGTCGATTACCAGCTCGCCTAGTTGATTATATGACAATGGTGTTGGTTCTACATATAGCAATTGTTATTATTGGGTGAATAAGATTAGCATGGTTAATTGGAATGAGTTGTTAGTTGATGTCCTTGTGTTTATTAAATTAATAACCCAACACTGTTTTTAATTGATCAATTCACAATAATGCTTCACGCTTGATACATGGGTATGAGTGGCATTCCTATAAGCATGACTCAATGATTAATGTAATTGTGTGTTTTTAATGGCCAAATGATTATTGAAATTGGGGTGCTTATGGAATTTCCAACCACTATATATGTTATAGTTATTTGATTGCATCATCAAGAATGGGAACAGGTTTTTACACAATATGATTTGTTACAATTTGATTGATTTGAGCAATTCTGTGCTATCTCCTTGTAGCGAATTGATAACTCGGCATGATAGGTTGATTGTGTGTTTTAATTTGTCAAATGGGAATGTTTCATCATGGTGTTTATGTTATGGATGCCCACTATGTATACTATGGATATTTTTTTGGGTTGTGCACTCAGAGATGGTCACAAAGTTTTTATCATGGATTTGTTGCAATTCAACTTGTGTTATGAAGTTGGGCCTACTGTTGATGCCTCGTTGAATTGGATGGATAGCCCAAAATTTTAATTATTTAGAGTCACGTTAAATTGGGCTTGTGCAGTCACAAAATTACACTTGCGTTGATTGAATTATTTTGTGTTTTCTACAACATAGCATGAGTTGGAATGGTGGTTGTTGTCTGTCTGTTTAAATGGCGAGTCAGGGTTTTTGGAATTTAAATCTAGATTATTGAGTTGGTTTTCCACTATGTATGTTTAATGAATTTCATGCATTTTAAATGAAAAGCCTCATTGCAGTGACAATATAACTTCATTGAAATTTTGAAACACGACTTTTGAGTGTATTTGATGATTGAAGTAATGTGTGGGCAGTGGTTGATTTTGGTTATTAACAGAGTGGAAATGGTTACTTTTGTACATTTGAGAATTGTTGTAAGATGTTAATTGGATGAATAAGAGAGACAAAAATGCCTTACAGATTGTTTTGGAATGTATACTGTCTTGTTGATGGCATTGTGTTAGATATTTGATTATGAACAGTGAACTAGTTGATACACAATAATTGTTATTGGGTCACAATGATCATTTGGTTGGTGTATCTCCTTTTAGCAAATTGATTATATGGATTACTTAATCAATTTTATGAACAATACCCTCTCACATTCCACACCGTTATTTCTCTTTTCTCTAATTACAACCCCATCGCCTTCCCACATTCATTTTCCACTCCCTGTTCTAAAATTGATTACAGTCAAGAAAAATTCCGTGTTGAAGCAGTTGGCAGTAGCAGTGTCTTGGTTGAATTACAATGATGTTTTCTTTGGTTTGTAGTTGATTTTTGTTGTCTTTGAGCAGTAACCATTTTTTCCCCCTCATCATATCATGTTTCGCTCAATACAAACCCCTCACTTATCCCATGACCCTTTATTCACCCCTTGCTCATTGATGAAGAATTAAACAATTTGTATGGATTGGATTGCATGAGTCTCATACATTGCTGAGACAAATCTATTTCATATTTTTAAGAGTTGTCATGTATGGTTATTTAAAATACTATTTTCTAATCAATCATGCATGCAAGAATGAGTTTTTTTCATCCAAGGTAGCCATGGACGAGGAAACTGAGGCAAAGGTAACTGGGAAAAAGGCCCAAGAAGGCCAAGTTTCTCCATACATTTTGATGCTGACTCACAAGATCTTGGGCCAATTGTTTCAAGCCCAATTTTTCAATTGGATTGGGAAAGGAGTGGTCCAAACTAGGCTAGAAAGGCCTCCTTTCCAAGGTCAGCAAGCCCCTGGTATCCTTGTGCCTCATCACATCTCATTGCAACCTGAGGTTTCTAAAAATGATGGATGGCAAATATTTTCAACCCAATAGTTTCCCAACATCGTGGCTAGCCTAATTTATCCCTACTTGCTCCTCCACCTATTAACCCCATTGTCCAAGCTTCCCCCCACTCACCAGTGCAGTCCTCTCATGCTAGAAAAAGGTTGAAAATCGAGGTCCACCATGCGCTTGACAAGGGAAAAGCCACTGCTTCCCCTTCCTCACCCTCCAATGGCTCTGAAAAATCTATGTCTTCCTGGATGCATTTGAGGGACGATTGTTCCCACGAGATCAACGAGATTAGGCCTAAAATCTCAGCGCAACCAAAGGAAAATTTAGGAAAATCGAAAGGTGACAACAACAATCAAGGAAAGAGTGTATCCTAGAGTGGGAAATATGGCCTTTGAGTTTTTATTTTATCTATTGTTGATGACAATTGACTTCAGAATTTTTTGGACAACCTATTTTATTTTGGATATATGAGCAATATTTTTGAAAATAATTTCAAATGTCATAAGATAAATTTTCAAATGTGAATATTGTAAATTCTAACCTTGTACAATATCTACTACAAACTGATATTTAGAAAAGAACAGAAAAGATACAATGGAAAATACAAACATTACACAAAGATTTTTCACCTGGAAACCCAAACCGGGAAAACCAACATATATTATATTGATACATTGTGTTACATTGTTTACAATACAATATACATATAGGAGCCAACGACATCCAAAACCCTAACCCAATGACCTGGATTAGTCCAAAACCCTAATTCCTTAACCAGAAATAAAAAACCATCGGCAAAAAACCATGTGCCGAAAAACCACCTAATATCATGTGGTCCCAGAAATATGTCGTCTCGAAAATATGTCGGCCCGGTGAAAATATGTTGGCCCGAAAAAAAAAAAAATTGGGGGCGTTGCCCCCCTGCACCCCCCTCCGTGCCCAACACAGGCGCTCATACACTACTACTCGTGCAAAGAATATAACACATACCCAACATTCTCCCACTTGTTGTTTTCTTTGCACACAGGGGGTTACAGGGTTACATAGTCAACAATCCAGGGCAATAATGCCCATGGATCCTCTACACCAAGAGAACTTC
>ML792229.1:347645-373368 GCA_009831015.1 Picea engelmannii | reverse complement strand
AAAAGATCTTTAACCAAATCCGGGAACCCTAAGAGTAAAATATCCCCAGTGGAGTCACCAATTCTATTGTGGGGTATTCTACCCTACGGACTAACAAGCTAGGGTTTTGAGCTTGTACGCAGATCATGACCCTTAAGATTTAAATCTTAACCTTCTACCCAAAATCTCAACCCCTTTTCTCAGGAAAACATGGGAAGAATCGACTCACCTCTTTGTCGATGATTGAAGTAGATCATCCGTTGAGCCTTTATTTCCTCGCTGCTGCTCCTTCCACAAAGCTTCCTGCAATCAAGGAAAGACTACACATGCATTCTACTGATCTACTAGAGGGTTAGAAATAAAACATAAATCAAATAACATAGATGAGATTCATGTATTTGGGACGGGAAAAGCATCTTTTTCATTAGTCTCAAAAATGAATCACTTACAATGAGTTCTGAGACCGGCCACCGTTCCTCGATCCTGATCCTGGGCTCCTCCTCTTCTTTTGTCCTCCAACTGCTGCAGCATGAATTTCTCCTGAAGCTTGAGGCAAAGCTAAAGGGCTGGGACAATAATGGACTTGGCAATTTGGCAGAGTTTCTTTGCTATGATTTTTTCCTCCTTGAATAGTACCCCTACCCCTCCTTTTATAGGCTAGAAGGAGCTAGGGTTTTAGGCGAACTCTCGGCCATGCATGGCGAAGAGTTCCAGTTAATTGACAAAAAGCCTCGTGTCTCGGTGGAAACTTTCCTGATTTTTTGCTTTGTTAGGTACCCGCGGGCTGTAGTGGGTTAGCTAGCGGATACCCACGTGTAGTAGAAGGTCAACAAGCGGTCCCCCGCGCCCAGTGAGAGGTTAGGGCACGGATTGCTTGTTTTAAGTGGTTTTTCAAGGTTTTATTCAACATGGCTTCGGCTAGGAAGAGGCATGAGTTGGCCTAATGCCAGGTAAACCTGTGTAGTTCATTTTAGGGTTATAACAACACCTAAAAGAGTCCATCTTGTTAGGGGGAGATTTGTATTGTTTGAATATATAATGCCTCCTAAAAATTACTACAATAGCTCAGGGGGAGCATGCCTTCTCTTTGACATTGATGTCAAAGGGGGAGAAAAGAATCTGGGTGCCTTTGTTGCCATCAATGCCAAAGGGGGAGATTGTTGGAAATGTTTAACAGGTTGTCATTGATGGAAA
The DNA here is from genome assembly GCA_009831015.1 of Picea engelmannii. NCBI lineage: Eukaryota > Viridiplantae > Streptophyta > Pinopsida > Pinales > Pinaceae > Picea > Picea engelmannii. The sequence goes on along the minus strand of ML792229.1, from coordinate 372,195 downwards.
GTATAGCAATGAAGAATGTAATAGACAGGCACCATAAGTATTTTGGGAAGAAGTTGCAGAGCAACCTTGATAAGATCAAAAGAGATAGTGCAGAGGATGTTTGGTATGTTTTACAGGCAGCGTAAGCTTGTCATTGATGGAAAGTACAACAATAATCATGGCTTGAGTACAACTGCGATGATCAACAAGCAAATAGAAGATAAGTCCAGGAAGATCGAATGATCGAAGGCAACGCAACGTTGATCATTCATGATGAAGTCCCGTAAAGTTTGTGAATCATTTCTGACCATTGGATCCCATCCAAAATTTTCGACAGAATGAGGGCCGTCAGATCTGAATATAGACAAGAAGAGCACGCTGAAGAGGAGGATAGATCTCAGGCGTTAGATCTAAGCATAGGGTCCGACCACCATTGGATCGAGGAGAACCTGCACGATCTTTAAAGTGCAAGGAGTAGAGGGCTCACAAAATCCCGAAAGTAGGAGGACTGTCCATCTCAGGGGGTTATGTGGACCATTGATCCGACTCCCTGTTGGAGTTTCAAGGATCAAGAGTTGGAGATGACAAGTAATATCATCCACAGAAATCCCAATTTCATGATATGCAAAATCGCGACGTAATCTGAGCCGTCAAATCAAGATCACATCAGGACCGTCGATCTGACTCACGTCAGCAAACCACGTTAGCTAGGAACACGTGGCACAACCAGGTAATGACAAGTGTCAGATTGATTCAACATTTCAAGCACATGTAAGTCACGAATCAGGGTGACACATGGCAGTTATTTAACACATGTGACGTCAGCAGACTTACTCCATATCGGAGTTTCGTGAATCGCGACATAGAGAGACAAGAGAACATTCACCATAGGAATCTCAATATCGCGATATGCGAAATCACGATGTAATCTGAGCCATTAGATCAAGCTCAGATCTGGACCATTGATCTAACTCCATATCGGAGTTTTGGGGATCGCAACATGGAGAGGAAAGCAAACAATGCAACAAGAATGTCGATTTTTCTATATGCGAAATTGCGATTCAATCGCAGTCGTTGAATGAAGCTCTGATCAGGACCGTTGATCCCACGCCATTTCAGGGTATTGGGGATCGCGACTTGGAGAGTCGAGATGTCTCTTCTCTAGACTCACGAAATGTGAATTCGTGAAAAGTTCTTTTTGCATAGGTGCTTGGTTATGACCATAGTCATATTGGGGAAGGATATAGTGTAGAAAAGTTATGTATCGGAACTTCGGAAACCACGAAATGAAGTGTCGAGACACTCAACACAAAATTTTCGAATGTTGAAATGCCGAAATGAATGCAAGATCCCATGGATTCAATCCAACGATGCAAGTGAATTTGACAAGATCGAAGGGATACTGTTACACGACACAATGAAACTACTAGTAACCATTGATGGTTTCTACCAGAGGATGCGAAGAGACTTCAGTGTGATTTCCAGAGGAGCTGGAGAGTCACATGGAATCTGCCAGTGGAATGAAGACGATTCGTGGAGGAAATTGACAGCTGGATAAGGGTTTGAGCTCGTAACTAAAATAGAAAGGATGATCTTGAATGTAACAGAGAAGACGAAGAGTCTCAACTGCCGGAGTGAAAAAGGAATCTCGGCTTAACACCTAGTGATGATAGACACAGGGGTTGAACGGCTAGAGAAGTTGAAGAGTCGCGATGATGATCACGCAAAGAACTTGAGATGTGGAGGAGATTGGCGCAGTATGAGCATGCAGAAGAATGGTGAATATTGCATGCACAAGACGCACAAAAGAAATATATACACGATACAGAGAAGAGAAGGGTGGCGGTTGTCGTTGGAGGTTGTTGTTGTTGAAGGTGATTCATGTGTGAAGAAGGAGAAGAGTGCAGCAGCTGAATTTCACAGAAGAGGAACTGTGCAGTGAATGGACATGGCGCACATATCATAAAAAGAAGAAGAACAGACAACGCAATTCATGTGTGCAGAAAGACAATGAGCCAGACAGAGCAACGAAATGCAGTAGAACAGTGATGAGTCTGGTAAGCCATTGTTGAACATCATATCACTGTAATAAGTTTCAGTAGAAAAGATTTATATTTCAGGGTGGATGTGAGGTGCTAGGGAGGACTGTTTTCCTCATAGGTTCAAGTGGGTTCTTGAACACAGGGAGTTGTAGCTTCCATCTGGTTGCAGCCAGTGAAACCAGGGTGGCAGGGTGGTGCAAGGGAGAACTCTTGTTCTCTGTTATACAGGTCGGTGCCTGTATGATTGGAATTTGGTGCTTCCATCCAGTTGGTGTTGGAAACACTCAGGGAGTTGGTTCTCCCTTCTAGTTGGTGCTAGAGAAACCAGGGAGTTGGTGCTTCCTTCTAGTTGGTGCTTCCCTCTAGTGGGTGCTAGAGAAAACAGAGAGTTGGTGCTCTCAACAAGTAGCAGCTTGCAAAATAGAGGTTTTAGCCTCATTATGATTTGGTGCTCATATGTATGATAATGTAAATAATGTAACTATTAATTATCATATAAAGAAAAAGAGGTTTTACCCTTTATGGGTTTCCTCAAGAAATATCTATCTCTGTGTATCACATGTGTGTGACTGATGTTGAATATGTTATTTTTTACTTCCCTGCACTATTGTGATTGTCCCTTAGTGTTTCTGCAAAGAGTTTAAAAGAAGCATAATTGTTTAAGCACAGTAACAACTCATTCACCCCCCCTCTCAGTTTTCCAACATGAAGTCCAACCCCCACTGTTGAAAGGGTGTTGAAACTACTACAGGCTTTAGTGGCATAGATTTGAATTGTTGCTTCCCTGAGAACCTTTGGAATTTGATGCAAGCTCTGACTTCTCTGCAGACATCAGTGAATAAGGTGGGCCAATATTACCAAGCCCAGAGAATTTTATGAGTTGTGGTCTTCCAGAAATGATGACCTCCACAAAGGCCGCTATGGAAATCAAACATAACTTTTTGGGCTTCCTGTGGATTTAGACATCTCAGAAACACCCCTAGAGGATCTCTCCAGTACAAGGTTTGGTCAATAAGGAAATATCTGACCGCCTTGAGCTTTAATCTCTTGCCTTTCTTTTTCCCATCCCATCAGGAGGCTTTAATTCTTGCAGAAAGTACAAAATGTGTCTGTACCAGTTGCATTATGCTAGTGGTAAGCCACCCTGAGAGCTTTTGCTAGGTGACTCGGCTTGTTGATTTCTTAAGCAACCGTTGATGAAGCTAACCCCCAAGGCCTTGTAATTGGATTCAGCCAACATCTTGGCTAAACCCTGCCCTTTAACCAACTTGGTGGGATTTATCTCCAGGTCAAACTCAAGGATCTTGGGAATCCATTTACCTCTCCTCGTATATATGTCAGGATATATAAGGATGTCCTTCACAGAGGCTAAAGGAATGTATGCAGTCACTCTTGAGTGAAAGACATATACTTTGAAAGATTTGAGAGCTTTCACCAAGGCATAGGCCTGCTTCTTCATGATCTCGTACCTAAGTTTTGCATCTCTTAATGCCTTACTAAAGAAGTAAATGGGTTTCTCTTGCCCTTCCTCATTTTTATACAATAAGCTCGTTGCTACTGTATCAAAAGAAGCAAAAGAAAAAATTAGGAATCCTTGGAATAATCAGGACTGATCGACAAAGGTTCCTCAGTAATGCCTTTTTTATTTGGAAAAATGATTCCCTGGGTTCAGCAGTCCATTTTACTTTGTTTCCCTTTCTAAGCATGGTTGTGATGTGTTTCACCAACTCAAAAAAATTTTAGACGAACCTCCTCGGAAAGTTAATCTTCCCTAAAAAAGCCTGAACTTCCTTTCTAGACCTGGGAAGTGACAGGGTATGAATTGCCTCTACTCTGCTGGGATCAATTCTCACTCCCTCTACTGATACTATATGGCCTAACAACTTCCCCTCCTTCATAGAAAACAAAGATTTCTTTGGATTTAAGGAAAGGCCAAACCTCTGGCACTTCAAGAAAAATTTCCTCAAGTGACTACGGTGCTCTTTATTAGACCTAGAGAAGACTGTGATGTCATCCAGATAGATCACCACAAAGTGATATTTCTCCCCAATGAAGGCTATGTCCATGGCTTGCTGAAATGTTGCTCCTGCATTCATTAATCCAAAAGGAATTTTGGCATACATGAATGTGCCCCAAGGAGTGGTGAAGGTTGTTTTTTCTCTATCCTCAGGCATGAATGATATCTGATTATAGACAGAAAAACCATCAATCATGGATATCCTAGATGCACCAGTTACCCTCTGCAATATGTGTTCCATGTTGGGAAAGGGATAGTTGTCTTTCCTTGAGCTCCTGTTCAGGTTCCTGAAATCGAGACAGAGCCTAATTTCTCCACTTTTCTTCCTCATGGGAACCAAATTGTCCACAAACTCGGAATATCTCAAGGGGACAATGATTTGGGCATCTAACAACTTCTTCACGTCTCTCTCCATGATAGGCAACAACATGGGATTTATCTTTCTTAGCTTTTGCCTGAATGGATTAGCCTCTTCCTTCAATGGGATCTTGTTTTCAATGACAGATGTGTCATGTGTCTTGAGGTCTTCATAGGTCCATGAAAACACATCAACAAATTCCCTTAATAACTCAGTATATTCGGCCCTCTGTTCTTGGGTCAAACTGCTTGATAACTTGACAAACTTAGGCTCCTCCTATGTGCCGATATTGCACTCTGTTGTATCATCATCTCCATTTGAAACCCTACCCTTTACTACCACATCATTCCCATCGAACAATCTTTCTAAAGGGACTAGTCCCTTCAGAATGTGATTGCTAGGCAAATGAATAATATAGTGATTAGAAATTTTATTTAAAAATACCCGAGGGTGAGGGTGACTTTTGAGATCAGGATCTTGATCAATGTGTAATGCAGAAAATTCATCGACGGACTGAAGAAATTTTTCGATCTTAAGATCATCTTCGAATACCTTCCAATGCTTGGTATTGTCCAGAACAGATGGCCTATATCTTATCTCGACCCCATATTTGATCTTAGGTGACAGTGGGATTCTGAACAGACTAGCTGAGACAGCTAAGGAATCGGCCAAAGTATTTTCCTCTCTTGGAATAAAAGAAATGTTGAAATCCAAGAATAAATTATCAATCAGGTCCCACACCTCATTTCTGTAACTCCTGATCCAAGGATGCTTATCCCAATAAGCATTCTTGACTTGCTGGATTATCAACTCAGCATATCCGAACACTGCTACCTCCTCAATTCCCATTTCTTTTGCAGCCCTCATACCCAAAACAAGAGCTTCATATTCTGCCACATTATTGGTAGCTTCAAATTCTAGCTTGTATGACAGGGATATAGTTTCCTACCAAGGGGACACAAGAACCACTCCAGTGCTAGCGCCATCACTAGCAGAAGCTTCGTCGAAGAAAATTTTCCAAACAAAGGTGGTTGGAGGAGGTATCTCGTGATTAAATATGGGTTTCTTTTTTATTTGAAAAGGGGCTTTGGGAGTCTCAGTGATCTGCAATAAACTAGACCCAAAATCAGTGTCAAGTGCAAAGATAGGATGATTGGTGGGGTCTTCTTCATCACTAACAATGTAAGCTAGCTGAGCTTCTCTGTACAACCTGCTATGTTCCCCTCCAAAGACTGGAATGGTGGCATATGTGAGATCCATCTGTAATGTTCCTCCAAGTTTTTTAATCCAATACCTTGATAACAGCACGCTGAACTTGGGGGGAACATCAGCTACTACAATGTCCATGACCACACTCTTCATTGGAAGCTGAAATAAAGAGACCACCAAGTCTTTGATGACTCCAAGGCATTTCACCCTCCTTGAATCAAAAGAGTATAAGTCATGATAAGTCTTTGTCACTTCCAGTCCCAATTATTCCATGACTATTTTGAGCATAAGGCTGTGGGAAGCTCCTGAATCCATCAGGCAATTATGCAGAACTTTATCATGTATGTTCAGGGATGTGTAGAAGGGAGGGGATGAATCATCTCTATCTTCTACCATGGGACCTAGGAAGACTGTTGGCTTTTCATCTTGGAGATTTACTGAGTCTGTAGAAGGTTGGGGGGACTCAGATTGTAGCAGCTTGGAGAGGGACCTTTTGAAATCTTCATTTTTAACTACTTCTGAGAGGGGTATGGGAATTCTAATCTTTTGAATTTCATGCTCAAAACTAAAGGAGGAAAGAGGCTTAGGATCTTCCTTTACCTCAGAGACAGTTTCTTTGGCTGTTGGTGAAGTATTCTGAGTTTTCTTTTCTTTAGTAATGATTGTTGTAGGTTTAGCAGGCTTTTCTACTATGAGAGGTTGATCATGGCTATCAAAATTCCCTTCTTTCTTCTTTGACCTGAGATGATACTTGTTAGGAGTGTTGTTGGCCTTTTCCCCTTTACCCAACTCATTAACTTGATTGTTCATAAGGGATTCTTCATATATAGATTGAGTCAAATGGGGAAAAGGGAAGGTGTCTTCAATACAATGAATTTCAGGGTTGAGCTCATCTATCTCCTTTCCTTCCTCATGAGAAAGTAGGTTATTTTGGAGAGGGGTTTGAATCCTCTGCTCATCTCTATCTTTGCTCCTTTGTTCCCTTGGAAAATCTTGTGGCACATTGTTGTTGGGCCTCCTGAAGCCTCTGTTATCAGTATTTTGGGGATTTATGTACATTGGCTTCCCTTCCAACTCCCACCTTTCCATTCTAGACAAAAGTGACTTTAGCACTTTAGTTACCTCATCCGTCTAAAGGGGAAGGGGAGAGGAATTGGATGGGGAGGCTTCAAGTCTCCTCCTGGATATGTCTCTATCAGCCTTATTCCTGAGTTGATCAACAACCAATATGTTAGATTCTACTTCCACGGCTGCATCCTGCATGTGAGCCAGAGTAGTTTCTCTCCTTTCCCTCAACAGAAGGCAGAAATCAGGATCAAAAGAACTAGCATAAGTGATTTTAGCAGAGGCTTCTGAGGGCTTTATTTCAGCGGGGATCTTATTGTACATTTTATTGAATCTCTTGGAGAAGTTAGAGACAAAGTCTCCTTCCTTTCTCTTCAAAGACCCGAACTCTGTCACATAATACATGAAGTATTTTTTGTCTCCCCACTTTCTCAAAAAAGCGTTATCCAAAGCCTCAATACCATCAATAGATCCAGGAGTCAGGGCCCTAAACCACTTTCTAGCCTCGCCTTCAAGGCTATGGATGAAAATCCTCATCCATACGTCTTCATGCATGATAACATGATCATCTGTAAAACTGTAAAAGGCTTCAAGGTGTTCTTCTGCAGCTATGTCTCCTTCGCCTGTAAACTTGGTCAGCTACTTAAGGTAGCCATTTGCTGGAAGAGCATTGAAAGGTTGAGGTAACACAAGGTGAGAATACCTAGTAGCTATTTTAGCCTCCATTATAGTCATGGGGGGATTTGCTTCTGCCATAGGAATATTAGATGGAGGAGAACTCAGAGGAGAAGGAGCTCGAATAGGGGATACTGGAAATGAACTTCTAGGTGGAAGGGGAAGCAATGGGGGATTTAGAGAGAAGGCTAAAGGGCTTGAGTCAGCAGATGCTTCTCTCCGTGCAGTAGTAGCAACAATAACAAGAGGAGGAGTGGTAAAGCTACGAGTGGGGAAATATTTTGTGGTCCTGGGTCTACGCCAAGGTACACCTTCAGGGGAGAGGGGAGTGACAAGGATTTCTCCCACCAATCCCAGACCAAGAGGGGAAAACTCAGCAGGAACACTCCCAAAATTAAGGAAATGGGAAACTTCAGAAAAAGGTCTGCTAGGAAGCTGAGAAGAAGAAAATGGAGTTCCTACAAAAGGAGATGGCAGTGTTACCCATGATTTTGGTCATCATGATGATGTATTGATGATGGTGTACTCAGGCTCTTCATTAGAACTTTCTCCTGAGAAAATTTACCTTCATCTCTTTCCAGAAATCACATTTTTTGAGGAATGTTCGTAGGCTGCTAGTATATTTGCTTGCGAGAATGCATGATTCTCGCAGGCTGCCTTAAGCCAGGGTGAGAGAAGTTCGCACTGTGTGGAACTGCTAGGGTGCGAACTCTTTCTAAAGCAAGGAAAAAGATGAATTCTCGAATATTTTAGAAGGGAATCTTCTAGAAGGATGAGATGGCATTCGAATGGTTATCCTAGTACTGGATTCCCTGATATTTTGGGATCATTCTTATCTAAGTAACTAATTCATTCTCTCCTATATATTGAGTGAATTCTCATGGAAAAGGTTAAGCAAGAAAGCAATAAAACAAGGATAATAAAGACTCGTTGGAGAATTGGTGAAAGATTGTGTGAAGGACTGAAGTTACAACAGCTAGGAGACTCCAGCAAGTTTATCAAAGGTGATTGATTTTCTTCATGCAAGTGACCAAGTGTGTGTGTCGGAGCCAAGGGCCATCGAAAGGAAGTTTGCGACATCAAGGCTCATGTTGTAATCTTTACTTTCCATCAATATGATATAGTAATATGTCCCTTTCCAATAAATCTAGTTCCACTTTATTGTATAACTCCTTGATCATATACATAGATTAACTGTTGAATAGATTGTGCTTTCTTCACTTTGGTTGGTTTGTATTGTTTTGGTCTTGACTGTATGAGAGCACTGAATCGAAGCGGGAGCAACAAAGACCAAAGGAAGCGATCATAAGGTATGTTCTTTGTTCTTGCCTCCTATTTAATTCAATGGTTAGAATCTAGGGAAAGAGTCATATTCTGTCTTGCTTTGTTCTAGATCCAAGTGGATCTAGGGAGATCGGTTTGTGTCCACACTTACGGATTTATCCAATAACAAAATTGGTGACTCCACTGGGGACAATCCCATTTTCTTTGTGGATTTTGATATGTTTATGTGGCCTTTTTCTCTGGTTTCACTTTAGTCCTGTCCTATCAGTCTCTGAGTCTTCAAGATATCCTGATAGACCTTCTGGGTCCAGAAGCTTTTTTGAATTGTGCTTCATTTTTCAAATTTTTTCTTATGTTCAAGAATTATCGCACTGCACTTCATTGCAGCCTCCGAGAATAGGTAGAGTTCACACTCTACCCATAGGTTTCAGTGCGAGGTTCTCGCACTCTGCTGAAGGGTCACCTGCGAGAATCAGTGACTCTCTCACTATGTTATATTGCCTGCCTGTGAACACTCTTTTTCAAAAATTTGATTTTAAGTTTTGGCATTTTTAACTGCCCAGATCAGTTTGATTGCCTCTTGTAAGTTTCTTGGACCTCTGATTGGTATCTTTCTTGTCTTTGTTTGTATGCATGAACAGCCTTAGGGTTTCAAGGCTTTTCTTGTCATTTTGGACTTGACTTTTGTTTCTTGGATTTTCTTGGCAAAACCATTCTCTCTGACTTCATAATCTGAGTGTGCTTGATTAGTTAAGATCCAGTGATTGGTTGAAAGTTAAGTTTGCTTGGTTTTTCTCATTTGCTTATGGTTTGAAATATAATTTTCTTTTGCATTTGAAAAGACTACATTGGTTTGCTCTTTATTTTTGCTTTCATTGAAAGAGTGGATTGGGTTATTTGCTTGTTCGTTAATTTGAGTTTTTGTGCTCTCATTGGCATAGTGAGGGTCCTTTTTTGAAAAGTGAACAACAAAGTTTTTCTTTCAAAAAATTGTTTTTGTCTTTAGAAAACATTGAAAATCAAATTCTTGAGATTGTTGAAGTATTTGAAAAAGACACAATAGAGTATTTTCATTTGATAAATGATTGTTTGCATTGGCATTTGAAAGGAAATTTTGCATCACAGTTCAAGGTTGATCTGTAAAACTCTCTCTCTCCCATACATAGGATTCATTGAACAAAAAGTGATACATTTCATTCTCATCCTTGCATTATTGGGTCAGAGTCATACAACATAAGTTTCATTTCTGTTACCTTTGAGTAAACAACAGCGTTTAATAACACTGCGTAATTATAAAATTTATCTAGTAACTCTTTTCTAGGGCTCTTTTACACCCACATTTAGCTAGGCTAGCGCTTTGGAGTAGGAAGAGAGATACACTCTCCAAAAGCACAAAACACACAATAGCATCTTGTGTTAGGGAGTGTTAAATTCCATTTGCAACATCTTGTCCTGGGAAGCCCTTCTCACACAAGGGTCAAGAACGAGGTCACATTGGTATTGGTAGAGTTACTCACCCTGCTTTGTTGATATCAGTGTAGAGATTGCATGTATTACGGGGATCACTCAGAGGTATACCCACAATTATGAGTGGAAGCCTTTTGAGTTGATTTCGGGCTAGATACCCTGCCCTTACGTGTGGATCGGATTGTCGATTGTTTCGCCAGGCTTTATTGTTGTTGGTGGTGACCTTAGTGGCCTATCTCTCTAGGTTCTTACCCAAGGTGACTGTGGAGGGGAAAGTCTTCACGGTACCTGGAATTGACATTGACCAAACTAACTCAGGCTCCTTGGAGGGTATACCCATGATTATGTGTGGGATCTTGCACCAGGGTGTAATTTTGTTAAGTAGGTCGTCAGCGTAAATTTTCCACCATAGCCCCACCCATTCTCATCTCATTGTTGCAATGTTGGATTTCATCACCAACTAGTGGCTTCGAAATTAGAAGGTCTTGTTTGCCTGGTGATTGCTTCCTAGATTTTGTTTACTAGCGCGTGTTGTTTGTTTCTTGAAGTTGACCATAGGATTTTCTTCGTGAAGTTTATCACTCATTTAAAATAGCTCCTCCACGTCGTTCATTTAGAATGCAGGGTTTATCTCCAGAGCATCTGGAAGGTTCACAACCCTTGCCCACAACCACACCTGGAGTCTCTTCGACGTAGAGTGAAGTCCCAGTTGTTATCACACCTCAAGTGGAACGAACTGACTCTCTTGAATGTTTTAGAAATACAAATACTCGAGTGGATTTTCGACTTCCTAGTAATTCTCAGCACCCTTTTAGATGACTGAATTCTTCTGGAGAAATAGTTGTTACTTCTTCTGGATCACCCGTTGGGCCTTTTCACGGGGTAGAAGGCCAAGATTCGTTTTGGTCTGCAGGTGATTTTTGCAGGACCCTTTTTAGTCCTGATTCGCCTGTGGTCTCCGAAATCAACCCTCCGGTGTTTTCTGAGATGGAGACTGTCCCGTTAACTACCACTTATCACTTTACTCTCCCTACCGAAATGGCCCATCTTGCAGCTACTATGAGTGTCCCAACCGGGTTCACTATAGCTGGTCTTGCTCCTATAAACACCCAGAGAACGCCCAATGTCACTCCGACACTACCACCCGGCTACCATGCATTGAATGCTTTGTTGAATGCTTCTGTTACAACACCTCTGCAAACCCCTGTCGGTTCTCCAGGTGGTCCTTCTTTTCCTGGGCACCCTATTCCCGGTTTTATCCTGACACTCCCTCAATTTCCTTCGAGTAATCCTAATCCTAGTGGCAATATCCCGTCCATTACACCAAACTTGCAGATTCCCGTTGTTGGACAAGGTGGTACAATTCAACCTCCTCTTACCGGACACATTCCAGTTCCTACACAACCTTCGATTGGGACACAATTTCTGGTTGGAACTCCACCTACGATAGGAGGACCAACCCCACCTTTTGGGCAAAATATACCTCCTGCTTTGGCCCAGTATTGGAATCACATGATACAAAATCTTCCTCAAATGACTGGGGGGCAGCATATTGTCCCTACTATAGGCCAACCATATCCAGGTATACCCAATCCTATTTGGGGTACGCATGCTCAAACTCATGTCCCCACTCAAGGTTACAATTTTGGGAGCTACTATCCTCTGCAGCCACCACCCAATCTGCCTGGGTCTTCCCATTATGGACAAACTGCTTACAGTCCTATTGGTTTGCCGACAGGACTTCTACCCCAAAGCCACCAGTACCCGCAGGTGAATCGACAGTTACCTTTTCTTGCTACTTCGTATTTGCCAGATTTTTCTAGAATTTTGAATGATCCCATTCGTCACTCTCCCCAATGGCCTATTATTCCAGCCAAGCTTCCATCAGACATTCCCAAATTCGATGGCAAAGTGGGAGAGAATCATGTTATGACTTTTCACTTATGGTGTTCATCCAACTCATTGATGGATGCCTATATTCGTTTACGTCTTTTTCAACGAAACCTTACCGGTTCTGCTGCGAAGTGGTATATTGAATTGCCACGAGGTTTCTTCTCTGATTTCAACACTCTGGATATGGCTTTCCTTACACATTACCAGTTACCGATCCATTATGATACCGGGACTAAGATTTTGACTTCCTTCAAATAGACTAAAGGCACTCATATATCTGATCATATTCATGAGTGGCGAAGGAGACGACGTCTCATTAAACTTGAGCTTCCTGATCAGTTACTGGCGGAATGGTTTACAAAATCCTTTGTGAACAAAATTGGTAAGTACATTTACATGGATGGCGTTGTCACAGAGGAGCAGGCTATAAGCCATGCTCAATATCTTGATCTCATTTATTCGCAAACGGGAACACTTTACGATTTTCTACCTGAATTACCTCGTCCTGGTACTTCCAGCACTTCAACTTCTCCAGCTACCTCGCATGCAGCTGACAGTGTGATTGGTACTACCCAAGCCCACTCACATTCTGTTTCAAGCACAACCCCTAAATCTACTTCTTCTAATGTTCAAAATGCTCCATCTCCTGCTACTCCCACCGGTAAAACTTCTGAGGTCAATGTTGTCCAATCTACCCCAGCCGATAAAAACAAATCTAAAAAGGGGAGAGGCAAGAATAAGGAGGGAAAAAATAATAATCAAGCAGAGAAAACTAAAACCACTCCTGTTGAAGATCGGGATAAGCGCAAACCATGATACCCTTGCCTTATCTGTGGTGACGATCACTACACAAAGGATTGTCCACGATGTGCCGAGATCACGAAGTTCCTTCAAGGATCACCCAAACCATCTACACCGGCTGTCTTGTCCCAACCCTTCCTGTCTCAAAAATAGGCTCAGTTGGTCATTCAAGACCAAACCTCCTCTTCTATGACATCATATGTTCTGATGTGTACTGGTGATTCTAAGCAGAATAACATTGCACTCACGACTAGAGCCAAAGATTATAATCCATCTAAGGAGAAGGTTGACAATTTACCTCCTGCTTTGGTCCAACCCTCTCCTGCAACTCCACCTACTAATGGTCCTCTTCATCTCGAACGACCAAGCCTTGATACAGTTCTGTGACCACCCCCAAAAGGTGTCGTTAGGAAATTGGTTTTCAATCCTCATGCTCATGCGACCCAGAACTACATCATTGTTGAAGATCTGGCCTAGGCACCTTCAGCGATGTCAGCCCTTGAAGTCCTTCAGTCTTATCCTGCACAACGGAAGGCATTGTTGAAAGCTATAGGTGGAATTGACCCGACAGATACGAATCTTATAGTCTTTGACTTGGATGATCACATTCCACGGTTACCCCCTCAACTCGCATTCTAGATATAGGTTGTTTTCTCTGACAAGAACATTTGTCGAACTGTTATCGACGAGGGTGCCTCAACGTGTGTAATGTCTTTTGCTTGTTGGAAATCCATTGGCTCTCCTCCCTTGAATGAATCACAAAACACTCTTAAAGCCTTCAATGGCTCTGGTTTTAAGCCTTACAGTGTTCTTCCTTCGTTTCCCATTACACTAGAAGGTAAGATGGTCCAAGTTGAAGTGGAAGTCTTTGACGCTCCTCTTGATTATAATCTTTTACTTGGCCTTAGCTAGATCGATTCCATGCGCACCGTTGTGTCAACACTTTTCCGTGTAGTATGTTTCCCTCATCAAGGAAAGGTTGTTACCGTTTACCAACTTTCTTTCTTCAATTCTGATACCCGTATTGGAAATGTGTTGTTTATTGCTAAAACCCCACCGGGTTATGAGAATGTCTGTGTAGGCCTTTTAAAGGACTCCTTGTTAATGGGTACTTTTCCCATTCCACCGCCTGATGTTCCACGCCCGTCAGTTTCTTCTATCAACATGATTTCCACCGTGCCTCATGAATTTCTTGTGTCTTCCGACCCTTGGATAGTTCCTGATCCTGGAGATCATCTTCGTTTCGGCGACGCAATGTCGTTAAGTCCAGTTGAATCCGCTTATCAAGCCATTCAATCGGCAACATCTTCCACCCCCTCTCTTGATGAGTTGTCTCCTGATCCTTTTTGTATTATTTTTCCCACTGACGAGATGATCATGTCCGTCATGGAGGACACCCCTTGGGATGATGGACATCATCGTTCCATACTTTTTCTGGAGCAACACACTCTTGAGAACTACCAATGCATTTTGACTCCGTCGACCGTTGTTGTCATCTCGATGGTTCCCGTGACTACACACGATGTGTTTTTTGAAGGGAACATCTCACCCATGATTCCCATTGACATATCCATTAAACCTGGGATAGTCGAAAATGTCCATACTGGAGCTTCGTGTTCTTCAGATGAAATCATCACATATACATCTCTATTCAAATAATTTCATGACATCTTCGCCTGGAGCTACGAAGAGATGCCAAGTATCGACCCTACTATTGTTGTACATGAGATAAACACATACCCCGGAGCTAAACCTATCTGGCAACACCTTCGTCCAGTTCACCCACATAAAGCGGCTGCTATCAAACTAGAAGTTGAAAAACTTTTGAAAGTCGGCTTTATTTATTCGGTGGCTCTTATAGAATGGGTTTCCAATCCTGTCCCGATTGACAAAAAAGGTGGCAGTATTCGTGTATGTGTTGATTATAGGGATATTAACAAAGCTTGTCCCAAGGACAACTTTCCAACCCCCTTCATCGATCAGATTGTCGATGATTGTGCTGGAAGTGAAATCTTCTCTCTCATGGATGGTTTCTCCGGCTATAATCAAATTAACATTTCTCTTGAGGATCAACATAAAACTGTTTTTATTTGTCTTTGGGGTACTTTTACCTATAGGAAACTCCCTTTTGGTATTAAGAACGTTGGCGCGACGTTTCAACGTGCTATGTTTTATGCTTTTCATGATATTAAGCATATCATTCAACCCTATTTGGATGATTTACCCACTCATTCTATGCGTAGAGTTGATCACCCTTCCCACCTTTGATCCATTTTCGTTCACTGTCGGTTCTATCGTATACGTTTAAATCCTCATAAATGCATTTTTTGCGTGGAATCCGGTCGTATTCTAGGTTTTATCATTTCACGTCAAGGGATCCGGGTGGATCCTATTAAGGTTGAGGCGATTCTTAATCTCCCTCCTCCTTCTACACTGCACCAGTTGCAAAGTTTGCAGGGAAAAGCAAACTTTCTTCATCGTTTTATCCCTAATTACGCCGAGATCACTCATGGTTTTACGCGGCTATTAAAGAAATATTCAAAATTCGTCTGGGATACCATTGCCAACAATGCTTTTGAAGCTTTAAAGTTGTCCCTCATGCGAGCTTCACTTCTCTTTCCTCCCGATTACAGTCACAATTATTTCCTTTATCTTGTTGCCTCAGAGTACACTATTGGCATGGTTCTCGTTCAAGAGGATGATGTGCACGACGAACATGTTGTTTACTACTTGAGTTGAAGTCTCACACCAACTAAAATCAAGTATCAACATGTCAAAAAACTGGCTTTGGCTGCCGTTCAAGCCGTCCAACGCTTTCGGCACTATATCCTCTCACGTAAGACTACGGTGATTTCTCATTGCAACCCTATGCAACATATTTTGACACGTCAATTGCTTGGGGGAAAGTACTCCAAATGGATTTTGATACTCCAGGAGTTTGACTTGGAATTCGACTGCGCCAAGTCCAAGAAGTCATTAGTTTTTCCTGAGTTGATATGCGATTTTCCTCATTCTGCAACGGAAAATGTAGCAGTAGATTCATTACCCGATGAATCTCTTTTCCTTATTAGCACTGATGATCTTTGGTATGGGGATATAATTATATATCTCCAAACCCAAACTTTTCGGCCTACTTTGTCTAGTACTGAACGACGTCACATACGCTATCAAGCTCGTCAATACATTATCCTCAAGGATACTCTTTACTGTCGAGGAATTGACTCTGTTTTTTTACGTTGTTTAACATTCGACGGAGCCGAGAAAGCTCTGAATGACTGCCATTTCGGAGCATGTGGTGGTCATATGTCTGGGTATGCTACTGCCCAGAAGATCTTATGCACAGGGTAGTTTTGGCCTTCTTTTTTTAACGACTGCATTACTGTCGTTCATAAATGCCATGCCTGCCAGACCTACAATCAGAAAATTCGATCACATCCTGCTCCTCTCCACCCTGTGGTCTCAGTTGGTCCTATTGCGAAATGGGGCATTGATTTCATGACATTTCACCCTCACTCAGCCGGGGAGCATGGTTACATTATTGTAGACATTGATTATTTTACGAAATGGGCCAAGGATAGTTTTTGCGTCTCTGAGGCAACCTCGTTAAAAAATGAAATAGAGGTCTTTGAGCATGGTTTTTTGATTTCAAGCTCGTTAAAAAATGAAACCACTTATGAGGATAGTTTTTTGTCTCTGTGGCAACCTCGTTAAAAAATGAAACAGAGGTTACAAGCCTAGTTCTTGTTTCTATGTCAAGCTCGTTAAAAAATGAAATAGTTTTCCCCCTCTCTATTTGAGTCAAATCCTTCATATAGTATTTGAAGATTCATTTCATTCTCCTTTGTAGTTGGATGAAATGAAGCTTGGGGGGCATTTTCCTCAGCCTCTGGACTTCATGCTGAAGTTAAGCCGCTAGTTTCTTAAGCTGGGAGCTAAGTACCAACCATCTATGTGTTATGCATTGGGAAGTCGCAAGCATAGTTTTCTATGGTTCAAGCTTGTGTAAAAATGAAACCACCTACCTCAAGCATAGTTTCCTCTAGTTCAAGCTTGTGTAAAAATGAAACCAGGTCCAAGCATAGTTTTGTTTAGTTTTTAAGCTTGTGTAAAAATTAAAATCTATCCCAAGCATAGTTTTGTTTTGTTTTAAATCTTGCGTAAAAATGAAAACAATCCCGAGCTTAGTCTTTGTTCTTTCTCATGCTCGTAAATACATGAGAATAAGTTACCAAGCTTGTTCTTTGTTCTTTCTCGTGCTCCTAAATAAGTGAGAATGTAACCGAGTATACTTTTATCACTTTTTCGGGCTCAACAAGGTAATACAAAAAAGGAACCCCCCTTGGAGTCCTCTTTAAGCTCTTTTCAGACTCTCTAAACATGAAAAGATCTCCGAGCGACCTTGCTATTTTCAAGCTCGCTAAAGTATTTGAAGTAAGCATCTGGTGAGAGATAATTTATCTCTTTTTCGGTCTTATCCAGACTATTTTACGAAAAAGGAACTGAGAGAGTTCTCTTTTAAGTGTTTTTCCAAACTCTATAATCTTGAAAAACCTTCGAGTTTTCTATCTCTGGACTCGTTAAACAAACATCGACAGACCCATGATGGGACCGAACCACTCCTTCTTAGGGTTCGTTAAATATACTCCGAGGGACTCGTTCGAAGGATGAGATTATATCAACAAGCATATGTTATCCTCCTCAAGCTTGCGTAAAAATAAAGAGGTACTTGCCATAAATGGTGGGGGAAAATTTGGGAAAGGGATATGTTTTCATCTTCATATTGATTGGAAGTAAGTGTTGCTCTTGAACATGACACCCCTTATTCATCATTTGAAGCCGGCTTGGGAAATCCATTTGTCTCTCATTCGATCTATTACAAGGTTATTCCATGTGTCGTTCTTGAGTCAATGCTGCCAAATCCTTGGTCGTGTCGTTCATATGTTCAAGAGAAGTCCATCTGAAACCTATATTGAGTCGGCCATCTACAGTTATCCACTCTTTTCGTGTCGGCCTTCCCTGTGTCTGGTCCAATTTGCAAAATGCTCTGTTTCACCTTCAAACTCTGTTACTCATTTCGTGTCATTGATGGGGGATACATCAAGGCCCTCCGGTGACGAGTTTTGTTCCGTTGACTTTATCTCATTATCCGGAATCAAGACTTAGAAATTACTTGGTACCTTGGAACTTGCATGCCTCAATGGAAGGTTTCCTCGCTTTCAACAGTGGGTTCACATCATTGACCCCTAATCGAAAGATTCCATCGGATGTTCGACATCAACTCATTTATTCACACTCGATGGATTGTACTATGGTACCTTGGGAGTCATTGACATAAATGGTGATTTCTCTCGCACTTGTTAACGGTTTTATCATTGACCAGTAATCAAGTGGTTTCTACCATGTTCGAATTCAACACATGTAATCACATGGTTAGATTCGTACTTTGGGCGACGAGATTGAAGACCCTGGATATCATCTTTGTGATCCTATTTGTGATGGAGTATGTATAATTTGCGACACATAGATCCACTATGTATGTTTCGTGGCTATGTCGTCTTGATTTGAAATTTCTTGCATAGATCCACAGTGTATTTCGGTGGCTATGCTATATTTTGACGGCATGGATCCACAGTGTATGATTGGTGGCCATGACCCATGTCTATAATGTCATCAGTCTATGATATGAGTATGGGAATGCCTACCTCATAATTTTTACATATGATATTCTGCAGATGCTTGGTTGTTCACAGGTTTCCGATTAGATGTGCTCCTGGTTCCCGACACACACATACAACTTACAAAGTCTATTGGTTGTCATTGGTTCCAACCTCATACTTTGGGGGGCATTTTGTTACCCATGATTTTGGTCGTCATGATGATGTATTGATGATGGTGTACTCAGGCTCTTCATTAGAACTTTCTCTTGAGAAAAGTTACCTTCATCTCTTTCGAAAAATCACATTTTTTGAGGAATGTTCGCAGGCTGCTAGTATATTTTCCTGCGAGAATGCATGATTCTCGCAGGATGCCTTAAGTGAGGGTGTGAGAATTTCGCACTGTGTTGAACTGCTAGGGTGCAAACTCTTTATAAATAAAGCAAAAAGATGAATTCTTGAAGCTTATAGAAGGGAATCTTCTAGAAGGATGAGATGGCATTCGAATGGTTATCCTAGTACTGGATTCCCTGATATTTTGGGATCATTCTTATCTAAGTAACTAATTCATTCTCTCCTATATATTGAGTGAATTCTCATGGAAAAGGTTAAGCAAGAAAGCAAGTAAACAAGGAGAATCAAGACTCGTTGGAGAATTGGTGAAAGATTGTGTGAAGGACTGAAGTTACAGCAGCTAGGAGACTCCAACAAGTTTATCAAAGGTGATTGATTTTCTTCATGCAAGTGAGCAAGTGTGTGTGTCGAAGCCAAGGGCCATCGAAAGGAAGTTTGTGACATCAAGGCTCAGGTTGTAATATTTACTTTCCATCAATATGATATAGTAATATGTCCCTTTCCCATAAATCTAGTTCCACTTTATTGTATAACTCCTTGATCATATACATAGATTAACTATTGAATAGATTGTGCTTTCTTCACTTCGATTGGTTTGTATTGTTTTGGTATTGACTGTACGAGAGAACTGAAGCGAAGAGGGAGCAACAAAGACCAAAGGAAGCGATCATAAGGTATGTTCTTTGTTCTTGCCTCCTATTTAATTCAATGGTTAGAATCTAGGGAAAGAGTCATATTCTGTCTTGATCTGTTCTAGATCCAGGTGGATCTAGGGAGATCAGTTTGTGTCCACACTTACGGATTTATCCAATAACAGGTAGATTACCTAGTTCGGCAGTGGAAGTTTCTCCTTCAGAGGACTTTCCTTTTCTAAAAATCACCTTAGTATTAGCTTCAGGTGTAGCTAGACACAGTTGTGGATGGGACCGCGTGTGTCTACCTCTGGAAGCCACAATTGAAACAGCAGGATCTTCGCAGTGGAGTCATCATAATGGAGTCGCCAGGTGCACAGTATCAATCTTGTAGGGATCTGATGCCTGATGCACATTCAGAATTAGAGGCTCGATGTTGTTCAATCCCAGGGAAAATTTTCAACTTTGTCCTCGACAACGACACCAAAAATTTTAGCATCATAAGTTACTCCTGGATTGCAGCAAGAGTAAGCCTGAGGCCCATCAGTTTATGTCACAATTTGTTTATAAAGGGGGTGATTGAATGGAAGTAAACCCAAAACAATATCGCTCACTCAGAAAGATGGGTTGGAACAACAAGGACATGTGAGGTCTTGATTTAACTTAAGCCAGTAAATTTGCATAGTGGTGAGTAAGTGGAGGGAAAGGAAGGGGAAAAGTCTCAGATATGAGATCCTCTCAAACCAGAGAAATTTCAAAGTAAACCTCAAACGTTGTAGAACTAATACAATCAAACATGCATCATATAGTTACAGCAACACCCGACTAGATCATCCATACTCGGGCTTTCAGATTCAGAGGAACAAGGAAAGGAGGAGGATGGTCGCCATTAAACAAGAAATCTCAAAATATCATTATATAACCAGAGAACCAGAGGCTTTGTTAAAGATTTACAGTCGGGAGCTTCTCGCTACCATCGATCCTTTACAAAATGGCAAAATTTCCTACATATACCCAAAGCCAATAACAACAGCAAAACCGAGACTTATCATTAAAAAACATTACGTCTGCATGTTTACTAGCAGACTGCACCTGCAGTATTTGGATGATCGTACACTTATGTCATATAAAATCAGACTCTTGGCACCCCACAGAAGAATTGACCTGTCTTGGGTCCTTTTCTAGGTTTTCCATTTATGGTGGAGATGATGTCTAACCACCACCAACCACCTCAATAATTGCTTCCTTGGGATTGGGAACATCCCCGGTCAACTCTGCACTCGGACAATGTGGCAACCTTTCTTTGGTTGTTGCTCCCTTGCTGGACTACTACAAGGAGACACAATAGACAAACGTGGACGAGACCCTGGCGAGGAGGATGAGGTGGTCTTGAGACACTAGATGAGAAATGACATGGGGTATGGATAGGAAACAAGTGGAAGTGGAATGGAGCACATGGTACAGGTAGGTGAGAGAGGTAAGGTGGAGGAGGAGTATGACATGGGGGAAGTGGCAACCAAGGGAAAAATGTGGGGAGGAACACCTGGCAGGAGGTGATAGGTGGGAGTGAGGAAAGGGGAAAGAGATGGGCCAGGATAGAGCGGAGTGGAAGACACGTGGTGAAAGTTGGACGATGGAGGAAAATTGGAGATTTGACAAAAGGGGGGACCCTCTTTAAGCCACCAATTCTGAACCCCCCCCCCCCCCCATTAAAGGTAGATAGGCAAAGGGGGTCCAAAATAGAACCCTAGCTATAGATCTGGACATGTAGATCCTGGCCACTTAGATTTTCCCACTCCTTAGCTTCATGCACTAAGAGTCATCCCTGATGGACGACTGAGACTGCTCCATGATCAATAGACCAGATTCTTTCGGGAAATCGCCCATCGGGAGTTTTTCTCCTTTGCTCTTTGAAGTCCCGGTAACCGAAACACAACGAAGCTCGATCACGTGCCACTTGTGTCTGCTGAAATGGATGGCACCGATCACTTTTGCGATATAGGTGATGTCCTCGGTGCTAATCCTCGTTCAAATTTGTTGATCGCAAATTCCTGTTGATCGTCGATCTGCTTCCTCGATGAATCCTGGCCATTGAAAAAAAATCTTCGCCCGCTCGCTTGACTTTGAACCTCGAATGAGATTTTCTGAGATATGCACTTGGGCACTTCTAGCACAGGCCGCGAATAATCTCCCTTTAGTTTTTTTTTAGCCTGCCTCTTCACCTTTTATGCCATGGGCTCGACTTAGGAGAGAAAATGACCCGTACCAGAATTTGTGCTAACATATGGTACTAAGGTAAACTCGTCGGGGTACTGAACAAGCCTACTAGCAGAGGGATATGTCGGGTAAATGGAGTTGAAAAACATAAATTGGCACAATTAAAACTGAACAAAAACCCTTGGGTCTCATTCTGAAGCAATCATTATCGAATCAAGGCTAGGAGATGACATTTGTATCTCTCGAATGTTGTTCCTAAGAACCTTCAAGTATCCACTTTAGAGTTCTATATTTTAAAATAAATAGGTTTGCATGAGAAGTGGGACCCTTAGTATATGTAATTCACCTTACCTAATAAAGAAGAGCTTCATCTCTAAAAACTTGGATCAGAAATGATTTAATCATCTTGGGATGTATTCCTTTATGTGTTCCTCTCTTCAAATGATATCTAAACTATGCTTATATCACTTTTGTTTTAAAGGTAATCTAGTCAGGGGGGCCTATTAGTCAAAGTAATTATGAAAAATCTTAGCCATTATCCTATAATCATATTAGATTCACATCCATCCCTTTCTCCTAATTTTGATCGAGAACAGATTGGATAAGGCTTAACGCCAAATCATTAACAGATCTAATCTATTACTCATGACTCCACTTTTCTGTCATAACCACTTTTCCATGGGTAAGAAGTGTGAAGCATAGGCTAGGAAATTTATATTGTATAACATGAACTTAGGAGCTGAAAAAGGGTGGAACATCAAGAATGCTTGATCAAGTGAGGAGTACCATCAACTTTGAAAATTTTGAAGATCATTGTTGCATGAGAACATGCAATGACTTAAGCATGGGGGAATGTTGAGTCTTAGTTTTGACACTTATAATGCCCTATATTACTCTCTATCTGATCCTATTTTTCCTATTCCATGTGTATCTAATTGATTGTTTCCTCCATAAATACACTCGATGACCTTGTTCACATGCATAAGAGGTAACTTATGATTAAAGCATGGTTTGTTTAGTTTTGTTGAGTTAAAATGATTAAATGTTTGATTTTGCATGATCCTAATCATTTGATTCTTAAGAAGTATTGATCTGGTACCAATAGACCTTCACAACATTGATCTGGTACTTCCCTGTGCTATTCCGGTACTAGCCTGTGTTATTCTGATACTAGCCTGTGTTAATTCGGAACTAGACATAATTCAGAATTTTTGAATGTTTCTAGAAGAAAATAAAGAACATGGGTTTTGTCCAGAACGATGTCTTCATGTAGACACGTGGGTTAGAATTCACCCAGCTCGCACGTGTGGACCTCCATCTTAGGGGGAATGATTCTGCCAAAATTAACAAAAAAACTCAAACTGCCAACTTGCGCCTCACTTTTCGTGCATATAGTATCATATCTAGAAATTATAATATATGGGTTTTGTCTAGAATATGGAAAATTGAGTAAATCGCATCCATTTTTTCAAAATTAGAATTGTTTTGGGAGATATGGGTGGAGCCTTAACTCGAATCCTCCCAAATTGTTAAAAAACACAGATTTTGGGGGTTTATCCTAAAATTGTAAAAAATGTTTTCTTGGTTTGGGGATTCAGTTTCATCCATTCC
Organism: Picea engelmannii; assembly: GCA_009831015.1. NCBI lineage: Eukaryota > Viridiplantae > Streptophyta > Pinopsida > Pinales > Pinaceae > Picea > Picea engelmannii. Next base: position 348,937 of record ML792229.1, on the reverse strand, counting down.
TCCATGTCTTTTATGTATAAATAAGACCTCATAAGTCTGAGTAGGGGAGGATTTTTATGTTGTAATATTGGTTCTTGAAGAAGGAATTGTTATGTTGTAGGTTTGATTTTTGAAGATTGTTGATTGTACACCTACTTCTCAAGTAATGATATAAGTGGCAATTCATGGATTTTATGTGTATGTTCAAGTCTTATTCTCTGTAAGTATTTCTTAAACTTCCTTGTTGGTATGGAAAGGGCCCACCGACCCAATCAAGGTAAGCTTCATTGTATTTTATTTGTAATTATAATTCTGGATTTGTGTGTGATTGTGTGAGTGTGAACATTTAATAATTGTGTGTTGTAAATGATTTTAAATGAATTTTAAGTTCAATACAAAGCTGTTTGATTTTGAATTAGTATGAGTAGATGATAAAACATTGAACATAGTAGATAGTTTTGTTTCCATTCCTACAGATTAATGTTTAATTGATAAGAGTTTGATATGTGGAATTGTTAAGCAAGCGAATATTATTATTTTGAGTTTGTAATTATGGTGTTCTTAGTAGGTACAGGAACCATAAGACTTCATCTCTCACCTTCATTTTTGTTATTGGATAAATCCGTAAGTGCAGACACAAACCGATCTCCCTAGATCCACCTGGATCTAGAACAAAGCAAAACAGAATAGGACGCTTTCCTTAAGTTTTAAATATTGAATTTACTAAGAGGCAAGAATAAGTAACATACCTTATAATTGCTTCCCATAGTCTTTGTTGCTCCCACTTCGCTCTAGTGCTCTTGCGCAGTCAATATCAAAACAAAACAAACCAACCAAAATGATAACAATAGCATAAACTCAATATAAACCTATGTATGTGATCAAGGAATCATACAATAAAACACAACAAGCTTTATAGGAAAGAATCATATTACTGTATCATATTAAATGTGAAAGAGAGATTACAACCGTTGCCTTGATGTCGTAAGGTCCCTTCCAACTGTCCTTCGTTCCCCGCACACTTATTTCTCCAAAGATTCTGAAACCATAGATCTGATAGCTGCTCACAATCTATCTTGACAAAGCAAATCTCAAAGCCACTCTAAGAAAGCTAATAATTCCAAGCCAAAGAACCCAAGCTCACAAAAGCTCAAGCTACACAAAAGCTATCTTTCTCCATGAGAACTCCTCTCCTTTTATAAGATGAAGAAGATAAGGTGAGGAGGTTAGGATGATCCCACTAAATCATGAAAGCGAGTAAGATCCAAACCGTTCGGATGCCACCTCACCATAGAAGCTTCCCCTTCTAGAAG